>CM056052.1:560382061-560569561 GCA_029574335.1 Rana kukunoris | reverse complement strand
GGTATATTCCAGCCTTGCTCCCGGTATATTGCCCTAGCTCCCGGTATATTCCAGCCTTGCTCCTGATGTGTTCCAGCTTTGCTCCCGGTATATTTAGCAGCCTTGTTCCCGGTAGCCTTGTTCCCGGTATATTCCAGCCTTGCTCCCGATATATTGCAGCCTTACTCCCGTTATATTGCAGCCTTGCTCCTGGTATATTGCAGCCTTGCTCCCGGTATATTGCAGCCTTGCTCCCGGTATATTGCAGCCTTGCTCCCGGTATATTGCAGCCTTGTTCCCGGTATATTTCAGCCTTGCTCCTGGTATATTGCAGCCTTGCTCCTGGTATATTGCAGCCTTGCTCCCGGTATATTCCAGGCTTGCTCCCGGTATATTCCAGCCTTGTTCCCGGGAATATTCCAGCCTTGCTCCTGGTATATTGCAGCCTTGCTCCTGGTATATTGCAGCCTTGCTCCCAGTATATTCCAGCCTTGCTCCCGGTATATTCCAGCCTTGCTCCCGGTATATTGCAGCCTTCCTCCCGTTATATTCCAGCCTTGCTCCCGGTATATTCCAGCCTTGCTCCCGGTATATTCCAGCCTTGCTCCCGGTATATTGCAGCCTTGCTCCCAGTATATTGCAGCCTTGCTCCTGGTATATTCCAGCCTTGCTCCTGGTATATTCCAGCCTTGCTCCTGGTATATTCCAGCCTTGCTCCCGGTATATTCCAGCCTTGCTCCCGGTATATTCCAGCCTTACTCCCGGTATATTGCAGCCTTGCTCCCGGTATATTGCAGCCTTGCTCCCGGTATAATCCAGCCTTGCTCCCGGTATATTGCTCCCGGTATATTGCAGCCTTGCTCCCGGTATATTGCAGCCTTGCTCCCGGTATATTGCAGCCTTGCTCCCGGTATATTGCAGCCTTGCTCCCGGTATATTCCAGCCTTGCTCCCGGTATATTGCAGCCTTGCTCCCGGTATATTGCAGCCTTGCTCCCGGTATATTGCAGCCTTGCTCCCGGTATATTCCAGCCTTACTCCCGGTATATTGCAGCCTTGCTCCCGGTATATTGCAGCCTTGCTCCCGGTATATTGCAGCCTTGCTCCCGGTATATTGCAGCCTTGCTCCCGGTATATTGCAGCCTTGCTCCCGGTATATTGCAGCCTTGCTCCCGGTATATTGCAGCCGTGCTCCTGATGTGTTCCAGCTTTGCTCCCGGTATATTCCAGCCTTGCTCCTGATGTGTTCCAGCTTTGCTCCCGGTATATTTTATCGTGACTGCGACATTATGGCGGACACATCGGACACTTTTGACGAGTGTGTCTTAGGGAGTGATTCGTAGGGGGCGGGGCTACATGTGACGCCACACTGATCACTGCTCACGATGACAGGGAACAGACGATCAGTGTCCTGTCACTAGGCAGAACAGGGAAATGCCTTGTTTACACAGGCATCCCCCCCGTTCTGCCGCTCTGTGACATCGAGTCTGTGGGTCCCGTGGGCACGGTCACGGAGCTCGCGGTCAGGGGCATGCTCGCGCCCACGCGCCCATTTGGCTGTCAGTCCCATCTCGCCCGACGTAAAAGTGCGTGCGCTGGTCGGCAAGTGGTTAATGCTTCTTGGGGCACCATTACCCGCCCCCCTTCTTCCCCCCCCCCCAAAAAAAAATCTACAGAATAGATGTTTAAAGTTCAGGCCAGTGATTCAGACCTCCGTGACAGATGTAGGCCAGCGGCGGCCGCCCACATACATTTCATAACATGCTTTCTTTAAATTAGATTGCCTGGCTGAGATAGGTGAGCTCACGGAAAAAAGCACAAAAAGTCGCGTCGCGGGGCCCCCTGACACCCGCCCCCGCCCCCCCCCCCCCCCGGCTCAGCCGTCAAAGACGGAGTGTTAGCGAGTTAAAGGACACTGACAGCCGATGTCACCCGGGGAGTTGTGACAGCCATGAATGATTAATCTCCCCTTGTAAAAGCAATCTCGCCGAACCGCCCGCGTTTCCCAACGACAAAAGCCGGCGCTCGTCTTGTTTTTTTTATTTTTTTTTTATATATAAATTTGCAAGCTCTGTATTTTATATGTACACATCCCCGGCGCGCAACATCCATCGGGCGCGGACCGCGCCGCCGCTGACAGGCCTTTAATGAATTCTGCAGGCGCTACTTTGCAGCGGAGAACGCGGTTAATTTAGCCAACAATTCCCAAGCGGGGAGATGTCTGGCATGTCATTGTCCCCGAGACGCGGGGCGAGGGAAAAAGAATGAATATTTTAATAATAATGGCGACTTTTCCAAACGCTCGCCGCTCTTTTATGGAATCCAACGAAAAAAAAAAACAACAACAAGGAGAAAAAATGATAGATAAATCAATTTATGGACGTTGAAGGATGAGATTGTAGAAATATCCCGGCGTTCTCACCGATATCGTTACCGGAAGAAATGATTTAATATCACAAATTGTGAGTGGGAAAGTCACACGACTCCGGAGAGGGAGCCGAGGAGTTCTGGTGACTCTCCTGTGAGCCGAAATCCTGGAGAGTGGGAGGAGCCTAAAGACTTCAATGTTATGAATGTAAACAAAGTGGCTGGAGTTCCCTTTTACCACTTCAACCCCAGAAGAATTCAATGATACAATGTAACTGCCAAAAAGAGGAGAATTGCATTCAATATAATCTACCCGACTGACTCTCCTCCGGTCTACCCAACTGACTCTCCTCCTGTCTACCCGACTTACTCTCCTCCGGTCTATCCGACTGACTCTCCTCCAGTCTATCCGACTGACTCTCCTATAGTCCATCCGACTGACTCTCCTCCAGTCCATCCGACTGACTCTCCTCCAGTCCATCCGACTGACTCTCCGACTGACTCTCCTCCGGTCTACCCGACTGATTCTCCTCCAGTCTACCCGACTGACTCTCCTCCAGTCTATCCGATTCACTCTCCTCCAAACTATCCGACTGACTCCCCTCCAGTCTATCCGACTGACTCCCCTCCAGTCTATCCGACTGACTCCCCTCCAGTCTATCCGACTGACTCCCCTCCAGTCTATCCGACTGACTCTCCTCCAGTCTACCCGACTGACTCTCCTCCATTCTATCCGACTGACTCTCCTCCATTCTATCCGACTGACTCTCCTCCATTCTACCCGACTGACTCTCCTCCTGTCTACCCGACTTACTCTCCTCCGGTCTATCCGACTGACTCTCCTCCAGTCTATCCGACTGACTCTCCTATAGTCCATCCGACTGACTCTCCTCCAGTCCATCCGACTGACTCTCCTCCAGTCCATCCGACTGACTCTCCGACTGACTCTCCTCCGGTCTACCCGACTGATTCTCCTCCAGTCTACCCGACTGACTCTCCTCCAGTCTATCCGATTCACTCTCCTCCAAACTATCCGACTGACTCCCCTCCAGTCTATCCGACTGACTCCCCTCCAGTCTATCCGACTGACTCCCCTCCAGTCTATCCGACTGACTCCCCTCCAGTCTATCCGACTGACTCTCCTCCAGTCTACCCGACTGACTCTCCTCCATTCTATCCGACTGACTCTCCTCCATTCTATCCGACTGACTCTCCTCCATTCTACCCGACTGACTCTCCTCCGGTCTACCCGACTGACTCTCCTCCGGTCTACCCGACTGACTCTCCTCCGGTCTACCCAACTGACTCTCCTCCGGTCTACCCAACTGAATCTCCTCCTGTCTACCCAACTGACTCTCCCCCTGTCTACCCAACTGACTCTCCTCCAGTCTATCTGACTGACTCCCCTCCAGTCTACCCGACTGACTCTCCTCCAGTCTATCCGACTGACTCTCCTACAGTCTACCCGACTGACTCTCCTACAGTCTACCCGAATGACTCTCCTCCGGTCTATCCGACTGACTCTCCTCCGGTCTACCCGACTGACTCTCCTCCGGTCTACCCGACTGACTCTCCTCCGGTCTACCCTACTGACTCTCCTCCGGTCTACCCGACTGACTCTCCTCCATTCTATCCGACTGACTCTCCTCCATTCTATCCGACTGACTCTCCTCCAGTCTATCTGACTGACTCTCCTCCGGTCTACCCGACTGACTCCCCTCCGGTCTATCCGACTGACTCCCCTCCGGTCTATCCGACTGACTCCCCTCCAGTCTATCCGACTGACTCCCCTCCAGTCTATCCGACTGACTCCCCTCCAGTCTATCCGACTGACTGCCCTCCAGTCTATCCGACTGACTCCCCTCCATTCTATCCGACTGACTCTCCTCCAGTCTACCCGACTGACTCTCCTCCAGTCTATCCGATTCACTCTCCTCCAGTCTATCTGACTGACTCTCCTCCGGTCTACCCGACTGACTCCCGTCCAGTCTATCCGACTGACTCCCCTCCAGTCTATCCGACTGACTCCCCTCCAGTCTATCCGTCTGACTCTCCTCCGGTCTACCCGACTGACTCTCCTCCAGTGTATCTGACTGACTCTCCTCCAGTCTACCCGACTGACTCTCCTCCAGTCTATCTGACTGACTCTCCTCCGGTCTACCTGACTGACTCTCCTCCATTCTACCCGACTGACTCTCCTCCAGTCTATCCGACTGACTCTCCTCCGGTCTACCCGACTGACTCTCCTCCGGTCTACCCGACTGACTCTCCTCCATTCTACCCGACTGACTCTCCTCCAGTCTATCCGACTGACTCTCCAGTCCCGACTGACTCCCCTCCATTCTATCCGACTGACTCTCCTCCAGTCTATCCGATTCTCTCTCCTCCAGTCTATCTGACTGACTCTCCTCCGGTCTACCCGACTGACTCCCCTCCAGTCTATCCGACTGACTCGCCTCCAGTCTATCTGACTGACTCCCCTCCAGTCTATCTGACTGACTCCCCTCCAGTCTATCTGACTGACTCCCCTCCGGTCTACCCGACTGACTCTCCTCCGGTCTACCCGACTGACTCTCCTCCATTCTACCCGACTGACTCTCCTCCAGTCTATCCGATTCACTCTCCTCCAGTCTATCTGACTGACTCTCCTCCGGTCTACCCGACTGACTCCCCTCCAGTCTATCCGACTGACTCGCCTCCAGTCTATCTGACTGACTCCCCTCCAGTCTATCTGACTGACTCCCCTCCAGTCTATCTGACTGACTCCCCTCCAGTCTATCCGACTGACTGCCCTCCATTCTATCCGACTGACTCTCCTCCAGTCTACCCGACTGACTCTCCTCCAGTCGATCCGATTCACTCTCCTCCAGTCTATCTGACTGACTCCCCTCCGGTCTATCCGACTGACTCCCCTCCAGTCTATCCGACTGACTCCCCTCCAGTCTATCCGACTGACTCCCCTCCATTCTATCCGACTGACTCTCCTCCAGTCTACCCGACTGACTCTCCTCCAGTCTATCCGACTGACTCTCCTCCAGTCTACCCTAGACAGGATGATTCCAAATAAAGCCATGCTGAGAATCCCTGGCCTGGGTCTGCAGTGAGAACTCTTAGTGATCATCAATACCGACACCAATGCTGGGGGTTATTATTGCATTCAGTGACACCAATGTTGGGGGTTATTATTGCATTCAGTGACACCAATGTTGGGGGTTATTATTGCAGCCAGTGACACCAATGCTGGGGGTTATTATTGCAGCCAGTGACACCAATGTTGGGGGTTATTATTGCATTCAGTGACACCAATGTTGGGGGTTATTATTGCAGCCACTGACACCAATGCTGGGGGTTATTATTGCATTCAGTGACACCAATGTTGGGGGTTATTATTGCATTCAGTGACACCAATGTTGGGGGTTATTATTGCATTCAGTGACATCAATGTTGGGGGTTATTGTTCGGCCAGTGATACCAATGCTGGGGGTTATTATTGCATTCAGTGACACCAATGTTGGGGGTTATTATTGCAGCCAGTGACACCAATGTTGGGGGTTATTATTGCAGCCAGTGACACCAATGCTGGGGGTTATTATTGCAGCCAGTGACACCGATGCTGGGGGTTATTATTGCATTCAGTGACACCAATGCTGGGGGTTATTATTGCATTCAGTGACACCAATGCTGGGGGTTATTATTGCATTCAGTGACACCAATGTTGGGGGTTATTATTGCATTCAGTGACACCAATGTTGGGGGTTATTATTGCAGCCAGTGACACCAATGTTGGGGGTTATTATTGCATTCAGTGACACCAATGTTGGGGGTTATTATTGCAGCCAGTGACACCAATGTTGGGGGTTATTATTGCATTCAGTGACACCAATGTTGGGGGTTATTATTGCAGCCACTGACACCAATGCTGGGGGTTATTATTGCATTCAGTGACACCAATGCTGGGGGTTATTATTGCATTCAGTGACACCAATGCTGGGGGTTATTATTGCATTCAGTGACACCAATGTTGGGGGTTATTATTGCATTCAGTGACACCAATGTTGGGGGTTATTGTTGCATTCAGTGACACCAATGTTGGGGGTTATTATTACATTCAGTGACACCAATGCTGGGGGTTATTATTGCATTCAGTGACACCAATGCTGGGGGTTATTGTTGCATTCAGTGACACCAATGTTGGGGGTTATTATTACATTCAGTGACACCAATGTTGGGGGTTATTATTGCAGCCACTGACACCAATGCTGGGGGTTATTATTGCATTCAGTGACACCAATGTTGGGGGTTATTATTGCAGCCACTGACACCAATGCTGGGGGTTATTATTACATTCAGTGACACCAATGTTGGGGGTTATTATTGCAGCCACTGACACCAATGCTGGGGGTTATTATTACATTCAGTGACACCAATGTTGGGGGTTATTATTGCAGCCACTGACACCAATGCTGGGGGTTATTATTGCATTCAGTGACACCAATGCTGGGGGTTATTATTGCAGCCAGTGACACCAATGCTGGGGGTTATTATTGCATTCAGTGACACCAATGTTGGGGGTTATTATTGCAGCCACTGACACCAATGCTGGGGGTTATTATTGCATTCAGTGACACCAATGCTGGGGGTTATTATTGCGTCCAGTGACACCAATGTTGGGGGTTATTATTGCATCCACTGACACCAGTGCAATTTAAAGAAAAATTCCAGCTATATCTCCCGGGATGGCAGCCAGCTTTGAAACAAGGTGCCCGGTGGTGAGATCGCTGGTTTCCAGAACCCTGGCGGCCGCCTGCACCCTAGCAACCATTGCCGCTGTGCGGCCTGCACACTGGGAAGCTGTCATTTAGCGACGGTCGTAATTCCGCCAATCATTGAATGAGTTCTTCCTGTGGCAGCAGCCGGAGGTTCACATTGGTGAGCGCCCCAAATTTAGCCAATCAGTTTGTCCGGTCTGCGAACGGCGATCCCAAACCGCACCCCTCGTGCCAAGCGCTGGACAGGACCACGCCGAGCAGAGCCACGCTGAGATCCCCGGCCTGAGTCTGCGATGGGAACGCTCAGCGATCCTCCAACGATTCTTCTCCTCCTTTCTCCCCGATAACATGAAGTGTTAAAAAGATTTCCCGTCGCAGAAGATGCTTCGCCTTCTCCTTCCGGAGCGCGGCTTCTTTCCCCAGACTCGGGGGAACAGATTTTTTTTTTTTTTTTTTAAAGTTTCACGTGGGCAGATTTTGGCAAACGATCTTTCCTGGCGCATCTGTGCGATCCGCTCCGAGAGATCGAAGGTTTTTATTTTTAGAGTCGCAGATTGGAAGTTTCACAGCTAATGTGTTTTTCATCCCGGAGAGAACGCAACCGTGCTTTTATATCTGCCGATTGCGGAGAGCGGCGTGGCGGGAGTCACGCGAACGGCGGAGGATGCAGAGAGGTGAACCGGCCGCGCCCTTCCAGCTGTCCGACGCACTATAAGAGCGAGGAGGGCGTTACTTTTATTTTTAGTTAATTCGGCGTGGGCGGTCTGACACAAAAATGTTTTTGGCCCTTTTTCCGACAAACTGAGCGGGATCTGGCAAAGGTGGGGGTTTTAGGGTGGGGGGAGTCACTAAGTGGAGATGCACTTAGGGTTAGGGTTAAAGTTTATAGGTCAAAGGTTACTTAGGGTTAGGGTTGGAACTTAGGGTTAGTGTTAGGGGGCTAGGAGTAGAGTTAGGGGTTAGGGCTAGGGTTAGGGGGTTAAGGTTATAGGGTTAGCGGGTTAAGGTTAGGGGGTTAAGGTTAAAGGGTTAGTGCTAGGGTTAGGGGTTAGGGTTAGGGGGTTAAGGCTATAGGGTTAGGGCTAGGGTTAGCGGGTTAGGGCTATGGTTAGGGGGTTAGGGTTATAGGGTTAGGGTTAGGAGTAGGTTTAGGGGTTAGGGCTAGGGTTATGGGGTTAAGGTTATAGGGTTGGGGTTAGGAGTAGGGTTAGGGGGTTAGGGTTAGGAGTAGGGTTAGGGGTTAGGAGTAGGGTTAGGGGGTTATGGCTAGGGTTAGGGTTATAGGGTTAGGGGTTAGGGAGTTAGGGTTAGGTTAGAGTTAGGGAGTTAGGGTTAGGAGTAGGGTTAGGGATTAGGATTATAGGGTTAGGAGTAAGGTTAGGGTTAGGAGTAGGGTTAGGGATTAGGATTAGAGGAGTTAGGGTTAGTGTTAGGGCTAGGGTTAGGGGGTTAGGACTAGGCTTAGGGTTAGGAGTAGGGTTAGGGGGTTATGGCTAGGGTTAGGGTTATAGGGTTAGGGGTTAGGGAGTTAGGGTTAGGTTGTTAGGGTTAGGAGTAGGGTTAGGGATTAGGATTAGAGGGTTAGGATTAGGAGTAAGGTTAAGGTTAGGAGTAGGGTTAGGGATTAGGATTAGAGGAGTTAGGGTTAGTGTTAGGGCTAGGGTTAGGGGGTTAGGACTAGGCTTAGGGTTAGGAGTAGGGTTAGGGGGTTATGGCTAGGGTTAGGGTTATAGGGTTAGGGGTTAGGGAGTTAGGGTTAGGTTGTTAGGGTTAGGAGTAGGGTTAGGGATTAGGATTAGAGGGTTAGGATTAGGAGTAAGGTTAAGGTTAGGAGTAGGGTTAGGGATTAGGATTAGAGGAGTTAGGGTTAGTGTTAGGGCTAGGGTTAGGGGGTTAGGACTAGGCTTAGGGTTAGGAGTAGGGTTAGGGGTTATGGCTAGGGTTAGGGGATTAGGGAGTAAGGGTTAGTGTTAGGGCTAGGGGGTTAAGGTTAGGGTTAGGAGTAGCGTTAGGGGTTAGGGTTAGGAGTAGGGTTAGGGGTTAGGGTTAGGGGGTTATGGCTAGGGTTAGTGTTAGGGGGTTAGGGTTATAGGGTTAGGAAGTTAGGGTTTGGTTTGGGTTAGGACTAGGGTTAGGGTTAGGACTAGGGTTAGGGGTTAGGGGTTAGGATTAGAGGGTTAGGGTTAGGAGTAAGGTTAGGGTTAGGAGTAGGGTTAGGGGTAAGGGTTACGGGGTTATGGCTAGGGTTAGGGTTAGCAGTAGGGTTAGGATTAGGGTTATAGGGTTAGAGAGTTAGGGTTAGTGTTAGGGCTAGGGTTAGGGGGTTGGGGTTAGGACTAGGTTTAGGGTTAGGAGTAGGGGTTAGGGTTAGGGCTAGGGTTAGGGGGTTAGGGTTATAGGGTTAGGGAGTAAGGGTTAGTGTTACGGCTAGGGGGTTAGGGGGTTAGGGTTAGGAGTAGGGTTAGGGGTTAGGGTTTTTCCTTGGAGAATAAGGTTAGGACTCAGGAATTGGAATAGGAACCTCCCTTAGAGGTCAAAGGTCAGAAGGCAGATACCCAGAGGTCAAAGGTCACAAGGCGTGGCTGATCCCCCTCCCCACGAGGTGTACCGCCTACCCCAACTAAGTCAGGGAATGAACAAGATGGTGAAATGACACATTTGAAGAAAATGATGTAAAAAAAATTACATATCGATACAAATGTAAGGAATTTTTTTCCACTCTGGAGCAATCCGGCCGAGCTTTACAGCGCTTGCACACCGAACCGCTGCACTTTGGCCGTGGCGCAGTGTACCTGCGTTTTATTTTGTTAGACATGTGCGGTTCGTTTCGTTCCGAATCGAAATTTAGACAAAGTTTCATTATAAAAGTTTTCCAGTTCAAAGTGTTTGAATTTGAATAGCTTTAACATTTCCAAAGAGAATAACATAGAATAGCATAGAAAAGAATAAAATATAATAGAGGAAAACAGAACAAAATAGAATAGAAGATGAAAGAACAGAATAGACTAGAATATAGAATTTGAATCCATAAGAATAGAAAGAATATAAACTTTTACCTACGGACTAAGACATAAAAGTTTATGTGCGTGTAAAGGCAGGTGTCCCAATACTTTTGGTAATGTAGTGCATCACCTCTTCTATCACAAACCCTGATATTCCCCCACCTAACACAAATCCCCTTAAATCACCCCCCCCCCCCAAAGTTCACCTCCTAGAACAATTATTATCCCATACTGCCCCCCAAATTCCCCCTCCAGCACACATACCCTCCCCCCAATCTTCTTGCGTTGCCCCCCCAACCTCACATGATACCATCCCTCGTGCCCCCCCCTGGTCCCAGCCCTGCATGGCAATGTATGGAAAATGCATAGAAAGAACTTATGCAGAGCCGCCCTCATGGGGGTACAGGCAGTATAGCCGTAAGGGGCCCGGAGGTCCCCAGGGCCCCAGATGGAAACCCCCCTTTTTTTCTTATAAAATATTTTTTCTATTTTTTTATATATATATTTTTTATTTATGTAACGGAATGCACCGTGACAGACTGAGATATTCCTATGTCTAGGGTCACCTTATGTCCACTAGGGCCATAGGGTGACAAAGAATCATAATTCATATATTACAGAATAAGGGACATTAATAATAATTCGAGATTTTCCTAGCGTGTGATGGAAAATATTGATTATATGAAGACAGGAGGCGAGTATCTTATGCATTATCTTTCTTTAATAATGCTCATAGCAGAACAATTTCTAAAAACAGTTTAGAACTAAAGTCAATAGAAAAAACTGAAAAGACTACATTTCCCAGCAGTCCTTTAGCCTGTGGCCACTCCCCTCTTGCCTCTATATAAGGACTGCTGCCTTGAGGAACTTCCTCTTTCTTCGTGCGAATCCCAACAGTAAACGGAACTTGACGTCGGAGAACCTCCCGCATCCGAGTCTTCGGTCAACCAGCTTGTTCCTTTTTCCTGGAGGAGGAATCTTGCGTGTCGCAGATAAGTCCCAACGAGGACCAACAGTCATGAATCGCAGCCAACGGGGCGTCCGAACATGTTAAAACAGTCCTGAAGTGCAGCTCGCCGATATCCAGGGGAAACGGATGTGATCAGTATCCTAAAACAAAACAGATGTATGTAATAGGGATGGGTAGGGAGGGAAGATACTCGCCTCCTGTCTTCATATAATCAATATTTTCCGTCACACGCTAGGAAAATCTCGAATTATACTTCAGACAGGAGGCTCATATCTTATGCAAGTTCAAAGCTTAGCATCAAGAATAAAGTTTACATTTAATAGAAAAACATATGCAGTATACACAATAAGGAACATCATTGCAGGATTGTCATGGCCACATGTTCCTCTGGTCTGAAGTAAAAGGAGCGAAAAACGGTCTCTGAGGACCAGTTGGCCGCAAGAAGGAGGTCCGTTAAAGAACCCCCCGCCTTGGTCACTTTGGTAGCCATGGCTCCTCTGGAAGAGTGTGCCCCAAACTGGGATATGTCTATGCCCGCCATGGCCATAGTTGATCTAACCCAACGTGCTAAGGTAGCGGAAGTTACTGGGTGATGGGGTGTCACGTAAGAGAGTAGGAGCTGTGACGACTCCGGGGAGCGTAGGTCAGCCGTGCGTGACTCGTAGGTTTGGAGACAGCGTACCACACAGAGTCGTGGGTGGTCAGTGAAGAAAGGATAGAAAACTGACGTCAGGTCGGTCTTGGTCCTACGGGCTACCGAGAACTGTACGCCTTGCGGCGAGAATTGGCGTCTGGAAATCTCCAAAGCTTTCACGTCAGAGACCCGCTTGACTGAGACCAAACACAGGAGGACAGTAAGTTTAAAAGACAGGATCTTGAGAGATAACGCCTCGTTATCGTCCCATTCTGAAAACATGTTAAGGATTCTGGAAACGTCCCAGGTTGTTTGGTACCTAGGACGAGGAGGGCGTTTGAATTGAATGCCTCGCATTAATTTGCAGATGACAGGATGTTTGCCCACCGGCAATGAGTCCACCAGGCCATGGTGGGCCGAAATGGCAGACCTATATACGTTGATAGATCGATACGCCTTACCGGTATCGAAAGCATCCGCCAGAAAATTATCGACAAGTGTTATAGGTGCTTGGAAAGGATCAGCCTGCCGTTGATGTCACCAAGGCACCCAGAGTCCCCAGGCCAATCTATATGCCGATCGAGTCCCGGGGGCCCAGGCCATGGCGAGGAGGTCCCTAGCTGACTGTGAAAAGTCATCGTCAGTACTGGTGACCCCGACACCAGGCAAGCTAGAAGGGTCAGAGAACCGTCCAATACCAAAGGATGTACATCCTTGGACTGGTGCAGGAGGATGTGCGGGAAAGATGGAAGCACTCTGGGATGATCTATGACCATCTCCAGCAGAAAGGAGGAACCATGGTTGCGTCGGCCACCAGGGTGCGATCAATACCACCGTCGCATTCTGGGAAGTGATCTGCAATAAAGTCCTGGGGATCAGTGAGAAGGGGGGAAACGCGTAGTGTGTCTCCCCGCTCCAACATTGGCGGAAAGCGTCCACCGCTGTGGCCCCCGGGTCCGGCTTCCAGCTGAAATAGCGAGGTAGTTGATAGTTGAGACGGGAGGCGAACAGGTCCACTCCCAGGGGCCCCCAAAGTTGGTTGATTTGGGCAAATATGAATTGGTCTAGACCCCACTCGCTGGAGTCGGATAGATATCGGGAATTCCAGTCTGCTACTATATTGGAAAAACCCGGGATGTACTCCGCCATCGGAACAATATTGCGATCCATGCAGAAATGCCAAATGTCCGTGGCGAGGTTCGACAGGACCTTGGATCTGGTGCCCCCCAAGCGGTTGATGTATTGAACCGCCGCAATATTGTCCATGCGTATAAGAACGCAGCAATTGGACCTCTCCGAGAGAAAACTCTGGATTGCGAACAGGGCCGCCAGGAGTTCCAAGGCGTTGATGTGCAGCCGGGATTCCTGGTCGGACCAAAACCCGCCTGTCGAGGTCTCGCCCAAGCGAGCTCCCCGACCTTTCCGACTCGCATCTGATTCTAGAATGACATCCGGTTGCGGAATGAAAATCGACTTGCCATTCCACTCGACGGCATGTCGAAGCCACCATTGTAGTTCGGTTCTGGCTTCCGTGGACAATGGGATCACGTCCGCGTATCGGAGGCCCTGCCGAAGATGCAGAATCTTGAGACGCTGAAGGGCCCTGTAGTGGAGGGGGGCTGGGAATATGGCTTGAATAGAGGCCGCTAAAAGACCCACTATCCTGGCCAGAACCCGTAGTGAGGGGGGGGGGAATATGGCTTGAATAGAGGCCGCTAAAAGACCCACTATCCTGGCCAGAACCCGTAGTGATAGAGGCCGCTAAAAGACCCACTATCCTGGCCAGAACCCGTAGTGATACGCTTCGTTTGCGTATTACTGACCTGATCTCCTTGCGGAGCAGTGCGAGTTTCGCCTTGGGGAAACGGAGAATCGCTTGCTTGGTGTCTACCAAGAAGCCCAGGAATTCCAACTCTTGGGTCGGGATCAGTATGGATTTCTCTTGGTTGATGAGAAAACCCAGCCCTTCTAGCAAATTTAGAGTCCAAGTCATGTGTGACAGGACTAGGGATTTGTAGCTCGCGATGATGAGGATGTCGTCCAGGTATATTATGAGACGCACACCTCTGCTCCGTAATGTCGCCACGACCGGTTTCAACAGTTTGGTGAAACACCACGGGGCCGATGACAGCCCGAATGGCAGGCATGTAAACTGCCACGCGCGTCCCCCCCACAGGAAGCGCAGCAGGTGTTGTGAGCCCGGGTGCATGGGTACTGTGAGATAAGCGTCCATCAGGTCCACCTTTACCAACCAATCGCCTGTTTGGAGAAGATCTCGGAGGCAATGGATCCCCTCCATTTTGAAGTGCCGATACGTAACGTGTTGGTTTAACTCCCGCAAGTTTATCACGGGGCGGAAGCCGCCCCCTTTCTTCTTGACTAAGAAAAGGTTGCTGATGCACCCCGGGGAGTTTGGATCGACTTTGATGACAGCTTTTTTGGATATGAGGTCTCGCAATTCGTCGTCTATCAACATCGCGTTTTGCTTGTTGAAATGAATGGGGGCAGGTATAACGCCCAGTTGAGGTGGGGACATGAGTTCTATGTGAAATCCCCTGACGGTATTTAGTACCCACGAGTCTGCCGTAATCGCAGACCAAGCGTGGGTAAAATATCTCAGCCTTCCCCCCACAGGTGTGAGATAACAAGTGGTGATACTTGGACTTACCGGTAAACGGGCAAGATCGGGGATCTCCTCTGCTCCCTCGTCCTCTCCATGGCCTCCCTCGGGGAGGGAAGAAAGGTGCCGGTTGTGCCACTGCGACGTATGAGGTCGGGGTTTGAGCATAAGGTGGTGCTGTTGTTCTGTTAAATGGCCTGAAGGAATGGTTACGGCCAGCAGAGCGGCCTCTACCTCTGCCGGCCCGGGCAAAAATCTTGGTATTGCCAGTTCTTTTGAGTGAGGACTGAGCCTTATCTAAGCTGTTGAAGAGCCCCACAAACTTATTTATATCCTTGACCAAGGAATCCCCGAACAGTAATCCCCCAGCGGCCGGGCCCGGCTCGGTTTCGGCTAGATGAGCCAATTGAGGATCCAGTCGCATAAGGATGGAGCGTCTGCGCTCCGTGGAGCAGGCTGAGTTTGCATTTCCCAGCAGGCATATGGCCCGTTGGGCCCAACCCCGGAGTTGGGTCACGTCAACCACAGTATCTGAAGCCACTGCTTGCTCCGAGAGGTTCAGGATCTTAGTCAATGGACCCAGGAGATCCAGGACACGGTCCTGAATGTTCTTGAAGGAACGGTCAATGCCCTTTTTGGGAAATTTTCCCGATTAAGTCAAGTATTTGGCCCTGGAGTGTGGGCCACTTTTTTTGGGATGTGTGGGCGTAGACACTCGGCTCGCAATTTGTTGCGGTTGGTCCTATCCAGAGGTCTGCGTGCCCAAAATTCAATATATTGGGACACATGTGGTAGAGGAGACCAATCACCCGAGTGGGGATGAGAAATGGCATCCAGGTGAAATAGTGGATCGCCAAGGGCGTCCGTTATGGCAATGTCCTGATTATCAGGGTTGGCGCCGTGGGGGTGCGCCAATGACCCAGCATCCGCCCCGTCCTCATCTTCGGACCCAGAATCCTCGAATTCGGATGCAGCCGATGAGGTATCATCCGAATCTAGTACGAACGAATCCGGCTTCGTTCGTCTAGGGGGTTCTTGCCTCTGATTTGACTCACTGAGGCCCAGGGGTTGAAAAGGGTCAGAGGGGCGCGTGGGGTGGCATTCCGTGTGGGGTAATGCCTCAAACATATTATTTACTTCCCCTGCCGGGGAGTCATCATTTGTTGCCACATGCTTCTTCTTCTGAGAGGATTTACCCCTCTTCACTTGTGGGTCATCACATATGGCCAGTGGTGAGGGGGCGGTATGGGACGGAATCTGCGATCCCGGGGGAAGGGAAACCGCAGCCATAGCAGCCTGAATAGATCTGGTGATGAATTCCTGGATCTGAGTAGTGCTCAGGAATCCTGCTGCTCCCTGTGGCATGGAGTCTCCCTTAGTGGGAGATGAATTTCCCTCAGCCATGGTATCTTTTAATAGATTGTACCTGCAGATTGGATATATGCTAGCTTAAGACCGGAGTGGCACCGCTCTCACCCTTCCCTCACACCTCCACAGCGCTTCTGGTATTGCTGTGAGGGAGGGGAGGAAAAAACGCTTGTTTTCCTGAAATCTCGCGAGATTACGGCTCACGGGGCCTTCTCATTGGCCGGCATAATCCCGCGAGATCTCGGCAGTGAGATCTCGGCGGCACAGGGGAATTATGGGAGTGTCCGCCCCCCCGCCGAGCGCGAATGAGGGACAGAGCCACTCAAGATGGCGGCGGCGCCTCAGGTAGTAAGAGAGAGGCGCCGTCAATACCATAAATGGGGCAGGTTAGGGGTAAAAAAAACACCGCCGAGGACAGCGCCGACCGCGCTGAAACTGTTAATGTCCCAACCTAAAACAAAAAACAGTTCATATAGACAATAGTAATAAATACTTGTAGGAAATATACACTTATCTTAGTTCCATCTATGAGCAGAAAGAAAGAGGAAGTTCCTCAAGGCAGCAGTCCTTATATAGAGGCAAGAGGGGAGTGGCCACATGCTAAAGGACTGCTGGGAAATGTAGTCTTTTCAGTTTTTTCTATTGACTTTAGTTCTAAACTGTTTTTAGAAATTGTTCTGCTATGAGCATTATTAAAGAAAGATAATGCATAAGATATGCGCCTCCTGTCTGAAGTATAATTCATGTTTGCCGGATGTCTTCAAATACCAAAAGCTGTTAGCTATTCAATCTGGGCACACATGCTTTTGAAAGGTGTTAATTCAGGTCTACAAGACCAGAGTGAGTCATACCTTTGTATAATATGCTATTGAAATATCTTAAGGTGTTGGCTATTCACTGTAAAGACATTCAGTTGAAGGTGTGGATTGCACCCACTCTCACAAGACTCTGCCATTGTGTGATAAAGCTGTCTAGATAACTTATTCAACTAGATGTCTGTGTATTATTCAAGGTTAATTGAACACTATTGATGATACGGTGCCATCATGTCTAGCTACCAATTAAAGAATTATCCTCAGTGAGTGAATAGGGGGGTAGAGACTACATTTTCCTGTGACTAACTGCATTATGCTTGAGACTGTATAAGAAGCTGAGAAAATACCAATAAATTGTCATATCTTTGAAGCAAGTGCAGAGCTTGAGTCTCGTCTTGTTTATGGGAATGGATATGGATCGTGTATGGAGTATTGTCGCAGTGTGTCAGATAAGCTTGTCGTGGATGGATGGAAGGTCAAAAACGGTGGTGACCGTTACATTTGGTTGGCAGCGGTGGGATGATTCCATCATCAGAAGGACAGCTACAAGGACACATGACAATGGAGACGGTGTATGAACGGATGAAGCTCTCTTCCCTCATGGACTTACTGGAGAGCCGGGGCAGACCAGCCAGCAACCGTAAGAAAAGGGACATTATCGCAGAACTGGTCGAAATGAATAGAGCTAAAAGGCCCGCAGTAACGGACAGGACACCCGAGGAAGAAAGTTTTGATCAGGCTGTTAACCTAAGACTGGCACATTATGGTCCTAACCCTCCACCGGAGATCAGGGACCGAGTTATTGCGGCTCTGAATGCCACCTTGCTACAGAGAAGAAGTGCTGCAGCAGCTGAAGTCACAGCTGCACCAACTAAAGAGAGAGAAGAGGTGCAGATACCAGTCTCCATGGAAGAGGAATTCCAAAGGAGGTTACAAGAGATGCGGATACAGCATAGAGGACCAGTATCAGAGGAGGTCCTGCTGGGATGGTCGGATGTGATTCGGTGCCAACTCTGGAAGGAAGCGTTAGCTCGGGAGCAGCAAATCCAAGGAAAGGTCCTGCCCTCCATCTATGCAAGGTACTGGCCGCAGTATGACGTATGAATGCTGTTGTTGGGGAAACAACCGAAGCAGGAGTGGATAGCGGAGTTAAGCAGGCTGATCCGGGCAGAGATGCAGCTGGATGAGAGCTACAGAGCCCTTCGGTGGTATGGAGCCCAAGAGTGCCCGTGGCCAGCAGATGACAGCCCCACAGAAGGCTATGATTTTGATGGCCTGGGATTGTTGTATTGGAGGATGTCCAGTGATCCCGACTTCGGGGATGATCGGGAGTGGCGCTTGGAGAACATAATGGAGCACAGAGAGGAAAGATTGAATATCTCGGGAGGCCACTGGTCACAGGAAGATTTAAAATTTCTGGCCATTCAAGAATGGGAGCTGGAGGTCGCCTACAGACAGCTGCTAGACTCCGCTCAGCAGCAGGGTGGGGCTCCCAATGCCTGGGACTATAAGGGAAGTTCAGATGACAACTGTGAACTCCTGGCTGATGAATCGGCAGTGGAAAATCTGGAGATTGCCATCCCTAAAACCGAAGCGGATGGTGTGGAGTTCCAGAGAGCCGGGGCGGTTGGCCCCTTTCTCCAGCAACAAGCTGAGGTGGTAAAGCTTTTACCCCTAGCTGAATCACTGGCAACAGAGCAGGGTGCCCCAAGCCTCTGCTCCCAACTAGCAGAAGAGGGGGACCCTGTGGTAGTGGATGGGACTGTGGTCTCCACTCACAGCAACCCAGCGGAAGAGCTGGCAACAGAACAGAGGGTCACGGACCTCTGCTCTCCACTAACGGAAGAGGGGGACCCTGTGGTGGTGGATGGGACTGTGGTCTCCACTCACAGCAACCCAGCAGAAGAGCTGGCAACAGAGCAGAGTGTCATAGGCCTCTGCTCCTCATAAACAGAAGAGGGGGACCCTGTGGTAGTGGATGGGACTGTGGTCTCCACTCACAGCAACCCAGCGGAAGAGCTGGCAACAGAGCAGAGTGTCATAGGCCTCTGCTCCTCACTAACAGAAGAGGGGGTTCCTGGGGTAGTGGATGGGACTTCAGTCTCCACTGGCACAACCCCAGATAATGGTACAGGACTGGGACAGGAGGATGTCGGCTTTGCTTTGCAAGCACCGGGGGGTTTTCACCAAGCACCAGTGCATGGGACTTCAGTCTCCACTGGTTTACCCCAGGAAGGGGGGGCAGTTGGCCCAGACCCCCAACAGCATGATGGACTGAGCCCAGCCACCCTGCCTTCTCCCCAGCGGCAGGCGTGTTCTCTGAGAGAGGCAGAGGTTGGCGGGGTGAGTAATGCTCAGTTTGGAGCCATTTATTTGGGGTACAGTATGGATACCAGCATTGGAGGACTGGAACTACTGACGGACTTCGGAGTCAACCCGTTTGGGGTTACCACCTGTGTCCGTCTCCCACCGAAAGGGGAGAGATGTAACAGAATGGCCCGTGACAGACTGAGATATTCCTATGTCTAGGGTCACCTTATGTCCACTAGGGCCATAGGGTGACAAAGAATCATAATTCATATATTACAGAAGACATTAATAAGGGACATTAATAATAATTCATGTTTGCAGGATGTCTTCAAATATCAAAAGCTGTTAGCTATTCAATCTGGGCACACATGCTTTTGAAAGGTGTTAATTCAGGTCTACAAGACCAGAGTGAGTCATAGCTTTGTATAATATGCTATTGAAATATCTTAAGGTGTTGGCTATTCACTGTAAAGACATTCCGGTTGAAGGTGTGGATTGCACCCACTCTCACAAGACTCTGCCATTGTGTGATAAAGCTGTCTAGATAAACTTATTCAACTAGATGTCTGTGTTATTATTAAAGGTTAATTGAACACTATTGAAGATGCGGTGCCGACAAGTCTACATGGTTAGCTTACCTGAATGCCTTTTAGTGTGTGATTGAAGCCCCCCATGGTGTGAAGGGGGGTGGAGACTACATTGTCCTGTGATTAACTGTATTATGCTTGAAACTGTATAAGAAGCTGAGAAAATACCAATAAATTGTCATATCTTTGAAGCAAGTGCAGAGCTTGAGTCTCGTCTTGTTTATGGGAAAGGATATGGATCGTGTATGCAAGATTGTCAGAGTGTGTCAGATAAGCTTGTCGTGGTTGGATGGAAGGTCGTAAGCGGTGGTGACCGTTACAATTTATTTTTATTAAAGGGTCCAGAGGTCCCCAAGGCCCGGATGGCAACTCCCTTTTTTTTTCTCTTTTTGTATAATTTTTTATTTTTACATATTTTATTTTGTTTTTTTTTTATTAAGGGCCTGAAGGTCCCCAGTGCCCTGGATGGCACCCCCCCCCCTTTAAAAATAAAAAAATTATAACATTTTTTTTAATGTAATTTATTTTATTTTTTTATTAAAGGGCCTAGAGGTCCCCAGGGATGGCCATTTAATATATATTTTTTAATATATATATATATTTTTTTTTTTTGTAAGGGGCCCAGAGGTCCCAGGGCAACCCCCCAATTCGTGGCACCCCCCCGCTTCTTAATTCATGCCCCCCTTTTCAATTTTCTCAATTCGCGGCAACCCTAATTTGAGGCGGCAACAACACCCCCATACCTTCCAACTTTTCAACTTCAGATTGAGGGACACATGAGCATACCTCAGTTGTTGAGCGAGGGGGGGCCACGGATCTGAGTTGTTGAGCGGGGGGGGGGGGGCCAGATCGAATTTGTTTAGTGGCGCGGGGGGGTTCCACGGCTAGGAGTTGTTGAGCGGGGGGGAGGTTCCACGGCTAGGAGTTGTTGAGCGGGGGGGGGTCCGCAGATCTAGGTTGCTGAGCGGGGGGGTCACGTATCTGAATTGTTGTTGTGAGCGGGGGGGGGCGCAGATCTAAGTTGTTGAGGGGGGTTCCACGGCTAGGAGTTGTTGAGCGGGGAGGGGTTCCACGGCTAGGAGTTGTTGAGCGGGGGGGGGTTCCACGGCTAGGAGTTGTTGAGCGGGGGGGGTTCCACGGCTAGGAGTTGTTGAGCAGGGGGGGTTCTTTGTTGAGCGGGGTGGGGTCCGCAGATCTAGGTTGCTAGCGGTGGGGGGGGGGGCGTATCTGAGTTCAAAGTTGTTGAGGGGGGGTTCCACGGCTAGGAGTTGTTGAGCGGGGGGGGGGGGGTTCGCTGTTCAAAGTTGTTGAGCGGGGGTGGGGTCCGCAGATCTAGGTTGCTAGCGGTGGGGGGGGGGGGTCACGTATCTGAGTTCAAAGTTGTTGAGGGGGGGTTCCACGGCTCGGAGTTGTTGATCGGGGGGGTTTACCGAGAATTGCGGGGATTTACTGCGAATCCCGGTTCTCTGCTCCAGGGGGCCCATGCCTGAAGCTGTGTAAGGGGCCCCATAATTCCTGATGGCGGCCCTGGACGTAAGTACCAGATTGTTACCGGCGCTGCCGCCCTCCTAATGCCTTTCCCAGCCCCGGCAGATCTCATTAGAAGAGAAATATTACATTGAATAGATACTCCGGGTGACTGAAGAGCACTGGGGGTGGGGGAGGGGGAGTCAGGGGTGGTTGGCTGGAATATCATCCATGGAAGAGTAACAGGAAGACGCAGACAAGAGCGCCAATTATTACCGCCGGACGGACAGAAACGGCGACTCGAGTTTTCCGACACGCATGACGGGGACAAGATAAATGTGACTTTTATCACCCGGATCGGGGCGGCTCGGGACGCCGTGAATATTTCATGCTTGTCGGGCCGTCTGATTCGCCGGCTGAATTTAGGTCTCCGGCGATGAATAAAACCACGCGGCTCCTTCCATTAAAAGTGCATTAACTTCAGAGAATTTCCTGCGCCCAGACGATGGCGAAGCGCCGAAAAGAGAGGCTTCTAAGATCAAAAGAGTATCGAAATGTCTCAATTCACATCACATGATCCCCAAAAAGAAGAGTCCGGTCCTTGTTTTCAGGGATGACCTGCCCTGAGACCTAATAAAGGGGGTCCAACCCACTTCTAGCAAGGGGGACCTAATAAAGGGGGTCCAACCCACTTCTAGCAAGGGGGACCTAATAAAGGGGGTCCAACCCACTACTACCAAGGGGGACCTAATAAAGGGGGTCCAACCCACTACTAGCAAGGGGGACCGAATAAAGGGGGTCCAACCCGCTACTAGCAATGGACCTAATAAAGGGGGTCCAACCCACTACTAGCAACGGGGACCGAATAAAGGGGGTCCAACCTGCTACTAGCAAGGGGGACCGAATAAAGGGGGTCCAACCCGCTACTAGCAACGGACCTAATAAAGGGGGTCCAACCCACTATTAGCAAGGGGGACCTAATAAAGGGGGTCCAACACGCTACTAGCAAGGGGGACCTAATAAAGGGGTTCCAACCCTCTACTAGCAAGGAGAACCAAATAAAGGGGGTCCAACCCACTACTAGCAAGGGGGACCTAATAAAGGGGGTCCAACCCGCTACTAGCAAGGGGGACCTAATAAAGGGGGTCCAACCCGCTACTAGCAAGGGGGATCTAATAAAGGGGGTCCAACCTGCTACTAGCAAGGGGGACCTAATAAAGGGGGTCCAACCAGCTACTAGCAAGGGGGACCTAATAAAGAGAGTCCAACGCACTACTAGCAAGGGGGACCTAATAAAGGGGGTCCAACCCACTACTAGCAAGGGGGACCGAATAAAGGGGGTCCAACCCACTACTAGCAAGGGGGACCGAATAAAGGGGGTCCAACCCACTACTAGCAAGGGGGACCTAATAAAGGGGGTCCAACCTGCTACTAGCAAGGGGGACCTAATAAAGGGGGTCCAACCCACTACTAGCAACGGGGACCGAATAAAGGGGGTCCAACCTGCTACTAGCAAGGGGGACCGAATAAAGGGGGTCCAACCCGCTACTAGCAACGGACCTAATAAAGGGGGTCCAACCCACTATTAGCAAGGGGGACCTAATAAAGGGGGTCCAACCCGCTACTAGCAAGGGGGACCTAATAAAGGGGTTCCAACCCTCTACTAGCAAGGAGAACCAAATAAAGGGGGTCCAACCCACTACTAGCAAGGGGGACCTAATAAAGGGGGTCCAACCCGCTACTAGCAAGGGGGACCTAATAAAGGGGGTCCAACCCGCTACTAGCAAGGGGGATCTAATAAAGGGGGTCCAACCTGCTACTAGCAAGGGGGACCTAATAAAGGGGGTCCAACCAGCTACTAGCAAGGGGGACCTAATAAAGAGAGTCCAACGCACTACTAGCAAGGGGGACCTAATAAAGGGGGTCCAACCAGCTACTAGCAAGGGGGACCTAATAAAGAGAGTCCAACGCACTACTAGCAAGGGGGACCTAATAAAGGGGGTCCAACCCACTACTAGCAAGGGGGACCGAATAAAGGGGGTCCAACCCACTACTAGCAAGGGGGACCTAATAAAGGGGGTCCAACCTGCTACTAGCAAGGGGGACCTAATAAAGGGGATCAAACCTGCTCTAGCAAGGGGGATCTAATAAAGAGGGTCCAACCCGCTACTAGCAAGGGGGACCTAATAAAGGGGATCCAACCCACTACTAATAAGGGGGACCTAATAAAGGGGATCAAACCTGCTCTAGCAAGGGGGATCTAATAAAGAGGGTCCAACCCGCTACTAATAAGGGGGACCTAATAAAGGGGATCAAACCCGCTACTAGTAAGGGGGATCTAATAAAGAGGGTCCAACCCGCTACTAATAAGGGGGACCTAATAAAGGGGATCAAACCTGCTCTAGCAAGGGGGATCTAATAAAGAGGGTCCAACCCGCTACTAATAAGGGGGACCTAATAAAGGGGGCCTTTCTGTATTAATGAAATAAAAGAAATCTGTTGGCCGGATCGGTGAAAATATGAAGTATAAAATCCAGAAGTGTCCGTCGTTGTCGGACATGGAGTCATTACCATCAATCTCGCTCCTCTGGAGGGACGCGGAGCGCCATGAATCGCCGTCCATCGGAAGGACGGGATATTATAATTGCAGAGCTGAGTGCCATGTGAATGTCCTTTATGAATACAAATGAATCCCATACGCCATGTAATGAGAATGAATGTGGAATGAATGGCGGCGTGAATCATATGCGAGGATTCGTGTATCTCTCACTGCCTTCGTTGGATTTATATTAGTTCCAGAGAGAAAAAAGATACTCACCGTACTTGTGTATTATGTCATGTGATGACTGAGAACAAATAATAACAAGGAAAATTCTATCTGAATACTAAGGGAATGGCGTCACTGTATATGGGAGATATTTATAGAGGAGGAGGGCTTGTTGGGTCATCATCAGTGCAGTGCCTGGGAACATTGGCTTCCATAGAGTAGAGCTTGAGGGCCAACAAAAAAAGTACAGTGGAACCTCGAATTACGAGTATAATCCTTTCCAGGAGAACGCTCGAAATCCAAAGCACTCGCATATCAAAGCCAGTTTCCCCATTGAAGTCAATGGAAACGAAAATAATTTGTTCCGCATTGACTTCAATGGCGTGCAATACCCCATGCGGCCAGAGGTGGGAGGGAGGGCGCCGGAGAGCACTGCACATCACCCTGAACACACCATCCACACCGTGAAGCGTGGTGGTGGCAGCATCATGTGGTGGGGATGCTTTTCTTCGGCAGAGACGGGGAAGCTGGTGAGAGTTGCTGGGAAGAGGGATGGAGACAAATACAAGGGCCCTCAACATCGCTTATATATCAAGTCAAAATTTGAAATTTAGCTTGTCTTGCAAAAAGCTCTCAAACCGAGGTTCTGCTTTAACGCGAAAATGAGATAAATACCTTTTTAAAAAGTTAAGGGGAGCTCAATTTTTGGTTACGGCCCATTCGTTGGGCAAACGTGGGATACAAATTGGTGGTGAGAAGGCATCACATCACCTCCTCACCGGCTGCGCTTCAGAGGAGTGGCGGGTTTAGAATCTAACCTAAGAGGTGCCATGGTGGAGATTCAGGTGACATTTTTCATTTTTTTGGGGGGGGGGGGGTGGCTTGGGAACAGGGTGTTTCGTTTTGCGTTTTTAACCACTTAAGGACCCCCTAACGCCGATATACGTCGGCAGAATGGCACGGCTGGGCACATTCACGTACAGGTACGTTGCCCTTTAAGTGGGCAGCCGTGGGACGTGCTCGCGACCCGGTCCGAAGCTCCGTGACCGCGCCCGTGGGACCCGCGGACTCGATCACCACCGGTGTCCCGTGATCGGTCACAGGAGCTGAAGAACGGGGAGAGGTGAGTGTAAACAAAACATTCCCCGTTCTTCATTGTGGCTTGTTACTGATCGTCTGTTCCCTGTCAAAGGGGACGATGATCAATGACATCACACGTCCACAGGGCCGCCATCAGGGGGGTACAGGCATTACACCTGTAAGGGGCCCGGATGGGGACCCCCCTAAAAAAAGGGGGTCCGGAGGTCCCCAGGGGCCCAGAGGCCACCAGGGCCCCAGATGGAAACCCCCTCTTTTTTTATCTATTTGTTATAAAAAAATATATTTTTTTAGTATATTTTTATGTTATTTTTTATTAAAAGGGGCCAATTTTTTTTTTTTTTTTTTTTTTTTTTTAGAGGTCCGGAGGTCCACAGGGGCCTGGAGGACACTAGGGCCCCAGATGGCAACCCCCCCCCCCCTTTTTTTATTTTTTTATATAAAAAATATATTTTTTATAAAATATATATTTTTTGAATATATTTTTCTTTTATTTTTTATTAAAGGGACAATTTTTTTCTTTTATTTTTTTTAGAGGTCCGGAGGTCTACAGGGACCCAAATGGCAACCCCCCTTTTTTTATTTATTTTTTATAAAAAAATATATTTTTTGAATATATTTTTTTATTATTTTTTTTTTATTAAAGGGCCATTTTTTTAGGGGTCTGGAGGTTCCCAGGGGCCCAGAGATCTCCAGGGCCCCAGATGACAACCCCCCTTTTTTTATTTTTATTTTTTATAAAAAAATATATGTATTTTTATAAATAAATACATTTTTTTAATATATTTTTATTAAAGGGAAAAAAAATTTTTTTTATTTGTTTTAGAGGTCCGGAGGTCCACAGGGGCCTTTAGGCCCCCAGGGCCCCGGATGGCAACCCCCCTTTTTTTATTTATTTTTTTATAAAAAAATATATTTTTTTAATATATTTTTATTTAATTTTTTTATTAAAGGGCCATTTTTTTTAGGGGTCCGGAGGTCCCCAGGGGCCTGGATTTTTTAAATATATTTTTCTTTTATTTTTTATTAAAGGGACAATTTTTTTCTTTTATTTTTTTTTAGAGGTCCGGAGGTCTACAGGGACCCGGATGGCAACCCCCTTTTTTTATTTATTTTTTATAAAAAAATATATTTTTTGAATATATTTTTTTATTATTTTTTTTTTTATTAAAGGGCCACTTTTTTAGGGGTCTGGAGGTTCCCAGAGATCTCCAGGGCCCCAGATGACAACCCCCCTTTTTTTATTTATTTTTTTAATAAAAAAATATATGTATTTTTATAAATAAATATATTTTTTTAATATATTTTTATTAAAGGGACAATTTTTTTTCTTTTATTTTTTTTTAGAGGTCCGGAGGTCCACAGGGCCCCAGATGACAACCCCCCTTTTTTTTTTAATAAAAATATATATATATTTTCTCTCTCTTTTTTTCCTTTCTATTAAAGGGCACAGAGGTCCCCAAGGCCCCCCCCCCCCCCCGCTTCTCAATTTCACCCCCCCCCCCACTTCTCTGCTCCAGGGGGCCCATGCCTGAAGCTGTGTAAGGGGCCCCAAAATTCCTGATGCACATCCAGCCCCGCCCCCACACAGTAAGAAACAAACACTAGGACACACGTAACCCCTTTAGCACCCCCTAGTGGTTAACCCCTTCACTACCATTGTCATTTTTACAGTAATCAGTGCATTTTTATAGCACTGATCGCTGTACAAATGACAATGGTCCCAAAACAGTGTCAAGTGTCCGATGTGTCCGCCGTAGTGTCGCAGTCATGAAAAAAAAAATAGCCGCCATTACTAGTAAAAAATAAATGATTAATAAAAATGCCATAATTCTATCCCCTATTTTGTAGACGCTATAACTTTTGCGCAAAACAATCGATAAACGCTTATTGCGTGTTTTTTTTTTACCATAAATATGTAGAAGAATCCGTATCGGCCTAAACTGAGGAAAAAAACTTTTTTGTTTACAGCGCAAAAAAATAAAAACCGCAGAGGTGATCAAATACCACCGAAAGAAATCTCTATTCGTGGGAGAAAAAAAGGACGTCAATTTTGTTTGGGAGCCGCGTCGCACGACCGCGCAATTGTCAGTTAGAGCGACGCAGCGCCGAATCGCAAAAAGTGGCCCGGTCATTGGCCGGCCAAATAGTCAGGGGCTGAATCGGATAAAGTAGAGGTCGTGCTACCAGAATTTGGAAAGCCCACCAATGGCGTTGCACGGGTACCTAAAGGGTTAAAACTCAGTTTCCTTCCCCGTCTTGTCACATAAGATGCTCATTCCCGAGCCCCCCCCCCCCCCCACGGCCCCCCCTCAGCCCCTCAGCGCCCCTCCCGGCTCCATTCACACGCCATTCATCTCCCATTTGTACCGATAACATTTTATTATTCACTTTCCTTCCGACGCGGCTCCCGTGGTAATTCGTGACATTAGACGGAATCCGGTAATAATCCTCGGCGTTCCGCGTCGCGCACGGAAATGGGACCAACGGCTTAGACTCGTTCCCAGGCTTTGTGTTATTTTAACTCTCTCTTTAAAAAAAAAAAAAAAAAAAAAAAAGGGTATAATGTTGGTGACCGCGGACGCGCATGCTCGCCATCGGCGTAGACTGTGAAATAGGCAATTCTTTTTCCCCCCTCGGTAATTCTGGCGGAGATTATGAAAAATACCAGCGTGGATAAATATACGCTATTGAAAAAAAAAATAATAATAAAGCATTAAGGACGTTTTCAGTAAACTCGAAGGGATTATGTGATATTACGGCTGGAAAAGGGGTGGTATTTGCGGGATTACGGCGAATGGCGCGGCAAAGCCCAACAATATTGCATCGAAATGTAAATCAATCGGCTGGCTTTTTAACCACTTCAGACCCGGAACCTGTATGCGGGTAAAGGACCCGGCCAGTTTTTGCGATTCGGCGCTGCGTCGCTTTAACTGACAATTGCGCGGTCGTGCGACGCGGCTCCCAAACAAAATTGGCGTCTTTTTTCCCCCACAAACAGAGATTTCTTTCGGTGGTATTTGATCACCTCGGCGGTTTTTATTTTTTTGCGCTATAAACAAAAATAGAGCGAAATTCTGAAAAAAATTCAATATTTTTTACTTTTTGCTGTAATAAATATCCCCCAAAAAACATATATATATATATAAAAAAAAAAAAAATCCTCAGTTTAGGCCGATACGGATTCTTCTACATATTTTTGGTAAAAAAAAACGCAATAAGCGTTTATCGATTGGTTTGCGCAAAATTTATAGCGTTTACAAAATAAGGGATCGTTTTATTGCATTTTTACTAATATATATTTTTTTACTACTAATGGCGGTGATCAGCGCTTTTTTTCGTGACTGCGGCATTACGGCGGACACATCGGACAATTTTGACACCATTTTTGGGACCATTGTCATTTTCACAGCGAAAAGTGCTATAAAAATGCACTGTGATTACTGTGAAAATAGCAATTGCAGTTTAGGAGTTAACCACAAGGGGGCGCTGTAGGGGTTAATTGTGACCTCATGTGTGTTTCTAACTGTAGGGGGGCGGGGCTGGACGTGTGAGGTCACTGATCGTCTTTCCCTATATCAGGGAACAGACGATCAGTGACACTGCCACAGTAAAGATCGGGGAAAGGTGTGTTTACACTCACCTCTCCCCGTTCTTCAGCTCCTGTGACTGATCGCGGGACATGTTGAGGGCATGTGGCCTGGTACGGTTCAGGAGAGGGGGGCCGCACTCTGTCCCCCCCTCTTTTCTGCGGCCAGCCAGGTTAACATGCTCGGATAAGGGGTCTGGTGTGGATTTTTGGGGGAACTCCACGCCGTTTTATTTTCGACTCGAAGCTCATCCCTATTCTCCAGAGAGTATAAGTTCAGGGCTCACAACCTTTCCTCATCACTAATATCCTCCAGACCCTTTATTAGCTTTGTTGCCCTTCTTTGTACTCTCTCCATTTCCAGTGCATCCTTCCTGAGGACTGGTGCCCTGAGCTGGACGGCATACTCCAGGTGCGGCTGGACCAGAGTCTTGTAGAGTGGGAGAATTATCCTCTTATCTCTGGAGTTGTTCCCCTTTTTATTGCCAATATTCTGTTTGCTTTGTTAGCAGCAGCTTGGCATTGCTGAGCCGATCATCTACTAGGACCCCCAGGTCCTTCTCCATCCTAGATTCCCCCCAGAGGTTCTCTCCCCCATACCTGAGCTCCTCCCTC
Organism: Rana kukunoris; assembly: GCA_029574335.1. NCBI lineage: Eukaryota > Metazoa > Chordata > Amphibia > Anura > Ranidae > Rana > Rana kukunoris. Next base: position 560,540,605 of record CM056052.1, on the reverse strand, counting down.
ACCATTACTGAGCTCCTCCCTCCCCATACCTGAGCTCCTCCCTCCCAATTGCTGAGCCTCTCATCTACTAGGACCCTCAGGTCCTTTTCCATTCTAGATTCCCCCGGAGCTCCTCCCTCCCCCATAACTGAGCTCCTCCCTCCACCATACCTGAGCTCCTCCCTCCCCCATACCTGAGCTCCCCCCTCCCCCATACATGAGCTCCTCCCTCCCTCATACCTGAGCTCCTCTCTCCCTCATACCTGAGCTCATCATTTACGAGGACCCCCAGGTCCTTTTCCATTCTAGATTCCCCCAGAGCTCCTCCCTCCTCCATACCTGAGCTCCTCCCTCCCTCATACTTGAGCTCCTCTTTCCCTCATACCTGAGCTCCTCTTTCCCTCATACCTGAGCTCCTCTCTCCCCCATACCTGAGCTCCTCCCTCCCCCATACCTGAGCTCCTCTTTCCCTCATACCTGAGCTCCTCCCTACTCCATACCTGAGCTCCTCCCTCCCCCATACCTGAGCTCCTCTCTCCCTCATACCTGAGCTCCTCCCCCCCCCCCATTGCTGAGCCTATCATCTACTAGGACCCCCATGTCCTTTTCCATTCTAGATTCCCCCAGAGCTCCTCCCTCCCCATACCTAAGCTCCTCCCTCCTTCATACCTGAGCTCCTCCCTCCCCCATTGCTGAGCCTACCATCTACAAGGTTTCCACATCCTGCAGAGAATTTATTGTCCTGCTTAGCGTAGTATCGTCCGCAAATACAGAGATTGCACTGCTTACCCCTCCTACAGGTCATTTATGAACAAATTAAACAGGATTGGTCCCAGCACAGAACCCTGGGGGACCCCACTACCCACCCCTGACCATTCTGAATACTCCCCATTTATCACCACCCTCTGAACTCGCCCTTTCAATCCATGTACTCACCCTATGGTCCTTGTACTCACCCTATGGTCCTTGTACTCACCCTATGGTCCATGTACTCACCCTATGGTCCTTGTACTCACCCTATGGCCCATGCACTCACCCTATGGTCCATGTATTCACCCTATGATCCTTGTACTCACCCTATGGTCCATGTACTCACCCTATGGTCCATGTACTCACCCTATGGTCCTTGTACTCACCCTATGGTTCATGCACTCACCCTATAATCCTTGTACTCACCCTATGGCCCATGTACTCACCCTATGGTCCATGTACTCACCCTATGATCCTTGTACTCACCCTATGGTCCATGTACTCACCCTATGGTCCTTGTACTCACCCTATGGTCCATGTACTCACCCTATGGTCCATGTACTCACCCTATGGTTCATGCACTCACTCTATGGTCCATGTACTCACCCTATGGTCCATGTATTCACCTTATGGTCCTTGTATTCACCCTATGATCCTTGTACTCACCGTATGGTCCATGTACTCACCCTATGGTCCATGTACTCACCCTATGGTCCATGTACTCACCCTATGGACCATGTACTCACCCTATGGACCATGTACTCACCCTATGGTCCATGTACTCACCCTATGGACCATGTACTCACCCTATGGTCTATGTACTCACCCTATGGTCCATGTACTCACCCTATGATCTGTGCCAACGGACCTTACTTTGTACAGTAAATGTTTATGGGGAACTGTGTCAAATGCTTTTGCAAAATCAAGATCTACTTCTACGGACCTTCCTTTATCTAGATACACCACATTTATGGGCCTTCCTTTATCTAGATACATCACGTCTACCAGGGGTCAAGTCCTGGGGGAAAAAGTGTGGGAACTCCCACCCAAGATCCACTTCCCCACCAAAAAAAAAAATATATACACTCATATGCATAATTACTAAACTGCATGTTTAGTTATCGCGGGATTTCGAAAAAAGCAAGTTCTTTCGAAATCCCGCGATAACTCATGGCAGACCTCCGCAATGTCTCCTAGGACAAGAGCTCCCAGGAGACATGGAGGCATTGAGGAAGTGACGGAATACCCTCACACTACCCGATGAATCCATATACAGGAAGCGGCCAGTAACATAAAGGATTACTAAGGTTCGCCTGCCCTTGACAGTGACTCAAGCTGGGCATCGCCGCTTAGTGAAGGATCGGCTCGGGCGGCTTAGCTGTTCTAGTCCTGCAAAGGGAACTGAGTTCCTGCTGTGAAAAAAGTGCAGTAACTCCGTTCCCACACGTTCCCGCAGGACTTGAGCCCTGGCGTCTACGGGCCTTCCTTTATTCAGATACACCACGTCTACGGACCTTCCTTTATCCAGATACACCACGTCTACGGACCTTCCTTTATCCAGATACACCACGTCTACGGGCCTTCCTTTATCCAGATACACCACGTCTACGGGCATTCCTTTATCTAGATACACCACGTCTACGGGCCTTCCTTTATTCAGATACACCACATCTACGGGCCTTCCTTTATCTAGAGACACCACATCTACGGGCCTTCCTTTATCTAGAGACACCACATCTAGGGGCCTTCCTTTATCTAGATACACCCCATCTACAGACCTTTCTTTATCCAGATACACCACATCTATGGGCCTTCCTTTATCTAGATACACCACGTCTACGGGCCTTCCTTTATCTAGATACACCACGTCTACGGACCTTCCTTTATCTAGATACGCCACGTCTACGGCCTTCCTTTATCCAGATACACCACGTCTACGAGCCTTCCTTTATCCAGATACACCACGTCTACGAGCCTTCCTTTATCTAGATACACCACGTCTACGGGCCTTCCTTTATCCAGATACACCACGTCTACGGGCCTTCCTTTATCCAGATACACCACGTCTACGGGCCTTCCTTTATCCAGATACACCACGTCTACGAGCCTTCCTTTATCCAGATACACCACATCTACGGGCCTTCCTTTATCCAGATACACCACGTCTACGGGCCTTCCTTTATCCAGATACACCACGTCTACGGGCCTTCCTTTATCCAGATACACCACGTCTACGAGCCTTCCTTTATCCAGATACACCACATCTACGGGCCTTCCTTTATCCAGATACACCACGTCTACGGGCCTTCCTTTATCCAGATACACCACGTCTACGGGCCTTCCTTTATCCAGATACACCACGTCTACGGGCCTTCCTTTATCTAGATACACCACGTCTACGGGCCTTCCTTTATCCAGATACACCACGTCTACGGGCCTTCCTTTATCCAGATACACCACGTCTACGGGCATTCCTTTATCTAGATACACCACGTCTACGGGCCTTCCTTTATTCAGATACACCACATCTACGGGCCTTCCTTTATCTAGATACATCACGTCTACCAGGGGTCAAGTCCTGGGGGAAAAAGTGTGGGAACTCCCACCCAAGATCCACTTCCCCACCAAAAAAAAAAATATATACACTCATATGCATAATTACTAAACTGCATGTTTAGTTATCGCGGGATTTCGAAAAAAGCAAGTTCTTTCGAAATCCCGCGATAACTCATGGCAGACCTCCGCAATGTCTCCTAGGACAAGAGCTCCCAGGAGACATGGAGGCATTGAGGAAGTGACGGAATACCCTCACACTACCCGATGAATCCATATACAGGAAGCGGCCAGTAACATAAAGGATTACTAAGGTTCGCCTGCCCTTGACAGTGACTCGAGCTGGGCATCGCCGCTTAGTGAAGGATCGGCTCGGGCGGCTTAGCTGTTCTAGTCCTGCAAAGGGAACTGAGTTCCTGCTGTGAAAAAAGTGCAGTAACTCCGTTCCCACACGTTCCCGCAGGACTTGAGCCCTGGCGTCTACGGGCCTTCCTTTATCCAGATACACCACGTCTACGGGCCTTCCTTTATCTAGAGACACCACATCTACGGGCCTTCCTTTATCCAGATACACCACGTCTACGGGCATTCCTTTATCTAGATACACCACGTCTACGGGCCTTCCTTTATTCAGATACACCACATCTACGGGCCTTCCTTTATCTAGAGACACCACATCTACGGGCCTTCCTTTATCTAGAGACACCACATCTAGGGGCCTTCCTTTATCTAGATACACCCCATCTACAGACCTTTCTTTATCCAGATACACCACATCTATGGGCCTTCCTTTATCTAGATACACCACGTCTACGGGCCTTCCTTTATCTAGATACACCACGTCTACGGACCTTCCTTTATCTAGATACGCCACGTCTACGGCCTTCCTTTATCCAGATACACCACGTCTACGAGCCTTCCTTTATCCAGATACACCACGTCTACGAGCCTTCCTTTATCTAGATACACCACGTCTACGGGCCTTCCTTTATCCAGATACACCACGTCTATGGGCCTTCCTTTATCCAGATACACCACGTCTACGGGCCTTCCTTTATCCAGATACACCACGTCTACGAGCCTTCCTTTATCCAGATACACCACATCTACGGGCCTTCCTTTATCCAGATACACCACGTCTACGGGCCTTCCTTTATCCAGATACACCACGTCTACGAGCCTTCCTTTATCCAGATACACCACATCTACGGACCTTCCTTTATCTAGATACACCACGTCTACGGGCCTTCCTTTATCTAGATACACCACGTCTACGGGCCTTCCTTTATCTAGATACACCACGTCTACGGACCTTCCTTTATCTAGATACACCACGTCTACGGACCTTCCTTTATCTAGATACACCACGTCTACGGGCCTTCCTTTATCTAGATACACCACGTCTACGGACCTTCCTTTATCCAGATACACCACGTCTACGGGCCTTCCTTTATCTAGATACACCACGTCTACGGGCCTTCCTTTATCTAGAGACACCACGTCTACGGACCTTCCTTTATCTAGATACACCACGTCTACGGACCTTCCTTTATCTAGATACACCACGTCTACGGACCTTCCTTTATCTAGATACACCACGTCTACGGGCCTTCCTTTATCCAGATACACCACATCTACGGGCCTTCCTTTATCTAGATACATCACGTCTACGGGCCTTCCTTTATCTAGAGACACCACGTCTACGGACCTTCCTTTATCCAGATACACCACATCTACGGGCCTTCCTTTATCTAGATACATCACGTCTACGGGCCTTCCTTTATCTAGATACACCACGTCTACGGACCTTCCTTTATCTAGATACACCACGTCTACGGGCCTTCCTTTATCTAGATACACCACGTCTACGGACCTTCCTTTATCCAGATACACCACGTCTACGGGCCTTCCTTTATCTAGATACATCACGTCTACGGGCCTTCCTTTATCTAGATACACCACGTCTACGGACCTTCCTTTATCTAGATACATCAATGTCTATGGGCCTTCCTTTATCCAGATACACCACATCTACGGGCCGTCCTTTATCCAGATACACCACGTCTACGGCCTTCCTTTATCTAGATACACCACGTCTACGGACCTTCCTTTATCCAGATACACCACGTCTACGGACCGTCCTTTATCCAGATACACCACGTCTACGGGCCTTCCTTTATCTAGATACACCACAGCTACGGACCTTCCTTTATCCAGATACACCACGTCTACAGGCCTTCCTTTATCTAGATACACCACAGCTACGGACCTTCCTTTATCCAGATACACCACGTCTACAGGCCTTCCTTTATCCAGATACACCACATCTATGGGCCTTCCTTTATCTAGATACACCACGTCTACGGACCTTCCTATATCTAGATACACCACGTCTACGGACCTTCCTTTATCCAGATACACCACGTCTACAGGCCTTCCTTTATCCAGATACACCACATCTACGGGCCTTCCTTTATCCAGATACACCACGTCTACGGACCTTCCTTTATCTAGATACACCACATCTACAGGCCTTCCTTTATCCAGATACACCACGTCTACGGGCCTTCCTTTATCTAGATACACCACGTCTACGGGCCTTCCTTTATCTAGATACACCACGTCTACGGGCCTTCCTTTATCTAGAGACACCACATCTACGGGCCTTCCTTTATCTAGATACACCACATCTACGGACCTTCCTTTATCTAGAGACACCACATCTACGGACCTTCCTTTATCTAGATACACCACGTCTACGGGCCTTTCTTTATCTAGATACACCACGTCTACGGGCCTTCCTTTATCTAGAGACACCACATCTACGGACCTTCCTTTATCTAGAGACACCACATCTACGGACCTTCCTTTATCTAGAGACACCACATCTACGGACCTTCCTTTATCTAGAGACACCACATCTACGGACCTTCCTTTATCTAGATACACCACGTCTACGGGCCTTCCTTTATCCAGATACACCACATCTACGGGCCTTCCTTTATCCAGATACACCACGTCTACGGACCTTCCTTTATCCAGATACACCACATCTACGGGCCTTCCTTTATCCAGATACACCACGTCTACGGGCCTTTCTTTATCCAGATACACCACATCTACGGGCCTTCCTTTATCCAGATACACCACGTCTACGGACCTTCCTTTATCTAGATACACCACATCTACAGGCCTTCCTTTATCCAGATACACCACGTCTACGGGCCTTCCTTTATCTAGATACACCACGTCTACGGGCCTTCCTTTATCTAGATACACCACGTCTACGGGCCTTCCTTTATCTAGAGACACCACATCTACGGGCCTTCCTTTATCTAGAGACACCACGTCTACGGGCCTTCCTTTATCTAGATACACCACGTCTACGGGCCTTCTTTTATCCAGATACACCACCTCTACGGGCCTTCCTTTATCTAGATACACCACGTCTACGGGCCTTCCTTTATCTAGATACACCACGTCTACGGGCCTTCCTTTATCTAGATACACCACGTCTACGGACCTTCCTTTATCTAGATACACCACGTCTACGGACCTTCCTTTATCTAGATACACCACGTCTACGGGCCTTCCTTTATCTAGATACACCACGTCTACGGACCTTCCTTTATCCAGATACACCACGTCTACGGGCCTTCCTTTATCTAGATACACCACGTCTACGGACCTTCCTTTATCTAGATACATCAATGTCTATGGGCCTTCCTTTATCCAGATACACCACATCTACGGGCCGTCCTTTATCCAGATACACCACGTCTACGGGCCTTCCTTTATCTAGATACACCACGTCTACGGGCCTTCCTTTATCTAGATACACCACGTCTACGGGCCTTCCTTTATCTAGAGACACCACATCTACGGGCCTTCCTTTATCTAGAGACACCACGTCTACGGGCCTTCCTTTATCTAGATACACCACGTCTACGGGCCTTCCTTTATCTAGATACACCACGTCTACGGGCCTTCCTTTATCTAGATACACCACGTCTACGGGCCTTCCTTTATCTAGATACACCACGTCTACGGACCTTCCTCTATCTAGATACACCACGTCTACGGGCCTTCCTTTATCTAGATACACCACAGCTTCGGACCTTCCTTTATCTAGAGACACCACATCTACGGACCTTCCTTTATCTAGAGACACCACATCTACGGACCTTCCTTTATCCAGATACACCACATCTACGGGCCTTCCTTTATCTAGATGGCAACTCAACTCCTCATAGAATTTTAATAGATTGGTTGGGCAAGAACGATTCTTCATAAATCCACGCTGATTACTGCTAATGACACCGTTCTCATTACTAAAATCTTGTATATAGTCCCTTATCATCCCCTCCAAGAGCTTGCATACTATTGATGACTGGTCTGTAATTCCCAGGGATGTAGTTTGGGCCCTTTTTAAATATTGGTGCTACATTGGCTTTTTTTCCAATCAGCTGGTACCATTCCAGTCAGTAGACTGTCAGTAAAAATTAGGAACAATGGTCTGGCAATTACTTGGCTGAGTTCCCTAAGTACCCTCGGGTGTAAGCCATCTGGTCCCGGTGATTTATTAATGTTAAGTTTCCCAAGTCTAATTCTAATTCTGTCCTCCTCAACAAGATGTATCATTATGGTCAAGATTTTTACCACTACTATTCCTTTATTTTGGCTTTTGGAATTATGCAGCAAATTTCGTAATCAGATGGAAGGTTTGGCACCGGGAAACACTTTTTGAAAGATAAAAAGTGGATTTTATACACAACTATATAGATCAGAGGAAAATGAGCTACACATGAGGAGGACAGAGGGACAGAGGGGGGACAGTCCCTCGAAATTAGGGATAGTTGGGAGGTATGGGGACTACCCAACATCTTTCAGGGGTTGGTCCCGTCAAGACCTTTCCTTTATATGTGAGGAGACCTCCATCCCACAGTTAATGCCTTTTTGAGTTACTATGTGCGGGAACTCAAATACGTCTGATGCTGTGGTCCTGCAGCATAGTCCGGGACACAGCATTAGCTGGACAGATGGCCAGGATGCAGGACTGTTGGCATGTATGTTATATCCTGTGCAGGACCCTGCTAGTCAGGCTTTTAGGCAAATTTAGCTTTTGCCTCCCCCTGTAACTAAAGGAGCAGTAATTGTTTAGTCTGGTCTGTTCAGGGCTTCACAGGCTGGGAGTTTGATTGCTTCCCCCTTCCTTTAGAAGATGTTTCTGGAGCTTAGGGGAGGGAGGATTCAAATGACCAGCCTGAATATTAAGCAGTGCCTAGCCAGTCCCTGAGGAGGTGTGCCCAGTTGGTGGCTGGAAGGCTGTTAGTCTGAAGCCCTGAGAAGGTTGTCTTTTTTTTTCTTTCCTGAAGGAATGGCCAGAATCCCCGGCCAATTGGGTCCCGGGACCTTCTTCCTGATTGGCCAGGAGGAGGATCAGGAAGACAATAGTAAATATTGAAAAAATAATGGTGTCTGCGCTGTGCTAAGGATTACACAATAATCACAGGATTATGCTATGTTGTGTCTCTGATTTGTACACGCTCATCTGCCATTGAGATCCTTTGTCGTCATCCCTTACTGCTGTGCATTTTCTCCGCTGGAGTGGATCCCTTACTGCTGTGCGTTTTCTCCGCTGGAGTGGATCCCTTACTGCTGTGCGTTTTCTCTGCTGGAGTGGATCCCTTACTGCTGTGCGTTTTCTCCGCTGGAGTGGATCCCTTACTGCTGTGCGTTTTCTCCGCTGGAGTGGATCCCTTACTGCTGTGCGTTTTCTCCGCTGGAGTGGATCCCTTACTGCTGTGCGTTTTCTCCGCTGGAGTGGATCCCTTACTGCTGTGCGTTTTCTCTGCTGGAGTGGATCCCTTACTGCTGTACGTTTTATCCGCTGGAGTGGATCCCATACTGCTGTGCGTTTTCTCCGCTGGAGTGGATCCCTTACTGCTGTGTGATTTTCTCTGCTGGAGTGGATCCCTTACTGCTGTGCGGTTTTCTCTGCTGGAGTGGATCCCTTACTGCTGTGCGTTTTCTCCGCTGGAGTGGATCCCTTACTGCTGTACGTTTTATCCGCTGGAGTGGATCCCTTACTGCTGTGTGTTTTCTCCGCTGGAGTGGATCCCTTACTGCTGTGCGATTTTCTCTGCTGGAGTGGATCCCTTGCTGCTGTGCATTTTTCTCTGCTGTAGTGGATCCCTTACTGCTGTACGTTTTATCCGCTGGAGTGGATCCCTTACTGCTGTGTGTTTTCTCCGCTGGAGTGGATCCTTTACTGCTGTGCGTTTTCTCCGCTGGAGTGGATCCCTTACTGCTGTGCGTTTTCTCCGCTGGAGTGGATCCCTTACTGCTGTGCGTTTTCTCCGCTGGAGTGGATCCCTTACTGCTGTGCGTTTTCTCCGCTGGAGTGGATCCCTTACTGCTGTGCGTTTTCTCTGCTGGAGTGGATCCCTTACTGCTGTACGTTTTCTCTGCTGGAGTGGATCCCTTACTGCTGTGCGTTTTTTCCGCTGGAGTGGATCCTTACTGCTGTGCGTTTTCTCTGCTGGAGTGGATCCCTTACTGCTGTACGTTTTCTCTGCTGGAGTGGATCCCTTACTGCTGTACGTTTTCTCTGCTGGAGTGGATCCCTTACTGCTGTGCGTTTTCTCTGCTGGAGTGGATCCCTTACTGCTGTACGTTTTCTCTGCTGGAGTGGATCCCTTACTGCTGTGCGTTTTCTCCGCTGGAGTGGATCCTTACTGCTGTGCGTTTTCTCCGCTGGAGTGGATCCCTTACTGCTGTGCGTTTTCTCTGCTGGAGTGAATCTCTTACTGCTGTGCGTTTTTTCTCTGCTGTAGTGGATCCCTTACTGCTGTGCGTTTTTCTCTGCTGTAGTGGATCCCTTACTGCTGTGTGTTTTCTCCGCTGGAGTGGATCCCTTACTGCTGTGCGTTTTCTCCGCTGGAGTGGATCCCTTACTGCTGTGCGTTTTCTCCGCTGAAGTGGATCCCTTACTGCTGTGCGATTTTCTCCGCTGGAGTGGATCCCTCACTGCTGTGCGATTTTCTCTGCTGGAGTGGATCCCTTACTGCTGTGCATTTTCTCTGCTGGAGTGGATCCCTTACTGCTGTGCATTTTCTCTGCTGGAGTGGATCCCTTACTGCTGTGCATTTTCTCTGCTGTAGTGGATCCCTTACTGCTGTGCATTTTTCTCTACTGGAGTGGATCCCTTACTGCTGTGCATTTTTCTCTACTGGAGTGGATCCCTTACTGCTGTGCGTTTTCTCCGCTGGAGTGGATCCCTTACTGCTGTGCGTTTCTCCGCTGGAGTGGATCCTTTACTGCTGTGCGTTTTTCTCTGCTGTAGTGGATCCCTTACTGCTGTGTATTTTTCTCTGCTGGAGTGGATCCCTTACTGCTGTGCGATTTTCTCTGCTGGAGTGGATCCCTTACTGCTGTGCATTTTCTCTGCTGGAGTGGATCCCTTACTGCTGTGCATTTTCTCTGCTGTAGTGGATCCCTTACTGCTGTGCATTTTTCTCTACTGGAGTGGATCCCTTACTGCTGTGCATTTTTCTCTACTGGAGTGGATCCCCTACTGCTGTGCGTTTTCTCCGCTGGAGTGGATCCCTTACTGCTGTGCGTTTTTCTCTGCTGGAGTGGATCCCTTACTGCTGTGCGTTTCTCCGCTGGAGTGGATCCTTTACTGCTGTGCGTTTTTCTCTGCTGTAGTGGATCCCTTACTGCTGTGTGTTTTTCTCTGCTGGAGTGGATCCCTTACTGCTGTGCGATTTTCTCTGCTGGAGTGGATCCCTTACTGCTGTGCATTTTCTCTGCTGGAGTGGATCCCTTACTGCTGTGCATTTTCTCTGCTGTAGTGGATCCCTTACTGCTGTGCATTTTTCTCTACTGGAGTGGATCCCTTACTGCTGTGCATTTTTCTCTACTGGAGTGGATCCCTTACTGCTGTGCGTTTTCTCCGCTGGAGTGGATCCCTTACTGCTGTGCGTTTTTCTCTGCTGGAGTGGATCCCTTACTGCTGTGCGTTTCTCCGCTGGAGTGGATCCTTTACTGCTGTGCGTTTTTCTCTGCTGTAGTGGATCCCTTACTGCTGTGCGTTTTTCTCTGCTGGAGTGGATCCCTTACTGCTGTGCGTTTCTCCGCTGGAGTGGATCCTTTACTGCTGTGCGTTTTCTCCGCTGGAGTGGATTTTTTTGGCTATCTGCACATAGCCGGAAGGTGAGCGGTTAGAGAGCACTAGGGGTGTCTGCACCGAAGCCTCCATCTGCATCATTTCTATGTTCTTTCTGCTCTGGGCATTTCACTCACAGACTTTTTTTTTACTTGTATCACAGACTATTCACTATTCCACTCTTGTATTATTCACTCCGTGAAATCATTTGATGTCTGGATGTCATAACGTTTTATGGTGTTATCCTTATTTGTGTGTTTCAGTATTCACTTTTCACATGTTGGTTACACTGGTTCATTATTGACCTAGTTCCTAGGACCCTCCCCCTGGTTCGTGCACTATTGTGGCACATACCCCTAGCACAGATTTTTTCACTTATCACCTATTTTTTCTAGGACAGACTACCAGGCATCTGCACCCAGTGCCCCCTAGCTGTATTCCCTGACAGCGCAGGAGCCCCTTTCACACAATAGTAAATATTAATTCACTATTGTCACACAACTGGGTGGGCTCGGGGCGCAGTGCTCTGTGCCCCGAGCCCACCCTTTTTTTAAGCCAATTAGAGCCTCAGGTTCTAATCATGTGCTTAAAAAAAAAAATCCCCATTGGAATCCATGCGTCCGGCGCCCTTTATGGTGATTAGGGGACCGGCCGCATAAGTAAGGGGGGCGGCGTCCCTGCCTCCCGTAAGGACGAGCCGCCACTGCCTTTAAAGCCTTGTACACACGATCGGTCCGTCCGATGAGAACGGTCCGATGGACCGTTTTCATCGGTTCACCGATGAAGCTGACTGATGGACTGATGTGCCTACACACCATCGGTCCGTGAACCGATCGCGTCAGAACGCGGTGACGTAAAACACAACGACGTGATAAAAAAAAGGAAGTTGAATTCTTCCAATCATGCATCGACTTGATTCTAAGCATGCGTGGATTTTTAACCGATGCTCGTGCCTACTAATGATCGGTTTTGACATATTGGTTAGCCGTCCAGCGGTTCAATTTTAAAGCAAGCCCTCTGATTTTGGACCGAAGGATAACGGACCGATGGGGCCCACACACGATCGGTTTGGACCGATGAAAACGAACTTCAGTCCGTTTTCATCGGTTTGAACCGATCGTGTGTACGCGGCTTAAAGCGGAGTTCCACCCAAAAATTGAACTTCCGCTTAATCCACTCCTCACCCCCTTACATGCCACATTTGGCATGTCATTTTTTTGGGGGGGGGGGGGAGTGGGGGCTTCAGGAGGAGTGGGACTTCCTGTCCCACTTCCTGCTTCCGCCGAGGGGCTGGTTAGGCGATTAAGCTTAATCGCCTACAGCAGCCCCTCCCTGTAGGCGATCGCGTGGGACACATGACAGGTCCCATGCGATCGCCTGTCCAATCAGCGGCTCGCCGCGTGCGCATGCGCAGTGCGGCTCGCGCATGCGCAGTGGGTGCCCGGACGTGAAGCCGAAGGCTGTCACAGCTGTGTGCCCACAGTCGGAATGAAGACGCCGGCCGGGGAGGGGGGGGGAGGAGCGGAGCCCCTGGTCGGCGCGTCGCTGGAATGCAGGAGCAGGTAAGTGAGTGTTTATTAAAAGCCAGCAGCTACACTTTTTGTAGCTGCTGACTTTTAATAAACACAATTTTTGTCTGGAACTCCCCTTTAAGTGAACGAAAAATAGAAGATAAAACTGACGATCCGTATCGGTAACTATTGTTTGTGTATTTTATTGATGTCACATTGTTACTTTTTTTTATTGCAAACCATCAGCAGAATCCTATTTATTATCCAATCAGCTGATCTTCCGAGTTTCCATCCATCAGAAAGTCATTTTATCTTCAACTCGTCTATAAAAAAGCAATTTATTCTTTTGGCCCCGCCCAACGTCTAATATTTAACAAATCGCCTTTTCCCTCTCCTTCCTCCTCATCAAAGTCGTATCTGACAAACCGTCACAATACCTGAGAGTTTCGCCTTTTTCATTCCCTGAAAGGGAGGTATTTACCCGACTTCATTAAATTCCACCATCCCTGGCACCCGGCTCACATTCCGCGATGCCGGCCGGATGGCTCGGCACGGCGATGAATCATTCACAGCTCTGAAAATCTAGACGATCTTCTGGGACGATCAATAGAGAATTTGGCAGCGCATCACCTCTGCGGAATACGCCCCCCTCCCCTCCCCTCCCCCCCCTTGTCTGATCTGCAAAACAATATTGATGTTTTTGTTGCTGTTTTTACGGGAAATGTTACGTTGTTTCAAAGTTGGCACCATTCAAGTGGGTTTTTTTTTTTTTTTGCTTAATTTTTTTCCGGTTGATGTTCTGAGATTTGAACGTGATGATTATTTTCCTGATCGCCTTTGTTGTCGCTGGAAATATGAATGGATTCCCCGACAACAGGGAATAAATAATTTACACTTTTCTTTATTCATTGTGAAGTTTTAGCCGGGAAATTGATGTTCTCCGCTCCAGGCTGCTGGTTATTTGGTGCACAAGCTGGGGGTCTATAACGCCTGCCAATCTATGAATGTTGAAATCTTTTTAAGGTTTGTTTCACCGCATAGAGAGAATCTGGAAAGTATTGACAGAGCTTCACTTCTTCCACATTTTGTTCTGTTACAGACTTATTCCAATATAGATACAATTTTCAATATTTTCCTCAAAATTCTACAAACAATCCCCCATAATGACAACGCGACAGAAGTTTGTTTGAAACCTTTAAAAAAAATGTAACTTAAATTTCTACCAGTGTGCCCATCGATTGCCACTACTGTGCCCATCAGATGCTGCCAGTGTGCCCATCAATTTCTGCCAGTGTGCCCATCAATTGCCACTATACTGTGCCCCATGAGATGCTGCCAGTGTGCCCATCAATTGCCGCTACTGTGTCCATCAGATGCTGCCAGTGTGCCCCATCAGATGCCGCCAGTATGCCCCATCAGATGCCACCACTGTGCCCTATCAGATGCAGCCACTGTGCCCATCAATTTCTATCAGTGTGCCCATCAATTGCCACTACTGTGCCCATCAGATGCTGCCAGTTTGCCCATCAATTGCCACTACTGTGCTCATCAGATGCTGCCAGTGTGCCCCATCAAATGCTGTCAGTGTGCCCATCAATTTCTGCCAGTGTGCCCATCAATTGCCACTATACTGTGCCCCATGAGATGCTGCCAGTGTGCCCATCAATTGCCGCTACTGTGTCCATCAGATGCCGCCAGTGTGCCCCATCATATGATGCCAGTATGCCCCATCAGATGCCACCACTGTGCCCTATCAGATGCAGCCACTGTGCCCATCAATTTCTATCAGTGTGCCCATCAATTACCACTACTGTGCCCATCAGATGCTTCCAGTTTGCCCATCAATTGCCACTACTGTGCCCATCAGATGCTGCCAGTGTGCCCCATCAGATGCTGTCAGTGTGCCCATCAATTGTGGCTACTGTGCCCATCAATTTCTGCCAGTGTTCCCATCAATTGCTGCTATACTGTGCCCCATCAGATGCCAGTGTGTTCATCAGTTGTGTCTGCTGTGCCCATCAGATGCTGCCAGTGTGCCCCATTAAATGGCGCCAGTGTGCCCCATCAGATGCTGCCAGTGTACAGGGAGTCAGCAGTGTAAAGCACAGGGGGGTTAGTAGGGAAGGGCACATGATGTCAGTAGGGCAGGGCACATGGTGTCAGTAGGGCAGAACACATGGGGTCAGTAGGGCAGTGTACAGGGGGTAAGCAGGGCATAATACAGGGGATCAGCATAGAAGAGGAAAGGGGGTCAGCAGGGAAAAGCACTGAGTCAGTAGGGCAGAGCACAGGGGATCAGCAGGGCAGAGCACAGGGTCAGTAGGGCAGAGAACAGGGGGTCAGCAGGGCAGAGAACAGGGTCAGGAGGGCAGTGTACAGGGGGTCAGCAGGGCAGAGAACAGGGTCAGGAGAGCAGTGTACAGGGGGTAAGCAGGGCATAACACAGTGGATCAGCATGGAAGAGCAAAGGGGGTCAGCAGGGAAAAGCACTGAGTCAGTAGGGCAGAGCACAGGGTCAGTACGGCAGAGCACAGGGTCAGTACGGCAGAGCACAGGGTCAGTAGGGCAGAGCACAGGGTCAGTAGGGCAGAGCACAGGGTCAGTAGGGCAGAGCACAGGGTCAGTACGGCAGAGCACAGGGTCAGTAGGGCAGAGCACAGGGTCAGTAGGGCAGAGCACAGGGTCAGTAGGGCAGAGCACAGGGAGTCAGGAGGGCAAATCACAGCACCGGTGCCGCGATACCAGCAAAGTAAGCACCGGGAGAGATGTCGGCGGCCAGAGGGAGAGACGTGGACCACTGCGGGGGGCTTCGATCTGAGGTAAGGTGGGCGGCAAGTGGTTAAATTACATTTTTTTGCCTGAAGTTCCGCCTTAGGACAGCGCGGCACGTCAAGCAAGTCAAACTGCAAAAATCATGCCGAAAATGCCTTTCAGGTGAAGCAAAAAGTATTTTTTTGCTTTATATTTCCAGGGCTCTCCCCTCCGAAGATGTCTGCAGGTGCGTATTGTCCGGATTTTCATTTTTCTGGAGCCGGCACCGTGGAATTTGCTGACAGATGTACATAGCCGGGCACTCCGGCGTTCCGCGGTTATTGTTGTGTCTGGGGGGGCGCGCTCCTCGGGGAGAGAGGAAACCTGCCTGACATTTCACAGAGCAGCTTCTGCCTCAAACATCTGCGGTCCGGGGCGGCCTCTGCCTTCAAAACGTCTCCACATGACGCGCTCTGAGCCGGCGCTCATTCACAAACCCGAGAGAAAAGACTTCTGAGAAAAATGCACCTCTTCTTCACGAGGCAGAAGCAATATAATCCGAATGCCGGCTTCTTAAAAAGTATTTTTTTTTTCCAAAAAATTCATTGGGGTAGATTCACGTACCTCGGCGCATCTTTATGCCGCCGTAGCGTATCTTCTTTACGCTACACCGGCGCAACGTTGAGAGGCAAGCATGGAATTCGCAAAGAAAATGCTCTCAACGTTGCGCCGGCGTAGCGTATAGTTGTCGGCGTAAGTCAAAGTAGGTGGAAGTGGGCTGGAAGTGGGCGTGTAACATTTAAATGAAGCGTGACCCCATGCAAATGATGGGCTGAGCTTCAAAAAAACTAACTGCGCATGCGTCGTATCTCGGAAGCATCCCAGTGCGCATGCTCCCAGTCACTGCCTAAGATACGTCAATACACTGCCTACGACGTGAACGTAATCTATGCCCAGCCCTATTCACGTAGTACTACGTAAACGACATTAAAACGGCGCTCGTTCCCTGGTCCATATCTTTGCATGGGTTGTGCCTCCTATATGAAGAATAACTTTACGCCGGACGTAACCCTTACGCAAATCGCTTGAAACATGTGCCGGCGCAAGTCTGTTCGTGAATCGGCGTATCTCCCTCATTTCCATATTTAAAATGGGATCGCCGAATGCGTCCAGCGTAACTATGCGCCCACGATACGCCGGCATAGGCAAGTTATGTCGGGCGGCTGAAGCCTTGTTTTTTAACATATCTAGGTTTGGGAATCGGCGCACAGATACGACGGCCCACATTTGTACTTACGACGGCGTATCTCGAGATACGTGGCCGTAAGTCCTACGTGAACCCGGGCCAATTTGTTTATTTATCTGTTGCGCGTATCCCCTAAGGAGTCGCTGTTTTCTCAGGTTCTTTGTTCCCAGAGCCCACTGTAGCACCCTGCTCCTAATGACTGGGGCGCTATTCTAAACTTAGAGGGTGTATGAGCCAATAGTTGGGCTCAGACTTTTTTTAATTTCATTAAATTAGCCTCTGTTCTGGCTATTGGTTGTGTTTGAGGCCAATGTTGGAACACAAGCAAACCATGGTGTATTGGGTGACCCTTCTCAGCAGCAGCCTATTGGGAGTGGTGCCCCGCTGTGCATGCCGGGAAGGGGTACTTAAGGGAAAGGCGCTGTTTTTCAGGGTCCTTCGCCTCATGGCCCTCCTGTCGCGAGGTGCGTGTGTGTGATTCCATCACCGGGACCACGTTGGTCCAAGGCTGCATTTCTATTGAGTAGGCCCAACTATGCTGACTGGTGCCTATGATTCTGAAGAGGATCCCAAGCTGTCCATCCAAGTGAGGGAAACCAGGGGAGGACCTGCCCTGGAGGAGACCAAGTGTGAGATTGTGAAGCCAGATTAATGTTGTTCTATCACTGCTGTTGTAAATAGGTGTTTGACACCATCTAGTGGTTGAAATGTGGAATGGACTTGATTATTGCTGTCAATTTAAGATTAATGGGAGGTGTTATCTTAACAAGTTACCCTTGAACTCTCAGGGCCGAACTGCATGCTGGGTGAGGGTATAAAAGGCTGAGCAGCCATTTTCTAGGGCTCTCTGATGCTGGGTGCATGATCTGACTGTAGAGATCCGTGGAGGTGTGCACAGAGCAAGGCCTACCTCGTGCAGAGCAAAACAACCATCGGTGTTCGACTTACCACAGTGTGCTGGAAGAAGGAGTGTGACGGAGCTGAGTGACGGTTCGTTTTTTTTTGCGGAACATAGCAGTGCGGCTGTACTACTTGGAAGCAGGACCGAGATCGCCGGAGCAGAGATCCACAAGTTCCCAGGCCTGGTGTGGTGAGAGGGCTTTTTGCCCGGAACTTTGTACTGATTGTTACTTACTAGACTGCCTCTAGAGAGTTACTGGGACCTGTAGTCCCACGAAACGGTTCAGCTGATAGAGCTACATGTGCTTAGGCCTCAAGCCTGAAGCGGTTGCGTAGTGACTGCCAGTGGAAGGTGTGCTGATAGGAAAGAGTGCACAGACACCAGTCATAAAAGGAAACAACAGTTTATGGTGCCTCACTCTATTTGTTTAACCAGAAGAACCCCTGGATTATAATCTTTACTTAATCAATTGCTAGCAGAAGAAAGAAGATCAAAGATAGACTATTCTTGTTGCAAGGCCTTGCAGTACTACTGTCATTTACTAATACTGAGAAAGGGGGTACATATTGTATAGAGGTGATAAGGTTGTGAGCTGCTGTGCTGTACCGCAGAGGACCCCTAAACTAAGTATTTCTCAATCGTTTCTTATAGGGTAATAACAGGTACGGGTGGACAGTCCTTTGTGTCCGCCAATAGGCAAATTCCTTGGTATCCAACCCGGGAGCATCTTGCTGTACAGCACAGGGGTTCCCAGCTACGGCTGGGTGTATGTACCTTATATTTTGTGTTCATTGTGGGGTCGTTGGTTTAACATTTTCTACAGTAAAAGAATAGACCTGTTACACAAAAGCTGGTGTCAAAGTTGTTTTCCTCGTTCGTGACTTCGCTGTATCCTGGAGAGCCCACCTCAGTACACGGCTTACAACTTGGCGTAGTCGGCAGGATACAGCGACCGTTATGGAGGGGAACGCAGCACAAGGCCAGCTTGCCCCTAATGCCATGCCCGCCCCAGTAGGATACATCCCCGTAGGGGCGCTGCTGCGTCATCTGCCAAAGTATGACGGCCAAAACATGACGTTGCAGGACTGGACTGAAAGGGTGCGGAGTACAGTTAGAATGTGTAACCTGACCCCTGAACTGCAGGCAGAGGTTGCGTTGGGAGCTCTGGAGGGTGACATCAGACGGGCAGTGATGGTAAGACCCGAAACCGAGAGGGACACCCTAGAGAAAATACTCTCCCTGCTGGAGAGAGCACTAGGAGGCCGTGCTAAAGTAGTGCAGCTGCGAAGCCACTTCTTCAACCGACCACAAAAAGAGGGTGAGACCCTGATGCAGTACTCTAATGCCCTACAGGAAACACTCAATGAAATACAGCGGCGGGACCCTGAGGCCATGGGAGCCTTCCGGGAGGTAGATCAGCTATTAAGAGATCAGTTCATAGTAGGGCTCTCTAACAAGTCCTTACAGGACAAGCTGCAAGAGATGACCCGGACGGCGGCCGACGTGACATTTTACAGCGTCTACCTAGCCGCCGTGGAGAGAGAAGAAGAGCACATGCCTGTGATGGCAAGAGTAGTGAGTAGCACCCATGCTATGGAATGTCAGTCTGCATCTAAAGACTCTGATTCCTTAAAGGATACGGTCCAGGCCCTGCGGGCAGAATTGAAAGAACTCCGGCTGGAAGTGTCCCAGATAAAGTCAGGATCGCCCTGGCCCCCGGAAATGAACCCAGTACACCACACCACTCCATCCAGGATAACTCAGGTGCGGGGGCACATCAAAAGAGGACCGCTCTGTTGGGTTTGTCGACAGTACGGCCATATAGCCAGAGAGTGCCCAGAACAAATGAAGTCCGAGCCGGCGTTAAACTTCCGACTGCCGCAGTAGCTGGGCGTACTGCGGCAGTACATCAGAAGCTAGGCCCTATGCGTGATGGACATGACTTGTATGCCAGCAGCCCCGTTATGGAAGCCGAATTGGAAGGCCAGAAGGTACGCTGCTTAGTTGATACAGGGTCAGAGTGTACCCTTATGCCCCTGGAGTTCTTTGAAAGGTACTTCCGGCATATGATGGAGCCCGAAGACGGGAGCGTCATCAGGCTGACTGCTGCTGATAACCGAGAAATGGACGTCCGAGGGATAGTATGGATGCGGGTCCGATTGTTTGGGCAAGACATTGGCAAGAAGGGGGTCAGCTGGTGGACCATCCGTCTCGAAAAGGAATGGACGTGACCTTAGGTATGAATGTATTGAGGGATCTAGACCATCAACTCTATGGCAAAGAAGGGCCGAAGTATTGGCAACGGGCCACCACACACCGGCCGACCCAGAAAGTTTTACAACAGATGGTGAGGAGCTGTAGTCTGCAGAAGAGTAACATGTCCGGTCGGCCCATTGGAGATGTGAAGGTGCCGCGGAGGACACCGGTGAAGATTCCACCTCGACAAGAGCGAATCTTGATGCTGCCGGTGGGGGCTGGACGACGATTAAACGGACTGGAGGTCCTGATTGAGCCCTCTTATCTAGAGGAAACACAGACTCGCCCACTGGTAGCCCGGGCCCTCGCCATTGTGAAAGATGGGTGTGTGCCTGTACGCTGCCTCAATGTTGAAGACGGTGAGCTGACCATTCCCGGAAACACTCTGCTGGCCAAAGTCTTTGTGTCCGAAGGAGATGTCTCTCGACGACGGAGTTTCATGCTACAGCCTGATAGGAGATCAGCCTGGACCTATGCTATAGAGGCTCAACAAAGGGAGGCCCCGACGAAGGAGTGGAATGGTCGAGTGATCATGGACCGAATGGGGGTGGATTGTAAGACTCTGACTCCCGGACGACAAAAGTTGTTGGAAGACACCCTCTGGGAATTTCAAGAGGCATTTTCGCGACACGATGAGGACTTCGGGTGCGCTTCCGCCATTGAACACGAAATCCCCACTGGCGATGCGGCACCAATCAGGGAACGTTACCGGCAAATCCCACCTAAAATGTACCAGGAGGTGAAGGATATGGTAGCCAGCATGTTGGAAAACAGGGTGATCCAAGAGAGTCAAAGTCCCTGGGCAGCTCCAGTAGTCTTGGTGCGGAATAAAGATGGGAGTCTCCGGTTCTGCGTCGATTATCGGAAGCTGAATGCTCAGACCGTCCGAGATGCTTACCCACTTCCACGTATTGAGGAGTCGTTGTCAGCCCTGAACCATGCAAAATTCTTCTCTACTCTTGACCTGGCCAGTGGATATTGGCAAGTACCGATGGCTGAGAAGGACAAAGCGAAGACTGCTTTCATTCTACCTATGGGACTCTACGAATTTAACCGGATGCCATTTGGCCTGTCCAATGCCCCAGGAACATTCCAGCGGCTGATGGAGCACTGCCTGGGGGATCTCAACTTCGAATCGGTATTGATATACCTGGACGACATAGTAGTGTTTGGGGCCTCTTTTGAAGACCACCTCCAGAAGCTGCGACAGGTCCTAGGATGGCTACGAGACCATGGGCTCAAGATCAAGCCCAAGAAGTGCCAACTGTTTCGGCAGCAGATCGACTATTTGGGACATGTAGTCACCCAGGAGGGGGTAAAGCCGGCCCCCAGTAAGGTCGAGGCCGTCCAGAAGTGGCCCCAACCGCGGACACTGAGAGAGGTGCGGGCATTCGTGGGATTGGCCGGTTATTACCGAAGGTTCATACCCAAATTTGCACATCTGGTGGGCCCGTTAAACGAATTATTAAGGGGCACAAAGGGGGGCCCAAAGAATCGTCCCATTGAGTGGGGATCCAGACAACAAGAGGCCTTTGAAGCAGTGAAGGAGGCGTTAATCAGAGCCCCAATTCTAGCTTATGCACAGTTCGACACCCCATTCCTGTTGTACACTGACGGAAGTCTACATGGTCTGGGGGCCGTGTTATCCCAAGTCCAGGATGGACGTGAGAGGGTCATTGCCTATGGCAGCCGGTCTCTGAGGGAATCAGAGCGCAACCCCGACAACTACAGCTCCTTTAAATTGGAATTACTGGCGCTGGTGTGGGCCATGACCGAAAGATTTCAAGAGGCATTTTCGCGACACGATGAGGACTTCGGGTGCGCTTCCGCCATTGAACACGAAATCCCCACTGGCGATGCGGCACCAATCAGGGAACGTTACCGGCAAATCCCACCTAAAATGTACCAGGAGGTGAAGGATATGGTAGCCAGCATGTTGGAAAACAGGGTGATCCAAGAGAGTCAAAGTCCCTGGGCAGCTCCAGTAGTCTTGGTGCGGAAGAAAGATGGGAGTCTCCGGTTCTGCGTCGATTATCGGAAGCTGAATGCTCAGACCGTCCGAGATGCTTACCCACTTCCACGTATTGAGGAGTCGTTGTCAGCCCTGAACCATGCAAAATTCTTCTCTACTCTTGACCTGGCCAGTGGATATTGGCAAGTACCGATGGCTGAGAAGGACAAAGCGAAGACTGCTTTCATTCTACCTATGGGACTCTACGAATTTAACCGGATGCCATTTGGCCTGTCCAATGCCCCAGGAACATTCCAGCGGCTGATGGAGCACTGCCTGGGGGATCTCAACTTCGAATCGGTATTGATATACCTGGACGACATAGTAGTGTTTGGGGCCTCTTTTGAAGACCACCTCCAGAAGCTGCGACAGGTCCTAGGATGGCTATGAGACCATGGGCTCAAGATCAAGCCCAAGAAGTGCCAACTGTTTCGGCAGCAGATCGACTATTTGGGACATGTAGTCACCCAGGAGGGGGTAAAGCCGGCCCCCAGTAAGGTCGAGGCCGTCCAGAAGTGGCCCCAACTGCGGACACTGAGAGAGGTGCGGGCATTCGTGGGATTGGCCGGTTATTACCGAAGGTTTATACCCAAATTTGCACATCTGGTGGGCCCGTTAAACGAATTATTAAGGGGCACAAAGGGGGGCCCGAAGAATCGTCCCATTGAGTGGGGATCCAGACAACAAGAGGCCTTTGAAGCAGTGAAGGAGGCGTTAATCAGAGCCCCAATTCTAGCTTATGCACAGTTCGACACCCCATTCCTGTTGTACACTGACGGAAGTCTACATGGTCTGGGGGCCGTGTTATCCCAAGTCCAGGATGGACGTGAGAGGGTCATTGCCTATGGCAGCCGGTCTCTGAGGGAATCAGAGCGCAACCCCGACAACTACAGCTCCTTTAAATTGGAATTACTGGCGCTGGTGTGGGCCATGACCGAAAGATTCGCAGAATACCTGACAGGTGCAGAGGTGACCGTGATGACGGACAACAACCCGTTAGCACATCTGGAGAATGCCAAACTCGGTGCGCTTGAACAGAGGTGGATGGCTCGCCTTTCTAAGTACCAATACCGCATCAAGTTTCGGTCCGGTCGGGAGAACAGCAACGCTGATGCACTCTCCCGAGTCCCTGTAGGGTTGTCGGATCGGAGTACCGACGAGGAGCTTGAAGACACTGAAACGCCTGACCTTGGTCGATTACCTCTGTTCCAGGACATGGCACATTCAAGTGGGGTGGCGTCCGGAATGTCCCTGGTGTTGGGAAAGACATTGGCCGATTGGGAGAGAATCCAGAATGGCTGCCCGGACTTGTGGAAAGTGAAGGGATAGGTTCAGGCTAAGATCTGGCCACGGCCGGAAGAGCGGGCCAGACTGACCCCAGAGGGCCAAAAGTTGTTGAGACAGTGGGATAAGTTGACCATTACCCAGGGACTCCTGTGCCGAACCATATACTTACAGACAGAGCTGCAACACCGACAACAGATTGTCATCCCCATGTCATTGGGACCGGAAGCCGCCGGGGAAGCCCACGAAAGAGGAGCCCATTTCGGGAGCGACAAAACGTTCAAATGGCTCCAACGGCTGGTTTATTGTCCAGATCTGGCTGACATGGTGGTCAAGGCATGTCTTAAGTGTCGACCCTGCGGGTTGAGTAAGAGTACGGAACAGCGGGCCCCTGTCCAGACCATCCGGACCTCAGCGCCCCTGGAGCTTCTGATGATTGATTATGTGCAGATTGGATATTCTACCTCGGGACACTCATACTGTCTAGTCATGACAGATCACTTTACCAAGTATGCGGTGGCTGTACCCACCAGAGACCAGACAGCAGAGTCAGCCGCTGAAGCGGTCTGCAAACACTTTATTCAGGTGTTCAGTTGCCCACAGAGAATACATTCAGACCAGGGGGCGTGTTTCCAGGGTACTCTAATGTATGAACTATATCAGCTGTATGGGATCGAACGCTCCCGCACCACCCCGTATCATCCTCAAGGAAACGGGGCGTGCGAACGCTTTAACCACACATTGCTCCAGATGCTGCGGACTCTGGAAGATAGCCAAAAGGCCCAGTGGCCCAAATATCTACCCGAACTAATGTGGGCCTATAACAACAGGGTACACAGTACCACTGGATACTCTCCCCATATGCTTATGTTTGGGAGAGCTGGACGGGAGATTGAAGATCTCCACATGCCCAATCCGGTGGAGCCCCCACCAAGAGGTACCACCGCTTGGGTGCAAGAACACCGCCGCCGGCTGAGAACTATCCACAAGGTTGTAGGGGAGCGCCTGGGGCAAGTGGTACACCCCAACCCGAGACCAGTACAGAGGGATGGGTATGCCCCGGGTGATCGAGTGATGGTCAAAGCCAAACGGCCATCTGGGAAGTTGGATGGGCGGTGGGAGGCAGTCCCATACATTGTAAAAGGGAGGGTAGACCCTGCCATTCCAGTCTATAAGGTAGAGCCAGTGGGGACTGGAGGGCCCTCCCGAAACTTGCACCGTAATATGCTAAGACGTTGTAATTTTGACGGACCAGTGTGTGTGGAGGAGATTCCTTCTCACGCTCAGAGTACAGAGGAGGAGGAGGAGGAGGAGGAGGAGGAGGACGAGAAATGGTGGGTTTTTCCTGCCCAGGTACCCAACGAGGCCTCGACTGAGGCAGGTTTGCCACCCAGAGAGAGCACTGAACCAGTAGTAGCTCCTCCCCTGACGGATATGCCTAATGTCCCCAGTACTTCTGAGTCCCTTTCTTTAAAAAGGTCAACCAGGCCCAATGCTGGTGTGCCCCCACAGCGCTATGCCCAGGATGAGTTTATATGGGGAAAGTTGCCGAGGACGACAACCTCTAGTGGGGTGGCATGTGAGATTGTGAAGCCAGATTAATGTTGTTCTATCACTGCTGTTGTAAATAGGTGTTTGACACCATCTAGTGGTTGAAATGTGGAATGGACTTGATTATTGCTGTCAATTTAAGATTAATGGGAGGTGTTATCTTAACAAGTTACCCTTGAACTCTCAGGGCCGAACTGCATGCTGGGTGAGGGTATAAAAGGCTGAGCAGCCATTTTCTAGGGCTCTCTGATGCTGGGTGCATGATCTGACTGTAGAGATCCGTGGAGGTGTGCACAGAGCAAGGCCTACCTCGTGCAGAGCAAAACAACCATCGGTGTTCGACTTACCACAGTGTGCTGGAAGAAGGAGTGTGACGGAGCTGAGTGACGGTTCGGTTTGTTTTGCGGAACATAGCAGTGCGGCTGTACTACTTGGAAGCAGGACCGAGATCGCCGGAGCAGAGATCCACAAGTTCCCAGGCCTGGTGTGGTGAGAGGGCTTTTTGCCCGGAACTTTGTACTGATTGTTACTTACTAGACTGCCTCTAGAGAGTTACTGGGACCTGTAGTCCCACGAAACGGTTCAGCTGATAGAGCTACATGTGCTTAGGCCTCAAGCCTGAAGCGGTTGCGTAGTGACTGCCAGTGGAAGGTGTGCTGATAGGAAAGAGTGCACAGACACCAGTCATAAAAGGAAACAACAGTTTATGGTGCCTCACTCTATTTGTTTAACCAGAAGAACCCCTGGATTATAATCTTTACTTAATCAATTGCTAGCAGAAGAAAGAAGATCAAAGATAGACTATTCTTGTTGCAAGGCCTTGCAGTACTACTGTCATTTACTAATACTGAGAAAGGGGGTACATATTGTATAGAGGTGATAAGGTTGTGAGCTGCTGTGATGTACCGCAGAGGACCCCTAAACTAAGTATTTCTCAATCGTTTCTTATAGGGTAATAACAGGTACGGGTGGACAGTCCTTTGTGTCCGCCAATAGGCAAATTCCTTGGTATCCAACCCGGGAGCATCTTGCTGTACAGCACAGGGGTTCCCAGCTACGGCTGGGTGTATGTACCTTATATTTTGTGTTCATTGTGGGGTCGTTGGTTTAACATTTTCTACAGTAAAAGAATAGACCTGTTACACAAAAGCTGGTGTCAAAGTTGTTTTCCTCGTTCGTGACTTCGCTGTATCCTGGAGAGCCCACCTCAGTACACGGCTTACACAAGCAAAGCAAGCTAATGTCTCGGAAAAGGCCTGGTGACTTCGTTATATAGGGATCCACAGCTCTACTTGTCTTACAGTCCGCCGGATCGGCTTAAAGGCTCTTTACTGTAAGGCTGGAGCAGCGTAGAGTTGGGACTGCGGCTTGCAGTCCAACCAGAAGTAACGGTTCTGCCGGCTGGAGAACCTGTCGTGGTCGGAATTAGAGGGGAAGTTGTCGCCACTAAAGGAGCATCCGCCTTATTACCAGGGACCACAGTGAGCAGCATTCTCACCAGCCGGGGACCGTGAAGAATTGAGAAACTTCAGCAGGGGCCAAACCATGGACCCAGCCAGTGGAGAGCATTATTGTGTGCCAAGCCAGGGACCCAGCCAGTGGAGAGCATTATTGTGTGCCAAGCCAGGGACCCAGCCAGTGGAGAGCATTATTGTGTGCCAAGCCAGGGACCCAGCCAGTGGAGAGCATTATTGTGTGCCAAGCCAGGGACCCAGCCAGTGGAGAGCATTATTGTGTGCCAAGCCAGGGACCCAGCCAGCGGAGAGCATTATTGTGTGCCAAGCCAGGGACCCAGCCAGTGGAGAGCATTATTGTGTGCCAAGCCAGGGACCCAGCCAGTGGAGAGCATTATTGTGTGCCAAACCAGGGACCCAGCCAGTGGAGAGCATTATTGTGTGCCAAGCCAGGGACCCAGCCAGTGGAGAGCATTATTGTGTGCCAAGCCAGGGACCCAGCCAGTGGAGAGCATTATTGTGTGCCAAGCCAGGGACCCAGCCAGTGGAGAGCATTATTGTTTGCCAAGCCAGGGACCCAGCCAGTGGAGAGCATTATTGTGTGCCAAGCCAGGGACCCAGCCAGTGGAGAGCATTATTGTGTGCCAAGCCAGGGACCCAGCCAGTGGAGAGCATTAGTGTGTGCCAAGCCAGGGACCCAGCCAGTGGAGAGCATTATTGTGTGCCAAACCATGGACCCAGCCAGTGGAGAGCATTATTGTGTGCCAAGCCAGGGACCCAGCCAGTGGAGAGCATTATTGTGTGCCAAGCCAGGGACCCAGCCAGTGGAGAGCATTATTGTGTGCCAAGCCAGGGACCCAGCCAGTGGAGAGCATTATTGTGTGCCAAGCCAGGGACCCAGCCAGTGGAGAGCATTATTGTGTGCCAAGCCAGGGACCCAGCCAGTGGAGAGCATTATTGTGTGCCAAGCCAGGGACCCAGCCAGTGGAGAGCATTATTGTGCAATGTGTGCCAAGCCAGGGACCCAGGCAGCCAGTGGGGTGAAGCTTGAGGAGTATCTGTGAGGTGCCAAGGTTCACCATCGCTGGAGGGTTTAGGATTAGTGATTGGGTAACACTGAGTGTTAGGCGGAGCAGTGGCATTGCTGTGGGGGGTTCGGGGCGGGTGTGGCCCGCACCGCGGTGACACTCAGGTCAGACTGGCACCGGCACAGCGGCTCACTCCTTCCCTTTCCGGGATCTCCTCTCCTCTGCTCCATGCGATGTGCGGGGAGAGTGGGGAAGGAGGGAGTGAGGCAGAGAGACTGGGTGCCTGGGTTCCGACCATCCACACATACACCTTCACTCGGCGCGGCCGCAATCAGATCTCTGTCCTCGCCAGCTACACTCGCTGCTGCTTCCTCCCTGGCTCTAAAATGTACACAGGCAAGCAGGAAGAGCTGAGGATGAAGATGGACACCATCCACATGACAGCACCTGCCCTGATGTATGCAGAGGAGGGGGACATAGTGGTTGAGAGGAGGGGCATTGTCAGGTAAGATCTGGGGTGCCAAGGTTTGCCATCACTGTCCTAGACCATAGAGGTGATCAGAGATAATCTGGTCTCTGGTAACCTCCATGGTCAGCCGCATGGACCGTTGCATCGTTTCTCGGGCAAGCAAGTAAAAACAGTAAGCCTGGCTTCTGGAAGCGATCCAGCAGCTAATGAGCCAATCGGACCGCTTTCATGAGAAAAAAAAAAAACATGATGGAGCTTGTGTGACCGGCAGCCTCTCTACTATTTGGGATAACCTGTCTATTTCCAGCGGCCCCTTCCGGGGTAGGCTCTATATAGCTCTATAAATGATGAGAACATAATGTAAAGCTTTGGCTGACCTCAGCATTGCGGTGTGCGCCCGGGCCTCAGACCTCAGCATTGCGGTGTGCGCCCGGGCCTCAGACCTCAGCATTGCGGTGTGCGCCCGGGTCTCAGACCTCAGCATTGTGGTGTGCGCCCGGGCCTCAGACCTCAGCATTGCGGTGTGCGCCCGGGCCTCAGACCTCAGCATTGCGGTGTGCGCCCGGGCCTCAGACCTCAGCATTGCGGTGTGCGCCCGGGCCTCAGACCTCAGCATTGCGGTGTGCGCCCGGGCCTCAGACCCAAAGCTTTTCAAGGCGCCTGTATCTCGCGGCTCTGGATCTAATATAAAGCTTTTATTGGGAGCCGGACAGGAAGTTACATAAGGAAGAAATGGCTATTGTAGCAAAGTCGTGATTGAAGTAACTGCAGCTCGGAAAAAAACACAGAGTGACCTGCGCGCCCCCCGCGCCCCCAGAGAGGGCGCCGCATTGTGTGGAACATCACAAGCCAGCCGCAGAAACCGGCATTCTCTTTTCTGTAACTCGCTGCTCTCCTTCAAATAAAGAATTGTTACCGGATCACTTCTACTTTCTGTGGACCCGAAAAATTCACATATAATGATATGAAATTGATTTTTACTGGTAGGACCTTTCAGCCTCTTCTCTGCAAAGTCGCAGTCACTTCCTGACGTGATATAAAGTATCAATTTTCCAATAAAAGATCCACCCAAGAAGTGACTTGACTCGGGTGAGATGCAGTGGCGGCAGGTGGTATTTTTTTTGGGGGGGGGGGGGACGGCAAACCGTGCACAGCCAGCTCCCCCCTCAGTCGGGTCACCCGCAACCCCCCCCCCCCTGTCGGTCGTTCAGTGTCACCCGGCGCCCCAACACTTACCACGGGCTTCCCTCCGGGCGACTGGCTTCTATATCTCCTCTCCTCCAGGACGGCAAACCATGCACAGCCAGCTCCCCCCTCAGTTGGGTCACCCGCAACCCCCCCCCCCCCCCTGTCGGTCGTTCAGTGTCACCCGGCGCCCCAACACTTACCACGGGCTTCCCTCCGGGCGACTGGCTTCTATATCTCCTCTCCTCCAGGACGGCAAACCATGCACAGCCAGCTCCCCTTGAGAAGCCGGGGGGGGGAGGGGGCGCCGCGATTTGAGAAGCGGGGGGTTCCTTTACAAAAAAAGAAATAAAGAAAAATATATATAAAAAAAAGGGTGGTAGCCTTCCGGGGGCCCTGGGGACCTCTGGGCCCTTTAATAAAAATAAACCTCTGGGCCCTTCAATAAAAAAGAAATAAAAATATATATATATAAAAAAGAAATAAACATTTATAAAAGAAAAAACAAGGGGTCTGCCTGGGGACCTCTGGGCCCTTTAATAAAAAAAAAATAAAAAAAATATATATAAACAAAAATAACATGGGGCCCTGGGGACCTCTGAGCCTTTTAATAAAAATATATCTATATATAAAAAATAAAATATAAAACATTTTTATAAGAAAAAAAGGATGTCATCTGGGGCCCTCTGGGCCCTTTAATAAAAATAATATATATATATATATATATATATACGTATATATATATATATATATATATATATATATATATATATATATATATATATATATATATATATATTTATATAAAAAAAGAAATAAAAATATATAAAAAAATGTTTATAAAAAAAGGGGGAGGGTTGTCATCTGGAGCCCTGGGGATCTCCGGTCCCCTGGGGACCTCCAGACCCCTAAAAAAAAAAACATTGGCCCTTTAATAAAAAAAATAAAATAAAAATATATTAAATATATTTTTTTATATAAAATAAATGAAAAAATGGGGGGTTGCCACCCGGGCCCCTGGGGACCCCCAGGCCCCTTACAGGTGTACTGCCTGTACCCCCCTGATGGAACCTGCTGCCTGTGCTGCATTGATGGCTGATCTGAGGTACTGAATGGGATGGGGGAGGGGGGGTCCGTCTGTGCTGAAGGGGGGGTTTGTGCTGAATGGGGGTCCATTTGTGCTTTAGGGGGGTCTTTACTGAAGGGGGTATGTGCTGAAGGGGGGTCTATCTGTGCTGAAGGGGGGTCTGTGCTACACATAAACAGGAAAGGTTTGTAGGGCGGCGGTGGATTT
Source organism: Rana kukunoris (assembly GCA_029574335.1). Classification (NCBI taxonomy): domain Eukaryota; kingdom Metazoa; phylum Chordata; class Amphibia; order Anura; family Ranidae; genus Rana; species Rana kukunoris. The sequence goes on along the minus strand of CM056052.1, from coordinate 560,510,212 downwards.
TTGGCGGCGGCGGTGGAGAATTGTTTTTCGCCCCGCAGGGATAATTCCGAGATCCTGATTATGAAGAGAACGGCTCCGGCTTCCGGGCTTTCCTGGGGTTGCGGAGAGGCTGAGCGGATTTATCTCCTCTATGTACAGAGATGGAAGTTGTTTTCTATTTGTAGTATTATGACGACTTACCTCCATTATACACGATGATTTCCGGGACACATTTCTACACATCATAAAAATCCTAAATGATTCCATCTCTTTATTTGTATTTATCAAGAGGCCACATTAGCCTGGCTGATTACCATACGGAACGATGAAGGCTGATTGGATGGAGGACGATTGGACTCCTAATAGGAACACATTTTATGTCTCACAAATATGGCGGCCAGCAGTAGATCGCTCTCGTTTGATCACTGTCAGGGCCGACCATCAGGGGGTACAGGCAGTACAGCTGGAAGGGGCCCGGAGGTCCCCAGGGGCCCGGATGGCAGACCCCTTTCTTTTTGTAAGGGGCCCGGAGGTTCCCAGGGCCCCAGATGGCAACCCCCCTTTTTTTTGTAAGGGGCAACCCCCTTTTTTTTTTTTACTTACTTTTTTTTTGTAAGGGGCCCGGAGGATCCCAGGGCCCTGGATGGCAACCGACGTTTTGATTTTTTTTAATAAAAACACATTTTAATTTTTTTAATATATTTTTTTTAATGTAAAATGAAGGGGGCTCTTGGGACCCTGATGTAAGGGGGAGGTTCTCTGGAGACCTTGATGTAAGTGGGGGGCTCTCTGGGGACCCTGCTGTGAGTAGGGAGGCTCTCTGGGACCCTGATGTAAGGGCGCTCTCTGGGGACCCTGATGTAAGTTGGGTGGGCTCTGAGAACCCTGATGTAACGAGGGGGGCTCTCTGGGGACCATGATGTAACAAGGGAGGCTCTCTGGGGACCATGATGTAAGTGAGGGGCTCTCTGAGGACCCTAATGTAAGGGAGGCTCTCTGGGGACCCTGATGTAATAAAGGGTTCTCTGGGGACCCTGATGTAAATGAGGGGCTGTCTGGGGACCCTGATGTAAGGGGGCTCTCTGGGGACCCTGATGTAACGAGGGGGGCTCTCGGGCACTGATGTAAGTGGGGGGGGCTCTCTGGGGAACCTGATGTAATTAAGGGGGTTCTCTGGGGACCCTGATGTAATGAGAGGGGCTCTGGAGACCCTGATGTAATGAAGGGTTCTCTGTGGACCCTGATGTAATGAGGGGGGCTCTGGAGACCCTGATGTAAATGATGGGCTCTCTGGGGATCCTGATGTAAGTAGGGAGGCTCTCTGGGGACCCTGATGTAAGAGGGGCTCTCTGGGGACCCTTATGAAAGTGGGGGGCTCTCTGGGGACCCTGATGTAATGAGGGGGGCTCTGGAGACCCTGATGTAAATGAGGGGCTCTCTGTGGACCCTAATATAAGTATGGAGGCTCTCTGGGGACCCTGATGTAATGAGGGGGGCTCTCTGGGGACCCTGATGTAATGAGGGGGGCTCTGGGGACCCTGATATAAGTATGGAGGCTCTCTGGGGACCCTGATTTAATGAGGGGGTTCTCTGGGGGCCCTGATGTAATGAGGGGGGCTCTGGAGACCCTGATGTAAATGAGGGGTTCTCTGGGGACCCTGATATAAGTATGGAGGCTTTCTGGGGACCCTGATGTAACGAGGGGGCCCTGGGGACCCTGATGTAATGAGGGGGGCTCTGGGCGCCCTGATGTAAGAAGGAGGCTCTCTGGCGACCCCAATGTAAGTGAAGGGGGGCTCTCTGGAGACCCTGATGTAAGGGGGGGGGGCTCTCTGGGGACCCTGATGTAATGAGGGGGGCTCTGCAGAGACCCTGATGTAAATGAGGGGCTCCCTGGGGACCCTGATATAAGTATGGAGGCTCTCTGGGGACCCTGATGTAAGGGGGGGGGCTCTCTGGGGACCCTGATATAAGTTTGGAGGCTCTCTGGGGACCCTGATGTAATGAAGGGGGCTCTGGAGACCCTGATGTAATGAGGGGGGCTCTCTGGGGGCCCTGATGTATACATGTGTATGCCCGCCCAAGCGTATGACTTTCTTTACTTTGCTGCTATGGGCTCTACCCCCAGATCTTTTGTAGATCTTTTGTAGATCTAGCCACGCCCCCAGTATATACATAGTAGGTCCAAGCTGTAACAATGTAACTCTGTAGTATCAGAAATCCATATCCTGAGTTCCTCTTTATTATCACATTCTCGTTCCTTTAGACTTCTCAGTATACGGAGCGGCCATCGGGGATTTGGTGGCGTTGAAGAGTTCGCGGCTCGCTGGCGTCACGAGCTGACAGGCTGAGAAATGACATTGACTTTGAAGCCGGGGAGACCGGTTTAAATGTCAATGTTGTGCGTCGGTGACCTCGGACACTTTGTCACGCTGGGCCCCCAGGCGCAGAAATCACAGGTTGTAAGCATGTCAGGACGGGGGCCGCGTTACTGTAAATATCCCGCTACAAGGCCGCTCATCGCTCTTTCTATCGAATTTATGGCGTTTCTGCTGGAGAGAGAACAGGAAGAAAAAAAAAATGTCGGTACGATATAAAGTCATTAACTCGCGTTCTGCCCCGAGTCACCGCGAAACGCGGAGCGGAGGATCAGGAGACGTGACTTTATTTACGCCATAGGGCCGCCGATGACTGATTTACATCACGCCGGCGCGTGACAGCGCGATAGCGCGGGCGTCCGACCGACAACAGGCTGAGGGGCATTTCTCCAACTGATGTGTTGGGCAGAGAAAGGCCACCACCGGAAAGCGCATTACCGCGAGCCCACTCTGGTCCCCGGCGCCGAGGAAGAGTTTTCAGGACAGGAACCACGAGAACCGCTGGGAGGTGATTACCGATAAATAGAAACCTTACCAATTTAATGTTTAATACGTTTTTTATTGTGATTCAGGAAAGTTATAAAAATTTAAGTTTACAGCCGTGGCCAAAAGATTTGAGAACGACACAAATATTAAATCACAGGCTCCTCCCATTAACATAAGTATCACAGGCTCCTCCCATGTACATAAGCATCAGAGACTCCTCCCATGTGCATACGTATCACAGGCTCCTCCCTTGTACATAAGTATCACAGGCTCCTCCCATGTACATAAGTATCACAGGCTCCTCCCATGTACATAAGTTTTACAGGCTCCTCCCATGTACATAAGTATCACAGGCTCCTCCCATGTACATAAGTATCACAGGCTCCTCCCATGTACATAAGTTTTACAGGCTCCTCCCATGTATATAAGTATCACAGGCTCCTCCCGTGTACACAAGTATCGCAGGCTCCTCCCATGTACAAAAGTATCGCAGGCTCCTCCTATGTACATAATTATCGCAGGCTCCTCCCATGTACATAAGTATCACAGACTCCTCCCATGTACATAAGTATCACAGGCTCCTCCCATGTACATAAGTATCACAGGCTCCTCCCATGTACATAAGTATCACAGGCTCCTCCCATGTACATAAGTATCACAGGCTCCTCCCATGTACATAAGTATCACAGGCTCCTCCCATGTACATAAGTATCTCAGGCTCCTTCCATGTACATAAGTTACACAGGCTCCTCCCATGTACACAAGTATCACAGGCTCCTCCCATGTACAAAAGTATCGCAGGCTCCTCCTATGTACATAATTATCGCAGGCTCCTCCCATGTACATAAGTATCTAAGACTCCTCCCATGTACATAAGTATCACAGGCTCCTCCCATGCACATAAGTATCACAGACTCCTCCCATGCACATAAGTATCACAGACTCCTCCCATGTACATAAGTATCACAGACTCCTCCCATGTACATAAGCATCACGGGCTCCTCCCATGTACATAAGTATCACAGGCTCCTCCCATGTGCATAAGTATCACAGGCTCCTCCCTTGTACATAAGTATCACAGGCTCCTCCCTTGTACATAAGTATCACAGGCTCCTCCCATGTACATAAGTATCACAGTCTCCTCCCTTGTACATACATTTCACAGGCTCCTCCTATGTACACAAGTATCACAGGCTCCTCCCATGTACATAAGTATCACAGGCTCCTCCCATGTACATAAGTATCACAGGCTCCTCCCATGTACATAAGTATCACAGGCTCCTCCCATGTACATAAGTTTTACAGGCTCCTCCCATTATCATAAGTATCACAGGCTCCTCCCATGTACATAAGTATCACAGGCTCCTCCCATGTACATAAGTATCTCAGGCTCCTTCCATGTACATAAGTTACACAGGCTCCTCCCAGGTACAAAAGTATCGCAGGCTCCTCCTATATACATAATTATCGCAGGCTCCTCCCATGTACATAAGTATCACAGGCTCCTCCCGTGTACATAAGTATCACAGGCTCCTCCCACGTACATAAGTATCACAGGCTCCTCCGATGTACATAAGTATCACAGGCTCCTCCCACATGCACAAGTATCACAGGCTCCTCCCACATGCACAAGTATCACAGGCTCCTCCCATGTTCATAAGTATCACAGGCCCCTCCCGTCTGGTGTCACGTTTGACACCTTTGGGGGAGGGGGGAGCAGATACTTGTGTATCCCAGATATTTGCTCCCACTTCCGGGCTGACCCTGAGTATTTGAGGGGGCCTGCCCCCCTGCCAACCCAAGTTGGGGATTGGTCAGGGCCCTCAGAATTCTCCAGGAAGCTCCATCTCCCCTCCTTCTAGTAGGCACCAGAACATTTGAGAAGTAGAAAAAATTGTCAATTGTCAATTGTCAATCAAAGTGTGAGAGCGCTGAAAGCTGAAAATTGGCCTGGGCAGGAAGGGGGGGGTAAAAGTGCCGGTTATTGAAGGGGTTAAAATCCCACCCAGAAATGTGCGATAAGAGGACCGATATTTCCGATTCCAAGATCCTTGTGTTTCCATCTGAAGTTCTACACCTGGAACAGCGATCAATATTAATCACCCCCCCTCCCCCCCTCAAGGTCGCCCGGATGTCGCCTCTCACTCATCACCCTAAATCTCGGAGCGCCGGGTGTGGAGGGTCTTTTTCGGAAGTTCCGGCACCGCGGCACAAAGCAGAAAATGCTCATTAGCGCGGGTCGGTCACATGATAAGGAGCGGCAGAAAAATATGATTATGACACGCCGGCCGACCGCCCGCCGCCGCCGCAGCCCCTCCGTCCTCCAACGACACAAATTACATCTGACATTTCATTTGGGGCCTCGAGGTGCCAATGTGCCGATTTCTGCCGCTACGGCGCCGGCCATAAATAACCCGAGGCGTCTCATTGACAGGTGGAGCTCCGCAGTTAATTTCAAGGCTCGCGATCGCGTGCGGACGGCGGTATCGGAGGGAGACGCCGGAGCGCCGAGACGGAGGAGATTACACTACGGCGGGAACGTAAACTGTTATCGGACACGCAGCGTTATTCTTATTCCGAGGTTCAGAGACAATAATAGGGGTTATACTCCTCCGAAGTGTCATAATAGGTGCTGATGAACCCCTCTGTGGGGAAAACTAATGTTAATGCCTGAGCACAATTTTGCAACTTTGACTTGTGTTGTGTCATTACTACTTTGTGCATCCAGGTGGCCGTGTGCTCCGTGACCGCGCCCTTGAGACCCGCGGGCTAGATGTGCTAGGTGTGTTTGTTGAGCGGGGGGGGGTGCCACGGAGGGGGACAGAGTTGTTGGGCGGGGGGGCACGGATCGGAGTTGTTGAGGAGCGGGGGGGGGGGCACGGATCGGAGTTGTTGAGTGGGGGGCAGGTCGGAGTTGTTGAGCGGGCGGTGTCAGAGGGGGGGGGCACGGATCAGAGTTGTTGAGTGGGGGGGCAGGTCGGAGTTGTTGAGGAGCGGGGGGGGGGGGGCACGGATCGGAGTTGTTGAGTGGGGGGCAGGTCGGAGTTGTTGAGGAGTGGGGGGGGGCACGGATCAGAGTTGTTGAGTGGGGGGCAGGTCGGAGTTGTTGAACGGGCGGTGTCAGAGGGGGGGGGGGGGGGGCACGGATCAGAGTTGTTGAGTGGGGGGCAGGTCGGAGTTGTTGAGCGGGGTCAGAGTTGTTGAGCGGGGGGGGGCACGGATCGGAGTTGTTGAGTGGGGGGCAGGTCGGAGTTGTTGAGGAGTGGGGGGGGGCACGGATCAGAGTTGTTGAGTGGGGGGCAGGTCGGAGTTGTTGAACGGGCGGTGTCAGAGGGGGGGGGGCACGGATCAGAGGGGGGGGGGGCACGGATCAGAGTTGTTGAGTGGGGGGCAGGTCGGAGTTGTTGAGCGGGGTCAGAGTTGTTGAGCGGGGGGGGGCACGGATCGGAGTTGTTGAGTGGGGGGCAGGTCGGAGTTGTTGAGCGGGCGGGGTCAGAGTTGTTGAGCGGGGGGGGGGGGGCACGGATCGGAGTTGTTGAGTGGGGGGCAGGTCGGAGTTGTTGAGCGGGGTCAGAGTTGTTGAGCGGGGGGGGGGCACGGATCGGAGTTGTTGAGTGGGGGGCAGGTCGGAGTTGTTGAGCGGGCGGGGTCAGAGTTGTTGAGCGGGGGGGGGGCACGGATCGGAGTTGTTGAGCGGGCGGGGTCAGAGTTGTTGAGCGGGGGGGGGCACGGATCGGAGTTGTTGAGTGGGGGGCAGGTCGGAGTTGTTGAGCGGGCGGGGTCGGAGTTGTTGAGCGGGGGGGGGCACGGATCGGAGTTGTTGAGTGGGGCAGGTCAGAGTTGTCGAGCGGGGGGGGGGGGGGGCACGGATCACGCGCGGGGGGGGGGGTAAGTCGCGAATCACAGGGGAGGTATGGGAGAGGCATAACGGGAGGGGGCCCGTTGTACACAAGGCATCTCCTGGGTTCTGTCTAGTGACAGGACACTGATCTACAGCTCCTTGTCATCGTCGGGAGCAGTGATCACCGTCGTGTCACTCATAGCCACGCCCCCACACAGTTAGAATCACTCCCTAGGACACACTTAACCCCTTTGTGGGTAAAACTAATGTTAATGCCCAAGCACAATTTTGCAACTTTAACCACTTAAGGACCGCCTCCTGCACATATATGTTGGCAGAATGGCATGGCTGGGCACAGACAGGGCCGTCTTAATAGCATCATGGGCCCCTGGGCAAAGAAATGCTCTGGGGCCCCCTACAATGATGAGAGTACAGGTAAACAGACATCAAGTAGGTAGGAGGCAGACTGCCTCCCCTGTGTATCTATCACTCTCAGTGCCACCATGGGGGGCCCCCAATTTCAGGGCAGCGTGGACTCAAGGACCAGCTGTTTTGGGGAAAGTGTAGGGGCCCCACATGCAGTGCCCAGGTGTGCCCTCTCATTAAGACAGGTATGTACAGGTATGTTGCCTTTAAGAGCCCAGCCGTGGGTGGCACATGCACACGACCCAGCCAGAAGCTCCGTGACCGCGGCTGTGGGACCCGTGGACCTGATCGCCGCCGGAGTCCCGCGATCGGTCACCGGAGCTGAAGAACGGGGAGAGGTGAGTGTAAACAAACCTTCCCCGTTCTTCAATGAGGCAGTGTCACTGATCGTCTGTTCCCTGATATAGGGAAAGACGATCAATGACATCACACGTCCAGCCCCGCCCCCCCCTACAGTTAGAAACACATATGAGGTCACACATAACCCCTTCAGCGCCCCCTTGTGGTTAACTCCCAAACTGCAATTGGCATTTTCACAGTAATCAGTGCATTTTAATGTGTCAAAATTGTCCGATTGTGTCCGCCGTAATGCCGCAGTCACAAAAAAAAAATGCTGATCGCCGCCATTAGTAGTAAAAAAAATGTTTTTTATAAAAATGACATAAAACGATCCCCCATTTTGTAAACGCTATAAATTTAGCGCAAACCAATCGATAAACGCTTATTGCGATTTTTTTTTATACCAAAAATATGTAGGAGAATACGTATCGGCCTAAACTGAGGAAACATTTATTTTTTTATATATTTTTGAGGATATTTATTATAGCAAAAAGGAAAAAATATAGTATTTTTTTCAAAATTGTCGCTCTATTTTTGTTTATAGCGCAAAAAATAAAAACCAAATACCACCAAAAGAAATCTCCACTTGTGGGAAAAAAAAGGACGCCGATTTTGTTTGGGAGCCGCGTCGCACGACCGCGCAATCGTCAGCTAAAGCGACGCAGCGCCGAATCGCAAAAAGGGGCCCGGTCCTTTAGCTACAAAATGGTCCGGGGGCTGAAGTGGTTAAGGATGGTGGCCCCCAAGTTCTGGTCAAGTCAGGCTGGACCACTTTTAGGGCTTCCAGGGGGTAACGTCAGTGCGTGTGTGTGTTCCCCCCCCCCAGGCCTGGATTTCCCACAAGGCCACCAAGGCCGGGCCTCGGGGCGGCAGGGTGCAGAGGGGCGGCATGATTTTTTTTTTATATAAGAAATAAAAATTAAATTATTAAAATAAAAAAGTTATTAAAAAGTAAAGAATAAGAAAAATAATATTAAAAATAATAAGAAAATTATAAAAAAAAAAAAATGTAAACAAGCTACAAAAAAAAAGTGATAAAAAAAGGTTGGCGGGGAGGGGAGGGGGTGCATTGCGCGGAACCTGGCCTCGGGGCGGCTGGGAGAGCAAATCGGGCCCTGGTCCCCCCCCCCCGGCCACAGAGCAGCTGGTAGAGCCCATACTATGGATGCCACAAGGAAAGTCCAGGAAGAGTTAACCCGCCCGCGTCCCTCCGCACCACAACCCCGGACGGTCGGTTCTCTCGCTGTGACGCGGCTCTCTTCCTTCACAGTCATTCCTCTTTAGGAAGTAAATAAAAGGTTCCGCGGCCGGCAGGTGAAGACCCCCGGGTGCTGATTATCTGGAAATTTACTTCTCAGAGGGATTTGTTGGCAGAAGTAACGGTTAAATGAAGCAAAGGCCAGCGGAGACTTTGGGGGGGGGGTCAGGGGGGCATCAAAGCCGACCAACAGCTTGGATGAAAAGGGCGCTCTGCTGACACAATGAAATAACTCCGCCTACTCACAGTGAGTGATTTGTAGCAATTTGCAGGACATTTGCCTGGAAAATGATATTGTGAATCTAATTACGGTATTTATCGGCGTATACCGCGCGCCGCCGGCGTATACCGCGCGCCCCAAGCTTAGAAGGGAAGTTTAACCGCTTGTCCACCGAGCCTATTTTGACACTTCTGTCCTTCATGTAAAAATCTAAATTTTTTTGCTAGAAAATTAATCAGTACCCCCAAACATTATATATATATATATTTTTTAGCAGACACTCTAAGGAATAAAATGGCGGTCATTGAAACTTTTTTTCTCGCACGGTATTTGCGCAATCATTTTTCAAACGCCTTTTTTTGAAAAAAAAAAAAAAAAAAAAACGGTTTCATGAATTAACAAATAACAAAACAGTAAAGTTAGCCCAATTTTTTTGTATAATGTGAAAGATGATGTTACGCCGAGTAAATAGATACCCAACACGTCACGCTTTATAATTGGGTGCACTCATGGAATGGCGCCAAACTACGGTACTCCATAGGCGAAGCTTTAAAATTTTTTACAGGTTACTATTTTCGCGTTACAGAGGAGGTCTAGTGCTAGAATTGTTGGGGTTTGAACGGCGTTTACATATGTGGGCGGGACTTGTATGCGTGTTTGCTTCTGCGCGTGAGATATCAGGGACAGTGGCTTTTGAAAAACATTTTTTATTTATTTAATTATTTTTATTTTTACACTTTTTTTTTTACATTTTTTTTTTGGATCACTTTTATTCCTATTACAAGGAGTGTAAATATCCCTTGTAATAGGAATCCGTGTGACAGGTCCTCTTTATGGAGAGATGAGGGGTCAATAAGACCTTCCCCTCCCCCCACATCTCTCCTCCAGGCTTACAAGCATGAAATCGGAGAAAAAAAATCACCGATTACATGCCTACAGCCGCGATTGCGGCTTTGTTTACTTCCGGGTACCGGGCGCGACGTCATAACGTCGCGCCCGGTCCTCCGACGGTCATAGAGATGACGGTGACCATCTGGTCACCAGTCATCTCTATGGATCTGCTACAAGCACCGGCGGATTCGCTCTCCGGGCCCCCGATGGCACGGGAGAGCCCGGAGAAGCACCGGATGGCGGCGGGAAGGGGGGGACGCCCCTTCCCGCTGCCTAGAAGAACGATCAAGCGGCGGTTGATCGTTCTTATGGTGCGCAGAATCACCGGCTGAAGACGGTGATATCTGAATGATATCTTTCAGATATCCCCGCACAAAGTGGAGGACGTCATATGACGTCCATGGTAGGCAAGTGGTTAAGGAAAAACGTACATTTTGGATGCTCAGCCTTGTCGGTGTCCGTCTGCTGTCTTGCCCGGCGTCCATCGGTTCGGTGGCCTTGCCCGGTGTCCGTCTGCGGCCTTGCGCGAGGTCCGTCCAGCCTTTGTCGGTGTCCGTCTGCTGTCTTGCCCGGCGTCCATCGGTTCGGTGGCCTTGTCCGGCGTCCATCTGCGGCCTTGCGCGAGGTCCGTCCAGCCTTTGTCGGTGTCCGTCTGCTGTCTTGCCCGGCGTCCATCGGTTCGGTGGCCTTGTCTGGCGTCCGTCTGCGGCCTTGCGCGAGGTCCGTCCAGCCTTTGTCGGTGTCCGTCTGCTGTCTTGCCCGGCGTCCATCGGTTCGGTGGCCTTGCCCGGCGTCCGTCTGCGGCCTTGCGCGAGGTCCGTCCAGCCTTTGTCGGTGTCCGTCTGCTGTCTTGCCCGGCGTCCATCGGTTCGGTGGCCTTGCCCGGCGTCCGTCTGCGGCCTTGCGCGAGGTCCGTCCAGCCTTTGTCGGTGTCCGTCTGCTGTCTTGCCCGGCGTCCATCGGTTCGGTGGCCTTGTCCGGCGTCCGTCTGCGGCCTTGCGCGAGGTCCGTCCAGCCTTTGTCGGTGTCCGTCTGCTGTCTTGCCCGGCGTCCATCGGTTCGGTGGCCTTGTCCGGCGTCCGTCTGCGGCCTTGCGCGAGGTCCGTCCAGTCTTTGTCGGTGTCCGTCTGCTGTCTTGCCCGGCGTCCATCGGTTCGGTGGCCTTGCCCGGCGTCCGTCTGTGGCCTTGCGCGAGGTCCGTCCAGCCTTTGTCGGTGTCCGTCTGCTGTCTTGCCCGGCGTCCATCGGTTCGGTGGCCTTGTCCGGCGTCCGTCTGCGGCCTTGCGCGAGGTCCGTCCAGTCTTTGTCGGTGTCCGTCTGCTGTCTTGCCCGGCGTCCATCGGTTCGGTGGCCTTGTCCGGCGTCCGTCTGCGGCCTTGCGCGAGGTCCGTCCAGCCTTTGTCGGTGTCCGTCTGCTGTTTTGGTCCGGAGTCCGTCTGCCGGGGGTTGCAGCGCAGTGTGTTTGAGTTTGGCGCCTCGGTCGAGCTGCGCAGAGCCGGATTTCCTGTGTGTTCTGCTCCTCTCACGTGGCTGCGGGCGGAGCCGAGCGCGGCCGAGCCTAACCGAGTGCGCAGTACACTCGGCTCGGCTCGGTCTTTGTCGTCGGCGCACAGAGACAGCGGGGATCAGCGTATAACGCGCACCCACGATTTTCCGCTTGATCTTAAGGGGGAAAAAGTGCGCGTTATACGCCGATAAATACGGTATGTGATTTATTTACTGAGATATTAAAGTGATTGTAAAGATTCCCATATTTTTTTTAAATAACAAACAGGTTATACTTACCTCCGCTGTGCAGTTCGTTTTGCACAGAGTGGTCCCAGATCCTCCTCTTCTGGGGTCCCATGGCGGCTCTCGTGGCTCCTCCCTGCAAAAGATAACCCCCCTCTGGGAAGCTCTCTCTCCAGAGGAGTTTACCTTGCGAGCGCGCTCCCATGTCATACACTCGGCGTCCATAGATGTATGACTCGGCCCCGCCCCCCCGTGTCATTGGATTTGATTGACAGCAGTGGGAGCTAATGGCTGCGCTGCTATCAATCTATCCAGGAAGATAGAAGAGCTTACACTCTATTAGGGTATACGGGAGGATACAGAAGATAGAAGAGCTTACACTCTATTAGGATATAAGGGAGGATACAGAAGGAAGAAGAGCTTACACTCTATTAGGGTATACGGGAGGATACAGGAGGTAGAAGAGCTTACACTCTATTAGGGTATAAGGGAGGATACAGAAGGTAGAAGAGCTTACACTCTATTAGGGTATACGGGAGGATACAGAAGGTAGAAGAGCTTACACTCTATTAGGGTATAAGGGAGGATACAGAAGGTAGAAGAGCTTACACTCTATTAGGGTATACGGGAGGATACAGAAGGTAGAAGAGCTTACACTCTATTAGGGTATAAGGGAGGATACAGGAGGTAGAAGAGCTTACACTCTATTAGGGTATAAGGGAGGATACAGAAGGTAGAAGAGCTTACACTCTATTAGGGTATAAGGGAGGATACAGAAGGTAGACGAGCTTACACTCTATTAGGATATACGGGAGGATACAGAAGGTAGAAGAGCTTACACTCTATTAGGGTATACGGGAGGATACAGGAGGTAGAAGAGCTTACACTCTATTAGGGTATACGGGAGGATACAGGAGGTAGAACAGCTTACACTCTATTAGGGTATAAGGGAGGATACAGGAGGTAGAAGAGCTTACACTCTATTAGGGTATACGGGAGGATACAGAAGGTAGAAGAGCTTACACTCTATTAGGGTATAAGGGAGGATACAGAAGGTAGAAGAGCTTACACTCTATTAGGATATACGGGAGGATACAGAAGGTAGAAGAGCTTACACTCTATTAGGATATAAGGGAGGATACAGAAGGTAGAAGAGCTTACACTCTATTAGGGTATAAGGGAGGATACAGAAGGTAGAAGAGCTTACACTCTATTAGGGTATAAGGGAGGATACAGAAGGTAGAAGAGCTTACACTCTATTAGGGTATAAGGGAGGATACAGAAGGTAGAAGAGCTTACACTCTATTAGGGTATACGGGAGGATACAGGAGGTAGAAGAGCTTACACTCTATTAGGGTATACGGGAGGATACAGGAGGTAGAAGAGCTTACACTCTATTAGGGTATAAGGGAGGATACAGGAGGTAGAAGAGCTTACATTCTATTAGGGTATACGGGAGGATACAGAAGGTAGAAGAGCTTACACTCTATTAGGGTATAAGGGAGGATACAGAAGGTAGAAGAGCTTACACTCTATTAGGATATACGGGAGGATACAGAAGGTAGAAGAGCTTACACTCTATTAGGGTATAAGGGAGGATACAGAAGGTAGAAGAGCTTACACTCTATTAGGATATAAGGGAGGATACAGGAGGTAGAAGAGCTTACACTCTATTAGGGTATAAGGGAGGATACAGAAGGTAGAAGAGCTTACACTCTATTAGGGTATACAGGAGGATCCAGAAGGTAGAAGAGCTTACACTCTATTAGGGTATACGGGAGGATACAGAATGTAGAAGAGCTTACACTCTATTAGGGTATATGGAAGGATACAGAAGGTAGAAGAGCTTACACTCTATTAGGGTATAAGGGAGGATACAGAAGGTAGAAGAGCTTACACTCTATTAGGGTATATGGAAGGATACAGAAGGTAGAAGAGCTTACACTCTATTAGGGTATAAGGGAGGATACAGAAGGTAGAAGAGCTTACACTCTATTAGGGTATACGGGAGGATACAGAAGGTAGAAGAGCTTACACTCTATTAGGGTATAAGGGAGGATACAGAAGGTAGAAGAGCTTACACTCTATTAGGGTATACGGGAGGATACAGAAGGTAGAAGAGCTTACACTCTATTAGGGTATAAGGGAGGATACAGGAGGTAGAAGAGCTTACACTCTATTAGGGTATAAGGGAGGATACAGAAGGTAGAAGAGCTTACACTCTATTAGGGTATACGGGAGGATACAGAATGTAGAAGAGCTTACAATCAATAACATGTGAACTCACTGTAATGGTCAGGGGTTAACGCCGTTACGATATTCTTTTCCACCAACCCAAGACAGCTTCCGACACTCCACAATCCGGCAAACAGGACCCATTGGATTTCCCCCAGAATAACGAGACACACAGCTCTGTTCTCTGGTTCCAAACAGACAGATCTTTTAATGGTAAAACTCAATCTTTTATACAGTCAGCAACCAAAAGCGTGCTGCAGTAATCAAAAGGACAATGACGCACTCCACCAACAACATCACACAATGGTTCCTAACGAGTCCCCCTCAATCCACATCTTAGACAGACATTCTGACTCCGCGATAAGCTATTCTCACCTGCTACACAATACACATTCCTATAGTAAACATAAGTCAGACTCTGTCTGACCTTTAGAGGGTGCCAAGTCACATTCCACATCTCCACAGTAGCAGACTTAATTAGCACAATGGACAATAGAATGCAATCACAGCAAGCTTTATCACTACAGCCAGGTAGCTGGAGGTGATTAACATCAATTAACATCTTAACAGTATGGGTCAGATTCTCAAAAGAGATACGCCGGTGTATCGCAGGAAACACCGTCGTATCTCTGTTTTTTTCCCCGGGTATCTATGCGTCTGATTCCTAGAATCACTTACGCATAGATACAGCGAAGATCCGACAGGTGTAAAACACTTACACCATCGGATCGTAGATGTAATTTCTTCGCTGGCCGCTAGGTGGCCTTTACGGTGATTTCTCATTTGCCTATGCAAATAAGCCTAATACGCTGATTCCCGAACGTTTTTACGCCGCCTCGTCGTCGTTTACGTCGTTTCCGTAAGCCTAAACCTACCCCTGCTATATGAGGAGTAGGTTTACGAAGTTCCGTCGTATGCCATGTTAAGTATGGCGTCGGGTCAGCGTCGTCTTTTTCCGTCGGTTACGTCGTTTTACTAAGTCGTTCGCGAATAGGGATTTACGTAAACGACGCTCACGTTTCATTCACGTTTTCCGACGTGAGCTGGAGCATGCGCACTGGGCTATTTTTGCGGCCGGCGCATGCGCAATTCGATCGAGGCGGGGGCGCCGCTTAATTTAAATACAAGCCGCCCCCTTTGAATTACGCCGCCTTACGCCGGGCCATTTACACTACGCCGCCGCAACTTACGGAGCAAGTGCTTGGGGAATACGGCACTTGCTCTGTTAAGTTGCGGCGGCGTAGTGTAAATGGCTTACGCTACGCCGGCGGGCAATGTACAAGAATCTGGCCCTATGTGTCCCCACATTGAATGAATCACACTTTTATTGACCGGTTGGGTTCAGAATCAACAACCTGCAATATTCCAAGATATCCTGCAATACATTGTGAATTATCATTACTGTCCCATCTCATGTAATCCGAGATATAATTTCTCAGTCATCCTATGCCCCTAGGGGACATAGGATGACCCGAGACCAGTGCTTCTCAATTATTTTCTGTCATGCCCCCCCTAGGAAGAAGAAAACATTTTGCGCCTCTGCATAACACTGTATCCACATATCCCCCCACACAGTATTGCCCTTCTTCACATATCCCCCCCACACAGTATTACCCATCACATATCCCCCCACACATTATTGCCCCATCACATATCCCCCCACACAGTATTGCCCCATCACATATCCCCCCACACAGTATTGCCCCATCACATATCCCCCCACACAGTATTGCCCCCTTTACATGACCCAACCACATACCCCCCCACATATCCCCCCACACAGAATTGCCCCATCACATATCCCCCCACACAATATTGCCCCATCACATACCTTCACCACACAGTATTGCCCCCCTTTACATGACCCCCATCACATATCCCCCCCACACAGTATTGTCCCATCACATACCCCCACCACACAGTATTGCCCCATCACATACCCCCGCCACACAGTTTTGCCCCCTTTACATGACCCCATCACATATCCCCCCCACACAGTATTGTCCCATCACATACCCCCACCACACAGTATTGCCCCATCACATACCCCCGCCACACAGTTTTGCCCCCTTTACATGACCCCATCACATACCCCCCCACACAGTATTGTCCCATCACATACCCCCACCACACAGTATTGCCCCCTTTACATGACCCCCATCACATATCCCCCCCACACAGTATTGTCCCATCACATACCCCCACCACACAGTATTGCCCCATTACATACCCCCCCACAAAGTATTGCCCCCTTTACATGACCCCCCCATCACATATCCTTTCCCCCCCACAGCACAGCCCCCACTCCTCGTCCTTAACATTTCCATATATTTTTCCTCCCTTCCCTCTCCACTCCTGCCTGTAACTTTTTAGCGCGGAGAGCAGGAGGCGGGACATTCGTCAAGTGAAGCCGCAGCAGCGCTGGGCGGGGCGGGGAGACTTTTGAGCGAACTGGTGATTGGCTGCTAGGACCACCTCCTAGCAGCCAATCACCTGCCGTCCAACATGACAGGTTGCTACCTCTCTGGTCCCGCCCCCCAGTTCAAAAATATCCCGCCTCCCGCCGTCCGCTCCTCTAACTAGCGGAGGAGGCTGGGGACAGAAGCGGATACTAAATGGCGCGATCGCCCCGGTCCGGAACGACCTCCCCTTTATGGAGCCTCGCGCCCCCCCCCCCCCCCGGGGGGCGTGCCCCACTATTTGAGAAGCACTGCCCTAGACATAACAGTCATTGGTGAAGCTGACACAGGAGCACCCCGCACCCTTCAAGAGCCTCTGGGTCCCACGGGCCGTCCCGTTACACCCACCATTACAACGTAAGACAAACAAGTGACTCCGGGAATAGAGCCGCACCGATCTCGAGGTTTTCCGGCTGCTGCCGTCTGTCCGTTGACGTTGGGCAGTAAACATGCAGCAGCTGAAGAGCGAATTCGGCTGTAGAGAGAAGAAGGAGACGGATCTGTGACAACTCTGGGCGGTTGGAAAGTGGAAGGACAGAATGAACCCATATGGAAGAAAAATATATTTTCAATATATTTTAGTAAAAAAATTATATATTTTAAATATATTTACAATATATTGGTCTACGTGAATATATTTTTACATCTATTCCAAAAATGTAAATTAAAATATATTTTCCAAAGGCATATATTTGAAAATATATATATATTTTTTTAATATATTTGCCAGATATTTCGAGCATCTAAAAAAAATGCATTTAAACATATATCTTTAAATATACTTGTAAATGCATTCCAAAAATATAATTTAAATGCATTTTTCCAAAGACATATATTGGAAAATATATTTTTAAAATATATTCTTCAGATTTTTTTTTTCTACACATAAAAAATGTATTTCAACATATATTTTTACATATATTTGTAAATGCGTTCCAAAAATAGATTTTTTATATATTTTCCAAAGGCATATATGTGAAAATATATGTTTGTAAATATATGTTCCAGATATTTTTGAACATATGAAAAAAAAAAAATGCATTTAAACATATATCTTTAAATATACTTGTAAATGCATTCTAAAAATATAATTTAAATGTATTTTCCAAAGATATATATTAGAAAATATGGGCCAGATTCACATACAATTAGATTAGCGTAGAGTATCAGAAATACACTACGCCGCCGTATTTCACCTGGCTCTACGTGGAATCCAGGTAGATTTTGTCCAGTAAACGACGGCGGCGTAGTGTATTTCTCCCGTCGCAATCCATCTGCGCGAGTAGGGGGCGTGAAGCATTTAAAATAGGCGCGTTCCCGCGGCGATCGAACTGCGCATGCTCCGTTCGCAAATTTCCCGCCGTGCTTTTCGCGAAATCACGTCGTTGCGTCATTCGTTGTTTGAGTAGCGTCGTTTGCCGACATTTCTATTCCCGAACGACTTACGTACAAAAAAAAATAATAAAATTCGACGCGGGAACGACGGCCATACTTAACATGGGCTATGCACCGTTAGACCAGCAAAAAGCTGGTCTAACAGTACGTAAAAAAAAAAAATAGACGTAAGCGATTGCGAAGACCGCTCGTATCTTCGTGGATCGCCGTAAAAACTCATTTGCATATCCCGACGCATCAAAACGACGCGGACTCCTCCCAACGGCCGCAAAAATATCCCTGCGTAGATCCGAAGGCTTACGAAGACGTAAGCCTCTCGGATCGAAGCCCGAAGCCGCCGTATCATGGTTTGAGGATTCAAACTGGTGATACGGCGCGCGAAATTTGAAATTACTCCTGTCTGACACCAGTTACGCAGGCGTAATCGCTCTGTGAATCTGGGCCTATATTTTTTAAATATGTTTTTCTGAAAATATTTAATGTCTAATAAACATATATTTTTTCTGATATTTTTGAAACTATGACATAGATTACATTCTGAATACATTTATAAGAATCCCACTCCCATTTTAAAATAGTTTGTTTTACTCTTTAAAAAATAAAAAAAAATAAGATTCAAATAAAATATTTCATTTTTTTTTTTTATAGGATTTTGAGCACATAATCCATTTAATACAAAGCAGATAAACTTCTCGCATTCACTTTCCATTCCAAAATTGTAGCATTTGAAATATATGGCAATATATTTGGGAAAAACATATTATGAATGTTTTTTAAAAATATTTTTAAAATATATTTTTCTTCCACATGGGAAGTTCCAGCTGCTAATGAGCTGCGCCTCTCCCGGCGGAGTGTAGAGTGGGAGAGAAGAGCGATTGATAAGTCAGAGTCGCCCTTCGCCGACCAATAAACACAACGCGGCTTTTATTTTCCTTTTCGAATGAGCAGCTTATCCCGGAGACGAGAAGGCGCGGCGCGCTCCGGAAACGGCATAACAAGGTGTTAGTGAGAAGAGGAGAGGGCGCCACCTTGTCACGGGGGGGGGGGTCAGGCCACCTACAAAGGGACCCCGAGGAAGACGTATTGATGTCTTCTGGGCCAAAAACAATCGGCAGCCGCGGAAAAAAAACGTGTTTCTCCGCTAACGAGGCCGACTCTGCGGATTTCTTCCACCATCTCCATGCTGCTGACACACAAGACACGATCCTCCTCCTCTGATCTCCGGAATGAAAGGCGGATTGACGGTCACATAAATCATTAAAATTGTATAACCTGGAGACGATTAGATGTGTGAGGGTCGGGACTCCACCGCGTGCCGCGCACTTCTATTTTAGCAGCAAAAGGGGCGGGGCCAACTCAATATTGAACCTCTCCAGGGCTTCAAGCTATGTATCACCTTCCTAGCCACCTTCTGGACACTCCTCTCCAAGGATTGGCCAGGACATGATAAATATTCAAGATGGACATTTGAATTTCCCTCCCTATGTTCTGTAAACTTTTTCCCAGAGGCAGGGGGAAGCAATCAAACTCCCAGCCTGTCAAACCCTGAACAGACCAGAACAAACGATCACTGCTCCCTTGACTACAGAGGGAGCCAAAAAAAAATGCCTATTATCCTTTCACTAGGAGGAAGCTACATACACATCGGAGCTTACCGAAAATCTCTGTGCTCGGAGATCTGCATTAATAAATCAGCCCCCCCCCCTCCCCCGTCTTCTAATAGGAGAGATCTGAGATTCACCTTCACTGATGAGTGTGAAATGGAAGTCTGATCCTGCAAATGGAAGGGAGACGATGTTCTGGAAATCTTATCATGTAACAACAAGCCCCGCACGCCGGATCAGTGAGAAGAGAAAACATTAATGATCGTCTTCTGTATGGAAGGAGGGCGCTCCCCGCCGAGCCCCGCCGAGCCCCGCCGAGAGCTCAGAATGACTCCGCACATCACTTGTAATAATGTGATTTATAAAGTGCGAATCTTCCCAACAACATCATAGAAAGAAAAAGAGACCCCGCCGAGTACATTGCGAGAAGAAATGCAACTGCAACATTTACTGGCCGACCTGATACAACGGAGTGCAAGCTCATGAGAACGCTCCGCCCACTTCATCGGGTCCGACGTCATCAGATTGAAGTGGACCGTTCATTAAATTCTACAAACAAATCTCTCTGAATGACGGGGGCAGCTACAGGCATCATTCAGGTATCACCGTTTTCTGCCGGCGATCCTGCGCACCATAAAAACGATCATAGCGGCGGTTCCACCGCTTGATCGTTTTTATAGGCGGCGGGAGGGGACCTTCCCCCCCGTCCCCCGTCCCGCCATCCGGTGCTTCTCCGGGATCTCCCGTGCCATCGGGGGCCCGGAGAACGAATCGTCCGGTGCCGGCTCACAACGATAGAGATTTCCAGTGACCAGTCATCTCTATGACCGTCGGAGGCCCGGGGGCGACGTTGCGACGTCACGCCCGGGTACCCCGGAAGTTAACAAAGCTGCAATCGCGGCTGCCGGCATGAGATCGTGATTTATTTCCCCAATCTCATGCTTTCCAGCCTGGAGGAGAGATGTGGGGGGAGGGGGAGGTCTTATTGACCCTGCCTCTTTCCATAAAGAGGACCTGTCACAGCGATTCCTTTTACAAGGGATGTTTACATTCATTGTAATAGGAATAAAAGTGATAAAAAAAAAAAGTAAAAAAAAAAAAGTAAAAAAATAATAATATTTAAAACGCCCCTGTCCCCGGCAGCTCGCGCTCAGAAGCGAACACGCATTTAGGTCCCGCCCACGTATGTAAACGCCATTCAAACCCCACATGTGAGGTGTCGCCGCGTGCGTTAGAGCGCCAGCGACAATTCTAGCACAAAAAATTTAAGCGTCACCTATGGAGATTTTTAAGTACCGAAGTTTGGCGCCATCCCATGAGTGTGCGCAATTTTGAAGTGTCACATGTTAGGTATCCATTTACTCGGCGTAACAACATCTTTCATATTTTACAAAAAAAAAATTGGGCAAACTTTACTGTTTTGTTGTTTTTTTTTATTCATGAAACCATTTTTTTTTACAAAAAAAAAGGCGTTTGAAAAATTGTTGCGCAAATACCGTGCAAGATAAAAAGTTGCAATGACAGCCATTTTATCCCCTAGGGTGTCTGCTAAATATATATATATATATATATATATATATATATATATAGGGCCAGATTCAGGTAGATGGGAGCATCTTTACTCCGGAGTAACGTTTCTCATTTACGTTACGCTGGCGAAATTTTAGGAGCAAGTGCTGTTATTCATGAAGCACTTGCTCCTAAAGTTGCGGCAGCGTATCGCAAATGAGCCGGCGGAATTCAAATTGGGCGGGTACGGGGCGTGTAGTATTTAAACTATGCGCGATCCCGCGGCGAACGTACTGCGCATGCGTCGAGTGTCAATGCATCCCAGTGCGCATGCTCCAAATTCTGTCAGTGAACGTCAATGACGTCAAATCCCCATTCATGGACGTTTTACGCAAGCGACGCGTTTTTTTTTTTTTCGACGCGATGACGACGGCTATACTTAACATAGGATACTCCACTAGGGGGCTGCTTTATCTTTACGCCGCGTATCGCTTACGGAAACGTCGGAAAGTCACTGCGTCGCGCCCGAATACGATCGTGAATTGCCGATTCCCGCTGATTAACATATTTTTTCAGCGTTAATCAGCGGGAACGCCCCCGGCGCCATTTTTAAATTAAAGTTGCGATGCGATGGCGAAATTCAATTACGCCGATCGCATCGGAACTCCAACCCGGCGTTTCTTGTTTTCTGGTTACAGAAAACAGAAACGCCGGCTTAAAGTGACAGTTAGGCTGGCGGATCACTGATAGATAACTCTACCTGAATCTGGCCCATAATGTTTGGGGGTTCTGATTAATTTTCTAACAAAAAAAATGATGATTTTTACATGAAGGAGAGAAGTGCCAGGAATAGGCGCGGTAGAGAAGTGGTTAAAAAATTATTATTATTTTTTTTAATTTTTGCTATAAAACATCCAATTAAAAAAAAAATGTAATGTCTTCATCAGTTTTAGCCAAAATGTATTCTGCTACAAAAATATATGTAACATCTTTTTCCCCTCAGTTTAGGCCGATACATGTTATTGATTAAAAAAAAATATATCTGCGAGTGATTCTTAGAATCACTTTGGCATAGATACGGGTGAAGATCCGACAAGTGTAATTGTATTACACTTGCGGATCGTAGATGTAATGACAACTCCGGCCACTAGGTGGCCTTTACTTTGTTTTCTCATTTGCCTATGCAAATGAGGCTAATACGCCGATTCTCGATCGCTTTTACGCCGCCCCGTCGTCTCGTACGTCGTTTTCGTCCGCGTAAGGTTACCCCTGCTTCTATGAGGAGTAACCTTACGCAGTACCGTCGGGTGCCGTCGGATGCCATGTTAAGTATGGCGTCGGGTCAGCGTCGGCTTTTTCCGTCGGTTACGTCGTTTTACTAACTCGTTCGCGAATAGGGCGTTGCGTAAGTGACGATCACGTCGTTTTGACGTCGGTTTCACCGACGCTTTCCGAGGTGAGCTGGAGCATGCGTACTGGGCTTTTTCCCCGGCCGGCGCATGCGCAGTTCGATCGACGCGGGGGCGCGCTTAATTTAAATACAAGCCGCCCCCTTTGAATGCCTTACGCTGGGCCATTTACACTACGCCTCCGCAAACTACGGAGCAAGTGCTTGGAGAATACGGCACTTGCTCTGTTAAGTTGCGGCGGCGTAGTGTAAATGGCTTACGCTACGCCAGGGAAAATCTATGGGAATCTGGCCCATAGTGTGTACAAAATAGGGGATCTTTTTTATGGCATTTTTATTAATATTTTTTTACTAGTAATGGCGGCGATTTTCTATCATGACTGCGACATTACGGCGGACACATCGGACACTTTTGACACTATTTTGGGACCATTGTCATTTATACAGCGATCAGTGCTATAAAAATGCTCTGATTATTGTATTAATGTCACTGGCAGGGAAGGGGTTAACCACTTAGGGGGCGAGGAAGGGATTAAGTGTGTCCTAGGGAGTGATTCTAACTGTGGAGGGGGCGTGGCTACGAGTGACATGACATTGATCACTGCTCCTGATCACAGGGAGTAGTAGATCTCTGTCTTGTCACTAGGCAGAACAGGGAAATGCCTTGTTTACATCTCTCCGCTCTGCCGCTCCAAACCACAATCGCGGAATACATCGAGTTCCCGGGACCGGCGCGCCCACTAGAAGACAGATTTAAAGGGACGTACAGGTAGACCCACTTGCTTGCCCGTGCCATTCTGCCGATGTACATTGGCGCGCGGCGGTCCGGAAGCGGTTCATTTGGAAACATCCGAATTAACGAAAACCCGTTTTAATGATTTTTTGATTTTAGAATATTCTAATATTCTAAAAATTCGTAAATTTGGAATTAAAAAAAAAATTCGTAAATTCGAAAATCTGAGATAATAACTACAGTAAATATTAAATTATAGAGATTGGAATTCCCTTTCAAATTTGGCTGTTAGTGAACGTAACGAATACGAATTTATCCGAAGGTACGAATTTATCCGAAATAACAAAATGCTGCATCTAAACGAATGGAATGAATAATAATAATAAATATTAATAATAAAAACGTTTTATTATTATTATTTATTATTAATTTGTTCCGTTCTATTCGTTTAGATGCGGCATTCGTAATTTCAGATGATTCGTAACTTCGGATAAATTCGATACTTTCACTAACAGCCAAATGTAATAGTCATTCCCCTGTGTCCGTTTTTTTAAATTGGGGGGGCATAGTATAATGTTGGGGGGGCAATGGCACCCTCTGCCCCCCCCCTAGTGATGCCACTGTTCTCCTCCCCTCTCCTGTGTGTGTACCGGGAAGTGTGTGTTTGGCCTCACACTTGACTTCCCTTGAAGCACACACAGAAGAGCGGAGAAGGAGCAGATCGGCATTGTCTCCTCTCTCATTATTCTGTGCTAGAGAGAAGGAGGGGAGAGAGAGACGGCTCTGATGTGACTGGTTGCTAGATGCGAGGCAGCACTAGCAACCAGTGGCCGGGAGTAGACTCAGGATATGGAGGCGGAGCTGGAGCCAGCAATACGGTGGCTCAGTACATACCTGTCCCCTGCATTCCCTGTGTCCATTTTTTTTAAATTGGAGGGGCACAGTATAATGTTGGGGGGCCTTGGCCCCCTCTGTCCCCCTAGTGATGCCACTGTTCTCCTCCTCTCTCCTGTGTGTGTGTACCGGGAAGTGCAAGTTTGGCTTCACACTTGACTTCCCTTGAAACACACACAGGAGAGCGGAGAAGGAGCAGATCGGCATTGTCTCCTCTCTCATCATACTGTGCTAGAGAGGAAGACGAGGAGAGAGACGGCTCTGACGTCACTGGTTGCTAGATGCAAGGCGACACTAGCAACCAGTGGCCTGATGTAGACTCCAGAGGCGAGCCGGAGCCAGCAATACAGCGGCTCAGTCCATACCTGTCCCCTGCATTCCCTGTGCCCATTTTTTTAAATGGGGGGGCACAGTATAATGTTGGGGGGGGGGCTATGGTCCCCTCTGCCCCCCCTAGTGACGCCACTGTGGACATCGAGTCCACAGTACCCACCACTGGGCTCCCACTGTATGTGATCACAGCGGGAGCAGGCCACCGGCGGCACGCGTGTGCGCTCCAGACCCGGAAGTGTCAGATCACATACTAGGTAAGTGATCTGACACAGAGCGACCGCCCTGCAGCAGTATATCTACGATGGCCGGTCATAAAGGCAGTTTTTGAGCTCCAGTTAAGTTGAGTTTGCCTAGGCCAGTGATGGTGAACCTCGGCACCCCAGATGTTTTGGAACTACATTTCCCATGAGGCTCATACACTCTGCAGTATAGTATCATGGGAAATGTAGTTCCAAAACATCTGGGGTGGCAAGGTTCGCCATCATAGGCTGTTAGTTAGTGAGTCCAGCACTGAGCATCACCCCAACATCACCGTATGAATTAAAATCATGCACGCGGGAGCCGCCAGTCACGGCACGATCTCCTTTAGAAACGCCACGCTCGCCATTTCTAAAGGTTTCTTAAGTGCGCCTGCGCCGTTGTCTATGGCGCATGCGCTGTAGAAATCGGCGCCCGTCTCATTTGTAAATATCTCCTAAACCGTGGAGGTTTGGGAGATATTTCGAGCACCTACAGGTAAGCCTTAATCTAGGCTTACCTACAAATAAAGTGGTTGTAACGGGTTTACAACCACTTTAAGACACCTGCACAGTTAACTCTTTGCAGGGCCGCTGATAGGAGGGTGCCACTGGGCCTCCTATAGGGGGCCTGGGCACACGGGGGCCCTGGGAAAACAGGGGGATCATTGCGACGGGTCAAGAGGACAATTACAGAACAATGGACTGTGTCTGTGTCTCTCCCTCCAGCAGCTGAAAGTCGGTGGGAGGGAGAGGGGGAGAAACTGTCTTTCAGCTGCTGGAGGGAGAGACACAGACACAGTGTATCATTCTCTAATTGTCCTGCTGTCCCGCCACTCTGACCCCCCCCCCCCCCTCCTTGTTTCTGCCCACATCTGATTCCCCCCCCTGTGTGCCCATCTTAGTTATCCTTTTAATTAGGGTTATCCCGATATCACTTTTTTAAAGACTGATACTGATACTGATACTTTTTCCCCCCAAGTACTCGCCGATACTGATTACTGATACCTATTTTTTTATGTAAGGTGACAATTTTAACGCACAATACATAATAGGTGGCACTGATATGCAGCACTGATAGGTGGCACTGATGAGTACTGACAGGTGGCTGGCACTGACAAGGGGCACTGATGGCTGGCACTGACACGTGGCTGGCACTGATAGATGGTAGTGATAGATGGTACTGACAGGTGGCTGGCACTGATAGATGGCACTGGCACTAAAAGATGGCACTGACAGGTGGCCGGCACTGATAGATGGTAGTGATAGATGGCACTGACAGGTGGCTGGCACTGATAGATGGTAGTGATAGATGGCACTGACAGGTGGCTGGCACTGATAGATGGCACTGACAGGTGGCTGGCACTGATAGATGGTAGTGATAGATGGCACTGACAGGTGGCTGGCACTGATAGATGGCAGTGATAGATGGCACTGACAGGTGGCTGGCACTGATAGATGGTAGTGATAGATGGCACTGACAGGTGGCTGGCACTGATAGATGGCAGTGATAGATGGCACTGACAGGTGGCTGGCACTGATAGATGGCAGTGATAGATGGCACTGACAGGTGGCTGGCACTGATAGATGGTAGTGATAGATGGCACTGACAGGTGGCTGGCACTGATAGATGGTAGTGATAGATGGCACTGACAGGTGGCTGGCACTGATAGATGGTAGTGATAGATGGCACTGACAGGTGGCTGGCACTGATAGATGGTAGTGATAGATGGCACTGACAGGTGGCTGGCACTGATAGATGGCAGTGATAGAGGGTACTTACAGGTGGCTGGCACTTATAGGTGACACTGATTTAGCACCACTAATGAGCACTGACAGATAGCGGGCACTGACAGATGGCGGGCACTTATAGGCACAAGAGGATTTATTTTTCTATGTTGTCTCTGCGACGCCCATCTTAGTACACCCTGCACTCGGCCTCAATAAAGCAGCAGCAGACATCTTGTTACACTGGGCTGGGTGTAACAAGATGTCCGCTGCTGCTTTATTGAGGCGTCGCAGATGGGCGTCGCAGATTTTCAAGCACGGACAGTGTAACGGCAACACGGAGCGTCACTTCCTTTACCGAATGTGACGGCTCCGGTCGCCCATTGATGATGTGGCTGTACCCCCCCTTACCCGCCTGAGGACTCTCTTCTCCGCTCTTCTCTCTGCTCCGCTCTGCTCACCACTACGCCCCTCCCGCCTTCCGCTTTCCGACTCCTTCCCCCGCCCTCCGCTTGCCAACTCCGCCCCTCCCTCCGCTTGCCGACTACGCCCACTGACTTCTCCCATCCCAGGTAACGGCATAAGGCATAGGGAGCATTTGTACAAGTACTCGCGCAAAGGCTCGGTATCGATCCTGATACAGATACTAGTATCAGTATCGGGACAACCCTACTTTTAACCCTTCCTTCTCAGGGACCACCAGTTTAACAGGTCACCCCGAGGACACAGTGCAACATTCATACCTTGTAACAATTTGCAACACAGTTGACCTGGTTTAGCCGGGACAAGGGTTGGGCAGGAGGGGAGACTGCCCCTGGCACAATAGTTTATTGCAGGTATGGGGGGCACCCTGACCTTCACTCTAAGTGAAAGGGGGTCACAGTTTGGCATCTTTGCCCTGGGCGATATGTGACCTTGTCCCAGCACTGCTCTGGGCTAAACCCGGTCAACTGTGTTGCAAATTGTTACAAGGTGAAGGGTTAAAGGGTTAATGGACTGATGGCCTTCTGGGAGCTGCGGTGCAACGCTTGCCACACAGGCACTGTGAGGGAACACCCGGTGCCCCCCATTCTATGCCCCACTACTCCTATTACCCGACCCCCTTCTCATCTGCTGGCCCCATACCTAATCTTATCCTCACGTAGATAGCACACCTTCTCCACCCCCGGACCCAGGCCCCTGAGACTCAACTAGCCCCTAAAACGCAACCCCTTATCTCCCATCCAGGGATTCTACCCATTGCAAGCTTCCTTGTGCCCGCTATATGTTGCCGAATGCGCATATTGTAATCCCTCAGCTCTGCCACTCTGACGTCCCACTCCGCCCATTGGGGCGGACATTCCACCTCTAATTTCTTTCGCTAACATGGCCGCCGTCCCACACACCGAACCACTCCCCCCCCCTTCCCCGGAGTGACGACGTAGGCCCTCCCACCCCAAGAGTTTCTTCTTCATACCGTACATTGTTACAAATCTGTATTACGTACCCGGTTCATGATCAGTATTGTTTATGCGCTAATGTTTATAAGCGCAGTGCATTTATTGAACTATTCTTGACTCACTGTTATGCTTTGTCGCATGTAATGTTTGCATTATCTTCAATAAACTTTTGAAATATATAAAAAAAAAAAAAAAGGGTTAATGGACTGCGCCCATTGGATGGAGGTAGGTATACATCTGTGGAGACGGAGGGTAGGTTAGGCTAGATCAGGAGAATGGGGCACAAGTGCAGTTTGTTTTAATGAGGACTTGAGAAAAAAAAAAAGTTTTCCTTTGTTAAAAGTAATTATAATGTTATCCAGCAGCTAAGGCCGCCTCCAGGTTTTTTTTCTTTTCCAAACTTAAAAAAAAAAAAAAACTATTCCAGGCAGCGAGTGGAGGCAAGCAGCGAGCTTGTGAAGCGCCGTAGCCCGGCGAACATTAAACATATATGTATTCCAGCTGTGGATTCGGAGCTTTTCCTGGGGGGTCTGCCTTAAGAGGAATCTGCCGGAGGATATAGAAGAGCGCGTGAGACGCAACACTTTACTCATTAATGAAACATTTCCTCCAAGTCTGAATTCATTTCACAATAGAATAACGGAGTTCATTTTCAGGGAGATAAAGAATTTAAAAAAAAAGGAGATTCAACTTCTTTAAATTGGTGTGAAGAGATATGGATGGAGGGACAAAGAGATGTTCAGGCAGAAGGACCAGCGGATGGACTAGTATTTATTGGAGATTGTGACGGGAGTCACTTTGGGTGTGGGGGGGTTCGTGGAACTCGGCTTACCTTGGAGAGTTCTGGAAACTCTTGCCCAGATTCACAGAGAGTTGGGCGCACCTTACGCCGCCGTAGCACAAACGCCGTACACCACGCCGCGCGGAGAGGCATGCACTACATTCAGCGAGCTATTGGCGTATTTTTCGAAAGGCGCAGGCCGGCGTAGGTGGAAGTGGGCGTGACCCCATACAAATCATAGTCCGAGCATGGCGCAGTGTTTTACGCCAGGCGTATCGCGAACTGCGCGTGCGCCGTGACGTTGCCGTGACGTGGACGCATTGAAACTGCACCCTTATGCGCATGCTCCCAACCAACGCCGGCACAACTGCCTAAACTACGCCGGATCACCGCGTACGCCGTGAACGTAACGTACGCCCAATACGCCGGCCTGTGTTCTCTGGTGCAGACCTTTGCATGTCTGTTGCATGGGTTGCGCCTCATCTATGGGGAATAACTTTACGCCGGACGTGCAACTTACGCGCATAGCCTGCATCGGGCGCGCGTACGTTCGTGAATCGCCGTATTTCCCTCATTTGCATATTTTAATGCCTAATCAATGGGAGCAGCGCCCTGCGTCCAGACGAAAAATGCGCCCACGCTACGCCGGCATATGTAAGCTACGTCGGCGTAGGGTGGCCAATTTTTAGGCGTATGTTGGTTTGTGGGTCCGGCGCACAGATACGCCGGCGCAAATTTCCACTTACGTCGGCGTAAGTTCTTTGTGAATCTAGGCTTCTGTGTCCAGCTTCCCAGGACCCTCTTATGTGTACATCCCCCTGTGTCTCTAATAGGGGCCACAGGGTGAATGAGAACCCCACTATGATCTGTGCTAGTCAGACTCAATCTTGTATACAGTTGTGCTCAAAAGTTTGCATACCCTGGCGGAATTTATGATTTATTGGCCATTTTTCAGAGAATAACACAAAAACTTTTCTTTCACTCATGGTTATTGTTTGACCAAAGCCATTTATTATCAATCAACTGTGTTTACTATTTTTTTTAAATCATAATGGCAACAAAAAATACCCAAATGACCCGATCATAAGTTTACATACCCTGGTGATTTTGGCCTGATATTATGCACACAAGGTGACACAAAGGGGTTTGAATGACTATCCTCACCATCCTCACCTGTGATACGTTTTCTTGTAATTAGTGTGTGTGTAAAAAAGGTCAATGAGTTTCTGGACTCCTGACTAGGGTGACCACGTGTCCCGGATTGCCCGGGACAGTCCCGCATTTTGCAGGTCT
This sequence comes from Rana kukunoris, assembly GCA_029574335.1. NCBI lineage: Eukaryota > Metazoa > Chordata > Amphibia > Anura > Ranidae > Rana > Rana kukunoris. Next base: position 560,480,616 of record CM056052.1, on the reverse strand, counting down.
GTCCCGGGTACCTTCATTCCAGGACAATACAGTGTCCCGGAATAAAACTGACACAGCCACCCCCGGGCCAATCTGATGCCCCCAAAAAAGGCCGCCACATCACCGGTTTACTCACTGGCAGTACTTGTCCTGGCCAGGAAAGTCTGGAGGAGCACAATCCCCGCCCCCTGCCTGTAATTGGAGAAATCATAAATCCCGCCTCTTGTGTCCAATCACTGTGCTGTGATTCGTTACAGCACAAGCTGATTTTTGGGAAAGGGGGGTGTCCCTAAATGATAGTTTGGAAATGTGGTCACCCTACTCCTGACAGACCCTTGCATCTCTCATCCAGTGCTGCACTGATGTTTCTGGATTCTGAGTCATGGGGAAAAGCAAAAGAATTGTCAAAGGTTTTGCGGTAAAACGTAGCTGAACCGTATAAAACAGAAAAGGGATATAAAAAGATATCCAAGGAATTGAGAATGCCAATCAGCAGTGTTCAAAATCTGAGGCCCCGTACACACGACCAAGCTTCTCGGCAGAATCCAGCGAGAAGCTCGCTGGGATCCATATTCTGCCGAGAACCTCGGCCGTGTGTACGGTTTCGGCGAGCATCCCGTCGGGAAAGCCGTCGAGCCAAAATAGAGAGCAGGATCTCTATTTGCTCGATGGCCCATCAAGAACCATGGCTCGGCGCCTTTCCCGACGGCTTGGTCGACGATTTCGATGGCCGGGCGAGAACCTAAACGGGCGGAACGATGTGTTTGGCCCGTCGAGGTTCTCGTACGTGTGTACGCGGCCTAATTAAGAAGTGGGAAATGAGGGGTTCTGGTGAAACCAAACCACGGTCAGGGAGACCGACTAAAATTTCAGCCACAACTGCCAGGAAAATTGTTCGGGATGCAAAAAAAACCTCACAAATAACTTCAGGTGAAATACAATACTCTCTGAAAACATGGGGTGCGGCTGTACAAGATGCACAATAAGGCACTTGAAGAAAGACGGGCTGCATGGCCGAGTCTCCAGAAGAAAGTCATTACTACACAAATGCCACAAAGTATCCAAAGCTTACAATACGCCAAACAGCACAGAGACAAGACCCAAACCTTCTGCCACAAAGTCGTTTATAGAGATGAGACCAAAATTGAGCTTTTTGGCCACAACCATAAACACTACATTTGAAGAGGAGACAACAAGGCCTATGATGAAAGGTCCACCATCCCTACTGTGAAACACGAAGGTGGATCACTGATGAAAGGTTCACCATCCCTACTGTGAAACACGAAGGTGGATCACTGACGAAAGGTCCACCATCCCTACTGTGAAACATGAAGGTGGATCACTGATGAAAGGTCCACCATCCCTACTGTGAAACACGGAGGTGGGTCGCTGATGTTTTGGGGATGTGTGAGCTACAAAGAGACAGGAAATCCGGACTTGCATACTGATTTCTTCTTCAGCCCCTCTGTTCCGGGACACTTCCTCCATGACCGTGTAAGGAGGAGGCTCCCTCCCAGCTCTCCCAGGCTCCTCCTCCGAGGTGTGCGTCCTCCCTCAGATGGGGATGGGCCTCCTGCTGTGATCTAGCACTCTTCATGTCTCCCAACCGGCAACTCCCCTCCAGGCTGGACCTGAGCTTATGAAGGAGGCCTGCCCCCTGTAGATTCCAGTTGGGGATTGGTCAGGGCTCCTCACATGAGCTCCCTGTCACTCCAGTTCATAGCCCTGCCCCTCTTCCAGAACATTCTCCCTGGAAACAGGAGAGGCGCTCAAGGACTGAAGCACAGGAGGTCAAACCTAGGGCCATCATCAGGAATTTTGGGGCCCCTTACACAGCTTCAGGCATGGCAAATTGAGAAACGGGGGGGGGGGGAGGGGACGCCAGCGAATTGAGAAGCGGGTTTGGGTGCTGACGAACAAAGAAAAGGGGATTGCCATCCGGGCCCCTTACTTGTATACTGATGAAAAATAAATAAATAAAAGTAAAAATAAAACAAGGGGGTTGCCATATGGCCACCTGGGACCCCCGGGCCCCTTACAGGTATACTGACAGAAAAACAAAACAAGGGGGTTGCCATCCGGGCACCTGGTGACCTCCGAGCCACTTACAGGTATACTGACAGAAAAAATAAAAATAAAAAAATAAAATAAAAAAGGGGGTGCCATCCGGCCACCTGATGACCTCTGGGCCCCTTACAGGTATACTGACAAACACATTTTTATTTATTTTTTAAAAGGGGGATGCCACTCTGGCACCTGGTGAACTTCAGGCCCCTTACAGGTATTTTGACAGAAAAAAAAAGGGGGTGCCATCCGGGCACCTGGGGACCTCCGGGCCCCTTACAGGTATATTGACTAACAAAAAAAATGAAAAAAAAGGGGGGTTGCCATCCGGGCACCCAGTGACCTTCGGGCCCCTTACAGGTATACAGATGAACAAGAAAAAAAAAGGGGGTTGCCATGCGGGCACCTAGTGACCTTTAGGCCCCTTAGAGGTATACTGCCTGTACCCCCCTGATGGCGGCCCAGGTCACACCCACTGCTACACTCTCCTGGGAGACTGAGGGATCTTTAAAGTGAAGGTTCACCCTCCAAAAAAATTCTAGTATACCACGGACCCCACCCACCCGACGGCAGTATGCCGGTGTTTTTTTTTTGTTTGTTCCGTACTTATCTGTTTACGGGGGCTCTTCCCCTCCGGCGATCCCACGGGACTGAGCGTTTCCAATCACAGGCCGCGATTGACGTCCCTCAGCCCGGCGCATACAGCGCATCACGGGATGCCGAAGGAACCCGAACGTCGGTGCACAGGCGCCGTATAGGGCCGTATAGGGCCGCGCCGACGCATCTCGTGACGCGGTGTATGCGTCGGGCTTAGGGACGTCAATCACGGCCTGTGATTGGGAAGAGCGCTCGTAAAAATGTAAGTACAAAAAAAAAAAAAAAAACACCAGCATACTGCCGGTCGGGTGGGTGGCGTCCGTGGCAGTCTAGAATTTTTTGGTAGGGTGAACCTCCGCTTTAATGCTGCCATCGACGCCATCTGGATTGACCAGCTTTACTTTGTGCTACCAGCCCAAAAAGCTTCATTGCTAACACTACCATCTCGCAAATACACCTTTCTCAAGGACGCTCAGTTTGGCCTCCTTGTGTTGGCAGCACTTCATCCTAGATCCTTTACCCTCAGGGGTTATTTATTTAGTCGTCCAGCAGCCCGGACCCCTATTTGAGCTTTACAATAAGAAATGTATTCTCTTAAGCTCTACACCCATCATTGGACTACACAGACGTTTTAATACTCTCTCAAACTATTCAAAAGACTCCTTGAAGAAGCGCTGTAAGACGCGCGAAACCGGTCGAGTCTCCACATCGCAAGATCCATCTTGCAGACCTTTTCATGTCTGCACCTCCTCCGTCTATACAGGACACTTATACTATTAATATTATTTTTTATCGATTATTTTAATAGTTTTCTTCAATTTAATTTAACCACTTAAGACCCGGACCAAAATGTAGGTAAAGGACCTTGCCCCTTTTTGCGATTCGGCACTGCTTCGTTTTAACTGACAATTGCGCGGTCGTGCGGCGTGGCTCCCAAACAAAATTGGCATCCTTTTTTTCCCACAAATAGAGCTTTCTTTTGGTGGGATTTGATCACCTCTGCGGTTTTTATTTTTTGCGCTATAAACAAAAATAGAGCGACAATTTAAAAGAAACAATTTAAAAAAAAATGCAATATTTTTTACTTTTTGCTATAATAAATATCCCCCAAAAATATATAAAAATACTTTTTTTTCCCTCAGTTTAGGCCGATACGTATTCTTCTACGTATTTTTCGGTTTTTGCTAAATTTATAGCGTTTACAAAATAAGGGATAGTTTTATTGCATTTTTATTAATTTTTTTTTTTTTTACTACTAATAGCGACGACCAGCGATTTTTTTCGTGACTGCGACAATATGGCGGACACTTCGGACAATTTTGACACATTTTTGGGACAATTGTCATTTTCACAGCAAAAAATGCATTTAAATTGCATTGTTTACTGTGGAAATGACAGCTGCAGTTTGGGAGTTAACCACAGGGGGCGCTGTAGGGGATGTGTGACCTAGTGTGTTTGTTTACAACTGTAGGGGGGTGTGGCTGTAGGTGTGACGTCATCGATCGCGTCCCCCTATTACAGGGATGACGCGATCGATGCTGCGGCCACAGAGAAGCACGGGGAAGCCGTGTGTTCACACGGCTCTCCCCGTTCTTCCGCTCCAGGGACGGATCGCCGCACTGCAGCAGCGATCGGGTCCGCGAATCCCGCGGTCCCGGTCCCGGAGCTTCGGACCAGGTCGCGGGCGCGCCCGCGCCCGCGACCCACGGCTGGGTACTAAAATCAACGTATATATACGTTGATGTGCCCAGCCGTGCCATTCTGCCGACGTAAATGTGCAGTAGGCGGTCCTTAAGTGGTTAAACAATTCCTGTATTATTTAATTTAATTATTATGGCTATACAATTTCCCTGTATTACTCTGGAGGTACCCTGCAATGTGTAATTAGTTTGCCAGACTGTTCCTATGGAACGTTGAATTTTTAATGTTTAATTACACCCTTGTGTCTAAATAAATTAATTTTTTAGAGAAATTTTCCCTCTACGACTACATCCTTTACAACATATAGGGCCAGATTCTCAGAGGCGCTACGCCCGCGTAAATGGATATGCGCGGCGTAATTGTAAATGTGCGCCTGCGTATCGATGCGCCGCAACCACAGAACGCCAGAAAATCTTTTTCGTCTGGGCGGCGAAAATGCTTTAAGCTAGCGCGGCGTAGGCGCATAGTTAAGCATCGTGCATATTCAGCTCCCATTGAATTAGCATGCAAATATGCAAATGAGGGAGATGAGCGGATTCCCGATACTACGCACGTTCGGCGTTGGCTACTCGTGGTGCGCGTAACACAAAAGCCTTGAGTAAACATACCCCTCACAAAAGCACGGGTAACTTTGCTCAAGACCGTGTGCAAGTCAGCTGGAGATCAACTACAGCAGCACCATAACGGACGAGCTGAGCAATCACACTTACAGGACAACACATTCGTATGCCAACATGCCAGGGGCAGCCATGGTCTTATCACTACTAAGGTATGCAGAGGAAGAGGAGCATAGAAGGAGGAGGAGTAGGAGGAGGAGGGCACGTGAGAGGATCTACCGAGCGCGCATGAGCCTCTTTGGCATGGGGGATGAGGAGGTGTATCGCATCTTCAGATTCACCCCTGCTGCCATCCTGGAAATAACCACAACCCTGCAGGATGACATCACCAGCCCAACACACCGCTCACGTGCACTGCAGCCACTGGACAAGGTCCTGGCAACACTTCATTTCCTTGCCAGTGGATCATTCCAGCGTACAAGTGGAGTGGTGGCTGGGATGTCACAGTCCTTCATGAGCAGATGTGTGCACCAGGTTGTCCCCGCAATCCTCAGACGCATGTCCAACCACTTCATCAGACCCACCACCGAGGACCTGCGGCTGAAGGCAATGACAGATTTCTACTGAATTGCCAGATTCCCACGCACCATCGGGGCCATTGATTGCACACATGTGGCACTCCAGCCCCCCCAGGAGACAGAGCACATGTACCGCAATCGGAAGCATTGGCATTGCATCAACGTACAGGTGATAGCCGATGCCCAACGCCTCATATGGCACGTCCGTGCCAAACACCCCGGGTCCAGCCATGACAGCTACATCTACAATCAGAGCCCCATCCCAGCAGATTTTGAACAGAACATGTATGGGGACAGCTGGCTGGTTGGTGAGTGACATGGGTGGCAGGCATGACTGCCCCCCCCCCCCCATGATGCACACATCACAAGGGGCACATGCATGACTAACATCCTCCTGTCTTTTCACTTCCAGGTGATGCGGCATATGCACTGGGACCCCATCTCATGACTCGGAATCCCCAAACCCAAGGAGAGAGAAGATACAATGAAGCACACATCAAAACCCGTGCAGTGGTGGAGCAAACATTTGGCCTCCTGAAGTCCCGTTTCCGATGCCTGGATAAGTCCGGGGGGGCCCTGTTGTATTCCCCAAACTTTGTGGGTCAGATCATCGGTGCATGTTGCATTCTGCACAACTTTGCCATGAGAAAAGGCCTGCAGATTGACATATGTGATGACCTGACCCCCCAACCAGACAGCCCCCCCTGCCAGAGGAGACCCCGTCTGCTGATGGAAGAGCAGTCAGGAGGGTCCTCGCCGTAGGCATCTTTGGACAATAAACCAAAACATTAATCACACAGACAATGCACGCGTGTACACCACTGATGTCCCTAGATCACACACACCACATCCACATCACATTGGATTAGCCCAAGTCCAGCATGCAGGACTTGGGAGCAGCAACGCCGCGTCAAGGCCCCAATGATGTTGCTGTCCATTCATACACCTTTCACACAGCCGTGGGGATAACTTCTCCCCAACGGCCGAGGGTGACACCCCTTACTGGCAGGAGTGCCACCCCCACATTCACATACCATTCACACTGCAACGTGTGCAGTATCAAAAAAAATCAAAAGCTCTTCACCAGAGCAAAATATCCAAATAAAATAATTACTGGGCCTGGCGTACGGCTCTGCCTGGTGCCACGGCTCCTGCCCCTCACTTGCCTGGGGGCAGCCACAGGTGGGGGGGGGTTCAGGTTGAGGAGAAGCATCCCCATGTCCCTCCCTGGCTGCCTGAATGCCCTCCAAGGCGACCGCAATGCGTGTCAGCACAGCCGTCTGGTCCTGGACAGCAACCCGCAGACCTTTGACCTCCCCCACAAGGTCGGAGGTGGTCGCCTGCAGCTCCCCAAGGCTGGTGACTGTCGCTGCACTGTTGCCAGCAACATCAAGGATGGCATCCGTAATGGCATCCGAGGAGGCCAGGCTGTCGGCCAGGCGCCTCATCTCCCCAACGACCTCTGAAAGGTGACGATTTTGCTGGTCCTGCTGCCTGGCCAGCTGTTCAGGCAGGACCTTGGGAACATCCCTCGTCTTCCTAGTCGCCTTCCGGGGAGTGGCAGGGGACCTGGCATAAGGGGAGGATGTTGAGGGGCCGGAGATGAGGGGGGTGGAAACAGAGGGACTGGAGAGGTTGGGGGTGGACATTGAGGGGCTGGAAAAAGATGGGGGGATGGCTTGGGCTGGTCCGGGCAACCCATGGTCCTCCTCCAATTCAGGTAGAGCTTCTGGTCCTGGTCAACAACCTCCTCCACAACCGCCTCCTCCGTAGAGGTGTGCCCAGATTCCTCCAACAAGTCCTCTTCCAGGGGGGCAGCCAGAGGGACTGGATGTTCGGAAGATGTCTCCGGACGGGCCCTGGCAGCCACAGATGGCCCCGCTCCCTCCTGCACATCTGTGGATGACACAAAAGATGCCCATGTTGGTTGACCCTCACACTTGGCACATGTTCCCTTCCACCCCACACATGTACACAACAGATAGAATATAAAACACACTTACCTGTCCTCAGGGCTGGCACAACAGACTCATAGCCCCCAACTCCCTCAACCTGCTCCCTCTGCAGGCAGCGGACGACCACCTTCTCCTCCTCAGTCAGGCGGACGTGGCAGGGTGGGCCCCCTCCAGTGCCCCTGGCATGCCGACTCATTCCAGCCAGCTTGCCCTTGACCAGACGCCGCAGCTCATTCATTTTTTTTTTGTATATCCTGCGGTGTCCGTATATCATGTGAGAGGGCATTCACTTGGCAAGCCACCTTCATGAGGATTTCAGCCCTCCGGGACTTGCTGGTCCGGGCACCATGGAGCCTGGAATCATACTTTTCCATTGCCGCGATGACGATGGCCCTCTCCTCTGGGGAGAAATTTTTCTTTCTCCTCTCCTTCCCAATAGAAGCCATGGTCATGCAAAAGATTTCCCGTGACAATCCAAAAAATGGGAGACTTTTGCGCTGCACGGGCGCATGTGTGGGCGCATTATATACCCAGCGCCGGCGAATCGTAGGGAAGCTTTGCGCATGCGCAGAAGGCATCCACGTAACGGCGCGGGTCAACCACGTCACGGCGCGGGTCATCCACGTCACGGCGCATGCTCCGTTCGTCCCGGCCTTCATTTGCATGGGGTCACGCTTCATTAGAATGCAACACGCCCACTTCCCTCCTACTTTGGAGTTGCGCCGGATTACGCAGATGAATTTCCGCTACGCAAGCGCATCTTGGAGCGCATTTGCTTAGGGAATACGGTACTTGACACCCTGCGTTAAGTCGGCGTAGTGCATCTGAGATGCGCTACGCCTGCATAATTATGCGCGCATCTACGAGAATCTGGCCCATAGTGCCTGAAAAGTCCAATAACTTGCCCCTAGTTAATTTTTCTCTCCCACTGCTACACTAACCACTCCCTGCCCCCCAGATCAAAAACAAGCAGGCCTACCGTGAGACATAGACCTGCCTAAGGCTGCATTCACACCTAGGCATAGACGGGAGCCGGCGTATTGCGGCGACATGAAATCGGCGATTTGCGGCGACAAGTCGCTCTTTGTTTTTCGCTGGAGGGGTGATTTTAGCATTGACGGCTATGCCCGAACGCCGAAGACGCGTGAAAAAAAGGGACTTGTTTTGAGCTTCAGGCGTACGGCGTTTCGGCGTTCAGTTGCAGAGCGGAGTTCTCTCTTAGGTCCCCTCCGTCTCTAAAATTAGATTTGATGTAAATTCTCCTCGGTGTGGCCGTTACATTGTATCCTTATATCAGAGAAGAAGTGATGTGAAGACTCCGGACCGTCTCTGTCACTCGTACAGAACATCTCTGCAAATCACCCCCCGATCATCATCACTCATGGCAGCCGATCCCATGTGACATCACTCAGCTCACTGTTCCGTGTGATGGGGACACCAATCCCGACCTTCAGCTGGGGGGGGGGGGGGAACCAATGAAGTCTTCCTCCTCCTCCTCCTCCTCTTCCTCCTCCTCCTCCTCCTCCTCTTCCTCCTCCTCCTCCTCCTCCTCCTCCTCCTCCTCTTCCTCCTCCTCCTCCTCCTCCTCCTCCTCCTCCTCTTCCTCCTCCTCCTCCTCCTCTTCCTCCTCCTCCTCTTCCTCCTCCTCTTCCTCCTCCTCTCCCTCTTCCTCCTATTCCTCCTCCTCCTCTTCCTCCTCCTCTTCCTCCTCCTCCTCCTCCTCCTCCTCCTCCTCCTCCTCCTCTTCCTCCTCCTCCTCCTCCTCCTCCTCCTCCTCCTCTTCCTCCTCCCCCTCCTCCTCCATGTGCGGACACAGAAGACGGAAGCCGCGACTTTCCTATGCAGAGATATTCCATGGAGTCCAATGTGTCTGATATGTTCTCCAGAATGTGACAGGAAAAGTGTAGAGAAAATAAAATAAATTCACTGCGAGATACTTTTATTAAAAATAAAATACAATAAATCCTCAGATTGGGAGTATAATTCGTTCCTGAAAGGCAATTGTAATCCAAAGCACTTGTATATCAAAGTAGATTTTCCCATTAGAAATAATGGAAACTCAGATGATTGGTTCCACAAACATTTACCGTATATACTGGAGTATAAGCCGACCCGAATATAAGCCGAGGCACCTAATTTCACCACAAACAACTCGGAAAACGTATTGACTCGAGTATAAGCCTAGGGTGTCCATCTGCATGCCTCACTGTGCCCATGCCTAACTGTGTCCATGTCTCACTGTGTCCATGCCTCACTGTGTCCATGCCTCACTGTGCCAATGCCTCACTGTGTCCGTGCCTCACTGTGTCCATGCCTCACTGTGCCCATGCCTAACTGTGTCCATGCCTCACTGTGTCCATGCCTCACTGTGCCAATGCCTCACTGTGTCCGTGCCTCACTGTGTCCATGCCTCACTGTGTCCATGCCTAATTGTGTCCACGCCTCACTGTGCCCATGCCTTACTGTGTCCATGTCTCACTGTGTCCATGCCTAACTGTGTCCATGTCTCACTGTGTCCATGCCTAACTGTGTCCATGTCTCACTGTGTCCGTGCCTCACTGTGTCCATGCCTCACTGTGCCCATGCCTAACTGTGTCCATGTCTCACTGTGTTCATGCCTTACTGTATCTCACTGTGCCCATGCCTCACTGTGTCCATGACTAGGCTGACATTTAACATGAGAGTCTATGGAAGGGTGCCCAACTTTGAAAAATCGGTGCTCCCCAGCTGTAGGTTCTTCAGACAACAAACTTTGAACACTTATAGAGGATAAATGTGGCTACATGTGTGCCAAGTTCCGGGTCCAGGGGCCCTACGACCGGCCAGTATCGGGTCCCCAAAGTCACCGTAGAAATTACCATTTAACATGGGAGTCTATGGAGGGGGTGTCCTGCTTTGAAAAATCGGTGCTCCCTGGTGGTTGTGCCGACAGACAAGAAACTTTGCACACTTGTAAAGAAAGAGGGGGGCTAAATGTGAGTCCAGGAGTCCTACGGCCGGCTGGTACTGGGTCCCCAAATCCTGGGAGATCAGGGGCAAAAAGGTGACTCGAGTATAAGCCGAGGGGGGATATGATCTCCATGTATAAATACATAAGGGGGGATAGGATCTCCATGTATAAATACATAAGGGGGGATATGATCTCCATGTATAATACATAAGGGGGGGGGTATGATCTCCATGTATAAATACATAAGGGGGGATATGATCTCCATGTATAAATACATAAGGGGGGATATGATCTCCATGTATAAATACATAAGGGGGGATATGATCTCCATGTATAAATACATAAGGGGGGGATATGATCTCCATGTATAAATACAAAAGGGGGGATATGATCTCCATGTATAAATACATAAGGGGGGATAGGATCTCCATGTATAAATACATAAGGGGGGGTATGATCTCCATGTATAAATACATAAGGGGGGGATATGATCTCCATGTATAAATACATAAGGGGGGGTATGATCTCCATGTATAAATACATAAGGGGGGGATATGATCTCCATGTATAAATACATAAGGGGGGGTATGATCTCCATGTACTAGGGCTGTTACTGATCAAAATTTTTGTGTTCGATTAATCGTTTTTTTTTTTAAAATAGATTAATTGACAAATTTCGATTAATTATAACGCACATACAGATCCAACTACTTTTAGCTGATCTCCTTGCAGGCCGATTCCCAGTGCAGCTCCAACCACTGGAAAAATGGATAGCAGGATGCAAAAAAACACACAAAGGCAGCACTCAATGGGAATAGCATTAAAACGTTTATAGTCTTCAAGTAGGTAACCAAATAAATATTGCACTGGAGATAAAATCGATGTAGCTACATAAGCTGTAAAAATGGTGCGAGTAATACCAAACGGTACCAAAAGCAGTCATAAAAACATGTAGCCAAGTATGATATTGGTATAAAAATGTGTACAACGATACCACTGCTGAATCCAGATGAGGAGAGGTTAACATCAGTCCATCGGCATGTAGATGTCCCGTGAAGGGAGCTATCACAACTCCCAGTGGATGGTTGTAGAAACCCAGGGTGATAGAGGGAAGTGATAGAGGGAAGAACAGCCCTTGTGTGTGGCAGATAGTAAGGTCCCGCCGGCATGCAGATATGAAGGCACAGCAAAGGAGCCCTTCAGATGGACACGGCAAGCTCCGCCGGTGTCCGTGACTTTACCGGATCTCCAACGGAACTCCCTGAAGGCCCAAAAGCCAACGGAGAGGTGAGTACCAATCAAAAGAATTTTAATCGATCAAAAAAATTTAAGATTAATCGATTAATTAAAAGTTAATTTGCACAGCCCTAATAAATACATAAGGGGGGGATATGATGATCCAAGAAACGACTTGGATCTTTTGCCCTCCTCGGATCATCATGGATATTGGATTGTATGAAGGTTTTCCCACGTTTTTTCTATTGGTTGATCTAGAATAGATGGAGTTGTTTTTTTTTTTTAAACCTGAGTAACAATGGGCCAGATTCAGGAACAGTTAGGCTGGCGGATCCAGTGATCCGCCAGCCTAACTGTGACTTTGAGCCGGCGTTTCTGTTTTCTGTAACCAGAAAACAAGAAACGCCGGGTTGGAGTTCCGATGCGAGCAGCGTAACTGAGTTTCGCCATCGCATCGTTACTTCAACTTAAAAATGGCGCCGGGGGCGTTCCCGCCGATTTACGCTCAAAAAATATGTTAATGAGCGGAAATCGGCAATTCACGATCGAATTCCGGCGCGACACAATGACGGTACGACGTTTCCGGACGGGATACGCGGCGCGAAGATATACCTACATGGGGTTGGAGTATCCTATGTTAGGTATAGGCGTCGTCATCGCGTCGGGTAAAAAAAAAATCGCGTCGCTTGCGTAAAAAGTTCATGAATGGGAATGTGACGTCATTGACGTTCATTCACAGAATTTGGAGCATGCGCACGGGGATGTTTTAACACTCGACGCATGCGCAGTACGTTGGCGGCGGGAACGCGCTTCGTTTAAATACTACACGCCCCGTACCCGCCCAATTTGAATTCCGCCGGCTCATTTGCGATGCGCTGCCGCAACTTTAGGAGCAAGTGCTTCGTGAATGACAGCACTTGCTGCTAAAATTGCGGCAGAGTAACGTAAATGAGAAGCGTTACTCTGGAGCAAAGATGCTCCCATCTACCTGAATCTGGCCCAATGTATCTAAGTAGCAGCCGACTGTCACTTTTTTTGCTACATTTAACCTTTAATGACAACAAACACGTAACAATTCCAATAAAGGTCCCTTAGATCAGGAGGGTGATGGTGCATCTGATGTATAATTATTAGTGTTGCTCACGAATATTCACATTGCGAATATTCGTTACGAATATTGCATATTCGAGTATTCGCGAATAACTCGAATATCGCGGTGAATATTCGCAATTGCGAATATTCGTATTTTTCCAAATTTATTTTTAAAACAGATCACATCCTAGTGATCTCCATCGACGTCTAAAAGCATTGCTGGTATGATTAGAGACCCTGGGCCGAGTAGCTGAGGCGATCCTTTTATGTTGCTGAATATTCGCAATGCGAATATTCGCGATTATTTTCTCCGCCCTTCTTTTGCATCAGAGCCAATCAGAGTTCTCCTACCACAGTTGTCAGAGGTTAGCAACCTCCATAGCAACCAATAGCAACCTGCCTGCACGACCATTATATAAGATCACTCCCAGCAGTATTTCAGTGCCGATTCACAAGGTGGATAGAGAGAGTGGAGTGTTTCTGTGCGTTTTTCCTGTGTATTGCGATCTTAGAGCTTAGCATTGTGCTTCCTATAGGAAATGATCTCCGTTTTCGTGTGTTGTTCGCGCGCATGCGAGAATTTCGCAATCAATTTCGCATTCGCATTAGCGAAATTTCGCAAAATGTTTTTTTTTTTTGATAAAATATCACGAATATTCGATATTAACAAATATTTCACGAATATTCTTCTATATATTCGTGAAATATCGCGAAATCGAATATGGCGTATTCCGCTCAACACTAATAATTATTTAGAGGGCCTTTTATATCTTAACCACTTGTCCTCCGCCCACCGTCAAATGACCGCGGGCGGAGGACTCCATTGTCCTGGCATCACGTCATATGACGTGATGTCCTTTTAAAGCCGCGGGCGCGCGCACCCGCCACTCTGCGGGGAATCCCGGTGCGAGTGTTGCCGCCGGGCACACGCAATTGCCCAGTAACTGAGCGGGGACGTGGAGCTCTGTATGTAAACACAGAGCTCCACGTCCTGTCAGGGAGAGAGGAGACCGTTGCTGTGTCCCTTGTACATAGGGACACAATCGGTCACCTCCCCCAGTCACCCCCCCCTCCCCCTACAGTTAGAACACTCATAGGACACACATTTAACCCCTTCCCCGCCCCCTAGTGGTTAACCCCTTCACTGCCAGTCACATGTATACAGTAATCAATGCATATTTATAGCATTGTTCACTGTATAAATGTAAATGGTCCCAAAAATATCAGAAAAGTGTCCGAAGTGTCCGCCATAACGTCGCAGTCCCAATAAAAAATCGCAGATCGCCGCCATTAATAGTAAAAAAAAAAAAAATGCCATAAACTATCCCCTATTTTGTAAACACTATGGGCCAGATTCACGTATTCCAGAGCATCTTTGCTCTGGAGTAACGCTTCTGATTTGCGTTGCGCTGCCGAATTTTTAGGAGCAAGTGCTGTCATTCACGAAGCACTTGCTCCTAAAGTTGCGGCAGCGCATCGCAAATGAGCCGGCGGAATTCAAATGTCGCGGGTACGGGGCGTGTAGTATGCTAACTACGCGCGATCCCGCCGCCGACGTACTGCGCATGCGTCGAGTGTCAAAACATCCCCGTGCGCATGCTCCAAAATCTGTGAATGAACGTCAATGACGTCACATTCCCATTCATGACCGTTTTACGCAAGCGACGTTTTTTTTTTTTTTCCCGACGCGATGACGACGCCTATACCTAACATAGGATACTCCAGCCCCATGTAGGTATATCTATGCGCCGCGTATCCCGTCCGGAAACGTCGTAACGTCACTGCGTCGCGCCGGATTTCGATCGTGAATTGCCGATTTCCGCTCATTAACATATTTTTTGAGCGGAAATCGGCGGGAACGCCCCCGGCGCCATTTTTAAGTTGAAGTAACGATGCGATGGCGAAACTCAGTTACGCTGCTCGCATCGGAACTTCAACCCGGCGTTTCTTGTTTTCTGGTTACAGAAAACAGAAACGCCGGCTCAAAGCCACTGTTACGCTGGCGGATCACTCGATCCGCCAGCGTAACCTTTCATGAATCTGGCCCTATACATTTTGCACAAACCAATCGATAAACGCTTATTGCATTTTTTTTTTTACCAAAAATACGTAGAAAAATACGTATCGGCCTAAACTGAGGGAAAACTTTTTTTTTTTATATATATATATTTTTGGGGGGATATTTATTATAGCAAAAAGTAAAAAATATTGCATTTTTTTTCAAAATTGTCGCTCTATTTTTGTTTATAGCGCAAAAAAATAAAAACCGCAGAGGTGATCAAATACCACCAAAAGGAATATCTATTTGTGGGGAAAAAAAGGATGCCAATTTTGTTTGGGAGCCGCGTCGCACGACCGCGCAATTGTCAGTTAAAGCGACGCAGCACCGGAAGCTTAAATTTTGTCTGGCCAGGAAGGGGGTGCAGGTGCCCAGTAGGCAAGTGGTTAATAAAGGGAATATTTTTTTTTTTTGTTGCTTAGCAGCCGGCGGCAGACAAACGGTTAAAGTCGCGCCGCTCCTCCTCATCAACCTGTAACAAATTCTGTAATTTCACACAGCGTTATGTGTAAAGATGGCTTCTCCTCGCCTCAATCCCGGGGCGCGCCCGCTACGCACGGCCGCACATCTCACCGAAAGACTTGAAAGTTTACTGACTGGAAGGGGGTTGGGTTTTGTAAATTGATATGAAATGCGTCGGCTTTATCTTTTTTTGTTGTATTTGATACTTTTCTATGACTGAAGAGCCGCTTTATGGGGATTTCTGATTATCTTATAGATTTATCTGATCCCTACTGAAACTCCTGTTGGTGAAAGATGAATTCTGGGCAGATATTAACCGCTTGCCGACCGCCGCACGCCCATATACGTAGGCGAAATGGCACAGACGGGGCAATTGGGTGTACCTGTACGTCCCTTTGAATTTGCCGCCCGGCGGGCACCTGCGTGCCTACCGCGTGACTCGTGAGTGCGGCCGGGGGTCCCGGGAACTCGATGTTCCCGGGCTGCCCGCGATCCGCAACGGCAGAACGGTGGGGGGGGGAGTGCCTTTTTAAACTAAGCATTTCCCTTTTCTACCTAGTGACATGTCACTGATCGAATGTTCCCTGTGATTGGGAGCAGTGATCGCCGACGTGTCACTGGTAGCTCCTCCCCATTAACAGTAAGAGTTGGTTCACACTGGCGCTCAGCCGTCGACGCAAGTCGCTGCGACTTAGAAATGTACTCCCTGTAGGACTTCGGGGGCGACTCGGAACGACTTGCATTGACTTCTATACAGAAGTCGTCTTGCAAATCGCCTCTGGAGTCGTCCACAGGACGCCTTGCAGAGCCGCCCCCGGAGTCGTGCCGCCTGTGAACCGACTCTTAGAATCACTCCCTAGGACACACTTAACCACTTAAGCGCCCCCGAGTGGTTAACCCCTTCACTGCCAGTGTCATTTACATAGTAATCCGTTCACTATTAAAGGCCTGATCGCTCAAATAAATGACAACGGTCCCAAAAATGTGTCAAAAGTGTCCGATGTGTCTGCCATAATGTCGCAGTCACGAAAAAAAAAAGAAGCTGATCGCCGCCATTACTAGTAAAAAAATAAATAATAAAAATGCCATAAATCTATCCCCTATTTTGTAAACGCTATAACTTTTTGTGCAAACCAATCGATAAACGCTTATTGCGAATTTTGTTACCAAAAATAGGTAGAAGAATACGTATCGGCCTAAACTGAGGAAAAAAAAAATATATATTTTTGGGGATATTTATTATATAAAAAAGTAAAAAATATTGCTTTTTTTTTTTTAAATCGCTCTATTTTTGTTTTTTAGCGTAAAATATAAAAATCGCAGAGGTGATCAAATACCAGCAAAAGAAATCTCTATTTGTGGGGGAAAAAGGACGCCAATGTTGTTTGGGAGCCGCGTCGCACGACCGCGCAATTGTCAGTTAAATCCTTAAGACTCGTGGCCAATCAGGTCTGAGGGCTCAAGGCTGGACATATATTATCACGTCTTCCTGTTCCAGCGTTGTTAGGAAAGCAAGTTAATATTTGCTTTCTTAACACTGAACCGCCCCTCAACCAATCAGGTGCTCGGGTCTGTTACCTGTCACCTGATTGGCTGAAATGACAGGCGCTGTGATTGGACACCACCTATTAGGCGTTCAATCACAGCAGAGGACGGAAGAAGACCTTGAGGAGCGTGGAGGACATCGCCGCCGTGACCCGCTGTCCCACCGAGACAAGGTAAGTGCTGGGCAGGGGGTGGGGGATGCACACTGGCAGCTATTGGTGGGCACAGTTGCGGCAATTGATGGGCACACTGGCAGCAGTTGATGGGCACAGTAGTGGCAATTGATAGGCACACTGGCAGCAGTTGATGGGCACAGTAGTGGCAATTGATAGGCACACTGGCAGCAGTTGATGGGCACAGTAATGGCAATCGATGGGCACACTGGAAGCAGTTGATGGGCACAGTAGCGGCAATTGATGGACACACTGGCAGCAATTGATGGGCACAGTAGCGGAAGTTGATGTGCACAGTAATGGCAATCGATGGGCACACTGGCAGCAGTTGATGGGCACAGTAGCGGCATTTGATGGACACATTGGCAGCAATTGATGGGCACAGTAGCGGAAGTTGATGTGCACAGTAATGGCAATCGATGGGCACACTGGCAGCAGTTGATGGGCACAGTAGTGGCAATTGATGGGCACACTGGCAGCAATTAATGGACAAAGTAGCGGCACTTGATGGGAACACTGGCAGCAGTTGATGGGCACAGTTGCTGCAATTGATGGGCACAGTAGTGGAAGTTAATGGGCACACTAGCAGAAGTTGATGGGCACACTGGCAGCAGTTGATGGGCACAGTGTTGGCAGTTGATGGTCACAGTGTTGGCAATTGATGGGCACAGTGTTGGCAATTGATGGGTACAGTAGCTGCATTTTTAAGCACACTGGCGGCAATTTATAGGCACAGTGGCTGCGTTTGATGGGCACAGTGGCGACAGTTGATGTGTTTTTTTTTCACTTTGCGCCCCCCAAAAATTTGAGCACCAGCCGCCGCTGACTACAAGCTATTCCTCAATTTAGCTTTATACAATCGTTGGGTTCAGATTTGGCGTCACGTCCCGCGAGTTTCTGACTCTCCCAGATAATATTTGCGGCTCATTTATCGGTTTTACTTCCCCGCCTTCCCCGCCTCCCGCCTCTGATAAGTGGAGCTTTCCGTGAAATTTAACGACTCTGGACTCAAAATTCATCAGGGAAGCCGAGGAGAAGCTCCTTTCTGCTCCTGTAAGATGTCCACATTCCCGACTCCGGGAAGATTTACTACGTGACGCGTTCCGGGACTTGTAAATTGTGACGCGAGCTCGCCGATTGCCGTCCCGCCTCTTTATTGCGGCCTTTTTTATTCAGCACTTCGGAAATCAATTTCAGCGATCGTCCTCCTCGGCTCCGTCCAGACGAGGCTCCATGCTGGACATTTATTATCCTGAGCTCGGAAAAGCAAACATTATTACTAAAAAGGCCATTTTACCCCTTTATAAGGTCCCCCTTGCTATTAGTGGCATGGACCCCCTTTATTAGGTCCCCCTTGCTAGTAGCGGGTTGGACCCCCTTTATTAGGTCTCCCTTGCTAGTAGCGGGTTGGACCCCCTTTATTAGGTCCCTCTTGCTAGTAGCGGGTTGGACCCCCTTTATTAGGTCCCTCTTGCTAGTAGCGGGTTGGACCCCCTTTATTAGGTCCCCCTTGCTAGTAGCGGGTTGGACCCCCTTTATTAGGTCCCTCTTGCTAGTAGCGGGTTGGACCCCCTTTATTAGGTCTCCCTTGCTAGAAGTGGGTTGGACCCCCTTTATTAGGTCTCCCTTGCTAGTAGCGGGTTGGACCCCCTTTATTAGGTCCCCCTTGCTAGTAGCGGGTTGGACCCCCTTTATTAGGTCCCCCTTGCTATTAGCGGGTTGGACCCCCTTTATTAGGTCCCTCTTGCTAGTAGCGGGTTGGACCCCCTTTATTAGGTCTCCCTTGCTAGTAGCGGGTTGGACCCCCTTTATTAGGTCTCCCTTGCTAGTAGTGGGTTGGACCCCCTTTATTAGGTCTCCCTTGCTAGTAGCGGGTTGGACCCCCTTTATTAGGTCCCCCTTGCTAGTAGCGGGTTGGACCCCCTTTATTAGGTCCCCCTTGCTATTAGCGGGTTGGACCCCCTTTATTAGGTCCCTCTTGCTAGTAGCGGGTTGGACCCCCTTTATTAGGTCTCCCTTGCTAGTAGCGGGTTGGACCCCCTTTATTAGGTCCCTCTTGCTAGTAGCGGGTTGGACCCCCTTTATTAGGTCCCCCTTGCTAGTAGCGGGTTGGACCCCCTTTATTAGGTCTCCCTTGCTAGTAGCGGGTTGGACCCCCTTTATTAGGTCTCCCTTGCTAGTAGCGGGTTGGACCCCCTTTATTAGGTCCCTCTTGCTAGTAGCGGGTTGGACCCCCTTTATTAGGTCCCCCTTGCTAGTAGCGGGTTGGACCCCCTTTATTAGGTCTCCCTTGCTAGTAGCGGGTTGGACCCCCTTTATTAGGTCTCCCTTGCTAGAAGTGGGTTGGACCCCCTTTAT
Organism: Rana kukunoris; assembly: GCA_029574335.1. NCBI lineage: Eukaryota > Metazoa > Chordata > Amphibia > Anura > Ranidae > Rana > Rana kukunoris. The sequence continues at coordinate 560,461,310 of CM056052.1, read as the reverse complement.
TATGTCCCCTTGCTAGTAGCGGGTTGGACCCCCTTTATTAGGTCCCCCTTGCTAGTAGCGGGTTGGACCCCCTTTATTAGGTCTCCCTTGCTAGTAGCGGGTTGGACCCCCTTTATTAGGTCCCCCTTGCTAGTAGCGGGTTGGACCCCCTTTATTAGGTCTCCCTTGCTAGTAGCGGGTTGGACCCCCTTTATTAGGTCCCCCTTGCTAGTAGCGGGTTGGACCCCCTTTATTAGGTCCCCCTTGCTAGTAGCGGGTTGGACCCCCTTTATTAGGTCTCCCTTGCTAGTAGCGGGTTGGACCCCCTTTATTAGGTCCCCCTTGCTAGTAGCCGGTTGGACCCCCTTTATTAGGTCCCCCTTGCTAGTAGCCGGTTGGACCCCCTTTATTAGGTCTCCCTTGCTAGTAGTGGGTTGGACCCCCTTTATTAGGGCCCCCTTGCTAGTAGTGGGTTGGACCCCCTTTATTAGGGCCCCCTTGCTAGTAGTGGGTTGGACCCCCTTTATTAGGTCTCCCTTGCTAGTAGTGGGTTGGACCCCCTTTATTAGGTCTCCCTTGCTAGTAGCGGGTTGGACCCCCTTTATTAGGTCCCCCTTGCTAGTAGCCGGTTGGACCCCCTTTATTAGGTCTCCCTTGCTAGTAGTGGGTTGGACCCCCTTTATTAGGGCCCCCTTGCTAGTAGTGGGTTGGACCCCCTTTATTAGGTCCCCCCTTGCTAGTACTGAAAGAGGTTTGGGAGAGCCAGAAGCCTTCTTGTACCACATGAGCGCCCCCTGTAGCCAGTCTGTGGGGGGAGAATTATTATTGGTTGGTCGGGGATCAAATACTTATTTTCCTCCACTTATAACATTTGTATCATGTGATCTCTCTGGAGTTTTGGTTGATCTTCTGAATGAATGAATAATTGAAAAAAACTTATATAGCGCGGCACATGCGAACTGAATCGCCTCTGGGCGCTTGTTGTTTTTAGTCTCTCTTGACATCAAAAGAGCAGAGTTTTAATCCGTCTTCTGAAGGTCAGGTGGTTTACCTCCAACCGAATGCTGGTTGGTAAGGCGTTCCATAGCCTGGGACCTTGGACAGCAAACCTTCTTTCTCCTTTGGACTTGTATCTGGCTTTGGGTACCTTGACCAGATTTTGGTCGGTGGATCGCAGAACGCGATTGGGATTGTGGGTTTCTATTTTTTGGCAAAGATATTGCGGGGCATTCCCATGGATGCACTTGTGCATCAGACAGAGAGCTTTAAAAGCAATTCTGTCTTTTACTGGCAACCAGTGGAGGGATCTCAGTGAAGGTGAGATGGATTCCCAGGGTTTTTTCCCAGTCACCAGTCTGGCGGCCGTATTTTGAACGGTTTGCAGACGAGCGATTTGGTACTTGGGGAGTCCGAGGTAAAGGGCATTTGCATAGTCCAGTCTGGAGTTCACAATTGATCCCACCACGACTGCTACGTCTTTTTTGGGAATAAATGGAATAAGTCTGCGTAGTAGGCGCAGCAGATGGTGAGATCCGCTGACTACTGACCCTATTTGTGCGTCCATAGTCATGTAGGAGTCAAAGACGACCCCGAGACTTTTGACTTTGGAGCTAGGGGTGATGATCTGGCCAAACATGGGCGGAGGTGTCCAGGTTGTTGCCAGTTGACTCTTGCGACTTGCATGAAACAGAAGAAGTTCTGTTTTGGAATTGTTGAGTTTGAGATAACTCTTAGTCATCCAGTTTTCTATCAAAGAGAGACAATTCTCTAAACTGAGATGATGATCCTTTTTGTTGCAGATGCGGAAATATAGTTGTGTGTCATCTGCATATGAGTGATAAAGTAGTTGCTGACTACTGATGATTTCAAAGAGTGGGCAAAGATAGATGTTGAAGAGCACCGGTGACAGGGGTGATCCTTGAGGGACTCCACATGACACCCTGCGTTTTCCAGAAGTGAAAGGTCTTCTAAAAAAGAGGCAAACCATGGTAAATCACCTTCTGTGACTCTGGCTACTTCAGCCAGCCGAGTCAGTAAAAGTTTGTGGTCTACCGTGTCAAAGGCTGCGCTTAGGTCCAGCAGAACCAGAAGACAAGATTCTCCTTCGTCTGCGGCCTCTAGAACGTCGTCCCATATTTTGAGCAATGCTGTTTCTGTCCTGTGTCCGGGACGGAAGCCCGATTGGTATGGATCAAGTAGATTATGGGTATCTAGATGCTGTTGCAGCTGTTGTACCACTACTTTCTCCATTACTTTGGAGAAGACGTTTAGCATTGTTATGGGCCGGCGGTGAGTTGGGTCCTTGGGGTCCAGGGTGGGTTTCTTCAAGATGGGCTGGATTGTGCCCTCTTTCAGTAGGGAAGGCACTATGCCTTCCTTAAATGACTGGTTTATAAGCTGCATGATGGGTGGTGCCAGGATATCGGCACATTCCTTCAGTAGTTTAGTGGGGATAATATCAATAGGCGATGTGCTATTGCGCAACACGCTGAGGATATTTTCAGTGGCCTCGATGGAGATGGGTTCCAGAGTAAACTTTGTTTGTTGTGGAGAGTTTCTATGGATGTTGTGTGGTTGTACGGGGGGGGGGGGGGGGAGGGGGTGTTGACGAGGGTCTTGCTTTGCTGAATGCTTTCCCGGATTCTCTCAATTTTATTGATGAAGAAATCCGACAATTCATTACAAAATTCTTGGGAATCTGAATTGGGGGCTTCAAGACAGCCAGGATTCATGGTCTGAGTGACCAGCTTGAAGAGTTCCCGTGGGCGGTTTAGGGCGTTGTTGATAGCCTCAGAAAAATAATTTTTCTTGGCTTTGAAGATTTCTTTGTGGTATTTTTTTGTTGCTGCTTTATAGGTGGCGAGATTCTCCTCAGAAGCGCTTCGTTTCCAGGCGGCTTCTGCCCTTCTACGCTCTTGCTTCAGAAGTGACAGCTGGTTGTTGAACCAGCCGGCCTTGTTTTTCCGGATAAGGGCTTTGCGTTTCGGTGCTACTAAGTCTGCTGACTGTAGTAGCGCTGCATTTATGGCATCCAATGTTTCTGAGGCTGTACGAGATGGTTGAATTGTTTTAATTTTATTTCCCAAGGTAGATTTGAAGAGTTCCGAATGGAGCTTCTTCTGAGATCTAGTCCAGTGTGTTGTCACCGGCTTGGGTGTTTTTATCAATGGGGAAGATTTGGAAATAATGAATTTAATTGCATGGTGATCTGTCCATGGCAACGGTTCATTTTCCAAACTACCTATTTCCAGATTTTGTCTGAAAATTAGTGTGTGTGTGACCTGACCTGTGACCTGTGTGTGTGACCTGAAGCATGTGTGGGCCCACATACTAATTGCTGTAGTCCTAATCCTTCCAGGTGGTCAATACAGGCATCAGCAATGGGGTCTTGTGAGGAATTGGCCCAGAGGTTGAAATCCCCAAGCAGCAAAAGGTGCCATCATATAAAATGTCTCCATCATATAAAATACACCTATGAGAAGAATGATAGACCCTTCATTTCTATGTAACGATCTGCAGGGGAGACGATCATTCCCCCCCCCCCTCCCCTGTATATAGTACATAGCCGGCCTTTCTTCAGCCAAGCTGTGAAGGAGAGCCTAGAAAATACCTGAAAAGGAGCCGAGTGCTCCACCTGCTGGCCGACAATGAGAATACAGAACAATCACTCCGACCTGCAAGAAATCTATTCAGAAGTGTGTAATAAAATCCACACAAACATACGACATTCACTTCATTCGTTTCAGTTTCAATTTTATTCCATCGCTAATCACTACTCAACATTTAATCCTAGTCTCTGGGGACTCAGAACATTTAGCGGGTGAGGAAGCCATCTTGGCAACTGCGTTGGCCGGGAATCGAACCCGAGTCTTCTGCTGAGAAAGCAGCTGTGCTAACCACTACACCACCAACGCAAAAAATGTATTAAGCACGTCTTTATAGTGTGGGAGGAAACCGGAGAACCCGGAGGAAACCCACGCAAGGCACAGGGAGAACATGCTAACTCCATGCAGACGGTGTCCTGGCCAGGATTAGACCTGAGGACCCCAGTGCTGCAAGGCAGAAGTGCTAATCACTAAGCCTCTGTGCTGCCCATCTCAATGTGGAAGTTCACATTAAGAGAGAGATAGAAAGAAAGAGAGAAAAGAGGGATAGAAAGAAAAATAGAAAAAGGGGATAGAAAGAAAAAAGTGTGGGGGTGGTATTACCCCCCAGTAATACACCCCCACACTCCTCTCCTGTACTAACTACCCCCCAGTCATACCCCCTAGAAGGGATAAAAGGAAAGAGAGAAAAAGGGATAGAAGGAAAGGGAAAAAAAGTGTGGGGTGGTATTACCCCCCAGTCATACCCCCCCACACTCCTCTCCTGTATGTACTACCCCTGTCATACCCCCTAGAAGGGATAGAAGGAAAGAGAAAAATAGAGATAGAAGGAAAGAGAAAAGTTCCCACCCCCATACATACTACCCCCTTTATACCCCCACTCCTCTCCTGTACATATTCCCCCCTTTATACCCCCAACACTCCTCTCCTGTACATATTCCCCCCTTTATACCCCCCACACTCCTCTCCTGTACATACTACCCCCTTTATACCCCCCACACTCCTCTCCTGTACATACTATCCCCTTTATACCCCCAACACTCCTCTCCTGTACATACTACCCCCTTTATACCCCCCACACTCCTCTCCTGTACATACTATCCCTTTATACCCCCAACACTCCTCTCCTGTACATACTACCCCCTTTATACCCCCCACACTCCTCTCCTGTACATACTACCCCCTTTATACCCCCCACACTCCTCTCCTGTACATACTATCCCCTTTATACCCCCAACACTCCTCTCCTGTACATACTACCCCCTTTATACCCCCCACACTCCTCTCCTGTACATACTATCCCCTTTATACCCCCAACACTCCTCTCCTGTACATACTACCCCCTTTATACCCCCCACACTCCTCTCCTGTACATACTACCCCCTTTATACCCCCCCACACTCCTCTCCTGTACATACTACCCCCTTTATACCCCCACACTCCTCTCCTGTACATACTACCCTCTTTTCACCCCCAACACTCCTCTCCTGTACATACTACCCCAACCCTAACCCCCCCCCACCACCCCCGACCCACATTCCCTCCTAAATACACACTCCTAAATACACACTCCTAAATACACACTCTTATATACACACTCTTAAAAACACACACTTATATACACACTCCTAAATACACACACTTATATAAACACACTTCTATAAACAAAAGAAATAGGTGTCTGGTGGTCGGTCCTCGGTGTTCTCAGGATCTTCTGGATCGGGATTCCGTATCACAGCCATGGATGTGATGTCCGCTCAGTTGGCATCGGGAATCTCACACTCAATCCAAAACTAAAGAAAAAGAAGAAGAAAGTCATATTAATTATCATAGAAGCTCCAGGATGACATAAAACAGATCACATAACGTCCTTCAGTTTAAAGCAGGTGAAGCAATAGATGATTTCTGATTGGTTGGTAGAAGTTTCGGTGTTTCTCCCATTGCTTCACTGATTAAGCTGAGGAGGGAATAGTTTGATCCGGGGGAATTGCGCCAACTGCCTGTGTGAGGTCACCGAGGAATCTGTCCGTCTTTATGAGACAAAACTGTTATTGGCCTTCCTCTGGAACAAACTGTTACTGTTATTTAAAGACTGAACCAGACAGAGGTGAGTCTTTTCAGCCAACATAAGAAGCATTGAGGACACTTACCTCATCCAGACGGGGTATATTCCTGATTCTGGGGTCCATGGCGAGACTTCTCCAACCATCTTCTACGTGCAAGTAGTCATGGTCATCATGGTCATCATGGCCTCTCTGTGAGGCCGACTTATACTCAGAATTAGCACTGTAAGAGGAAACAAAAGAGATTAGTAAGACCAGAAAGGAAATAAAATGGCGCAGTGTACATGGATTATACATTCATATGTAACATTTTCCCCGCATCGCCCATGAATACAATTCAGTGTATTGTAGATCTAATTTGTACAAAAGGAAAGCCCAATTGTACCCTCTGTTTCATTCAGCTAAGTGTATATATCAAAATATCTCACCGACAGGAGGTGATTGGCTGCAGCATGTGACCTCCTCCATGGGAAGTCAGGACACAGCACGTGACCTCCTCCATGGGAAGTCAGGACACAGCACGTGACCTCCTCCATGGGAAGTCAGGACACAGCACGTGACCTCCTCCATGGGAAGTCAGGACACAGCACGTGACCTCCTCCATGGGAAGTCAGGACACAGCACGTGACCTCCTCCATGGGAAGTCAGGACACAGCATGTGACCTCTTACATGGGAAGTCAGGACACAGCATGATGACGTGATGTGACTTATACCATTCCCTGAATTCCATCAGTAAAGTGCAGCGAATCGAATGACTTTTGTGGACATTCCTTCCTTGGGATATGAAGGTCAATGGCCGGGAATGTCACGTGCAGGCCTCAGGCATGGAGAGGGCACAATATGGCGGATGTGTGGATAGTGTTCTAGCAAAAGGACAAGAGTGGGACAGGAAGCCATGCTTTGGCGCCAACATCCAGCCAATCACGGAGCCCCTCTTACACACTGACCTGGTGCTCATGTTCCCGATCTAACCCTCAGTACACCACCATTGGCGATGTTACATTGTACAAAGGAAATTCTAATGAAGAAACTTACGTGTTGGTTGTAGAACTGCTGCAAGTATTGAATTCCACACCTTGGAGGTCTGATCTTCTGGCGATGGGATCTGATGGTGGGACAGCGGGGATCTCACACTCCATCGAAAACTAAAGAGAAAAGATTCATATTCATTACCATAGAAGCTCCAAGATGATATTGAACATAATCACATAACGTCCTTCAGTTTAAAGCAGGTGAAGCAATAGATGATTTCTGATTGGTCGGTAAAAGTTTCTGTGTTTAATCCATTGCTTGACTGATTAAGCTGAGGAGGAAATAGTTTGATCCGGGGGAATTGCGCCAACTGCCTGTGTGAGGTCACCGAGGAATATTTATCTTTTGTCTCTTTATGAGACAAAACTTTGTTGCCTTCCTCTGGAACAAACTTTTACTGTTTTTTAAAGACTGAATTAGACTTGTAAGAAGCATAGAGGGCACTTACCTCATCCAGGCGGGGTAGATATTTAGAATCATTCACTGTGTAGAGACTTCTCAGAGCGGATTCTAGTTTGTAGTCATAGGTGAATCCTTGGACATCTAATTGTGAGGCATCAATTGTCTCATTCTCCATCCGAAATCCATCAAATGGGGGTAGATTCCCGGTTTCTGGGATCACTACGACACTGCTCAGACCAGATTCCTCATCAAAGGCATCCTGGTAATCATGGTGGGGCTGTGAGCCCTCTTTTGTCTCACTCTCCATCCGAAATCCATCAAGAGGGGGTGGATTCCCGGTTTCTGGGGTCATATCGAGTCTGCTCAGACGATATATATAATCAAAGACATCATGGTCATCATGGTGGGGCTGTGAGACCTCGGTTGTCTCACTCTTCATCCAAAATCCATCGAAAGGGGGTAGATTCTCGGTTCCTGGGGTCATATCGAGACTGTTCAGACCAGATTCATCATTAAAGACATCATGGTCATCATGGTGGGGCTGTGAGGCCTCAGCTGTCTCATTCTCCATCTGAAATCCATCAAAAGGGGGTAGATTCCCGGTTCCTGGGATCACTACGACACAGCTCAGACCAGATTCCTCATCAAAGGCATCCTGGTAATCATGGTGGGGCTGTGAGGCCTCGGTTGTCTCACTCTTCATCCAAAATTCATTAAGAGGGGGTAGATTCCCGATTCCTGGGGTCATATCGCGTCTGCTCAGATGATATATGTAATCAAAGACATCCTGGTCATCATGGTGGGGCTGTGAGGCCTCGGTTGTCTCACTCTTCATCCAAAATCCATCGAAAAGGGGTAGATTCCCGGTTCCTGGGATCACTACAACACTGCTCAGACCAGATTCCTCATCCTGGTAATCATGGTGGGGCTGTGAGGCCTCGGTTGTCTCATTCTCTATCTGAAATCCGTCAAAAGGGGGTGGATTCCTGGTTTCTGGGGTCATATCGAGTCTGCTCAGACCATATATATAATCAAAGACATCATGGTCATCATGGTGGGGCTGTGAGGCCTCGGTTGTCTCACTCTTCATCCAAAATCCATCAAAAGGGGGTAGATTCCCGGTTTCTGGGGTCATAGCGAGACTGCTCAGACCAGTTTCAATATCAAAGGCATCGTGGTCGTCATGGTGGGGCTGTGGGGCCTCGGTGGTCTCAGACTCTTTGACACTGTAAGAGAAAAAATAGATAAGTAACACAAGAAAGGAAACAAAATGGTGCAGTGTACATGGATTATACATTCACGTTCATGTATGGAACATTTTCCCCGCATTGCCCAATTGAGTGTATTTTAGATCTAATTTGTACAAAATGAAAGCCCCATTGAACCCTCCGTTTCAATCAGCCAAGTGTATTCCAGGAACATCAATACAGAAGGTGTTCAATGTCTTCATGTATGTTTTCTTTCTAAAGCAGCCACAGACTAAGAGGAAAAGCCTGTCCCCTGCCAGCAGGTATGGAGTGGAAATGTTATTCTCTGTGTGGAAGAACTGGTCTCTCTGCAGAGGTCCAACACGCCCCCTAGTGACTCAGTCCTATAGAGCTACAATCAGTAAAGCACATGCTACCTGCTGATTGGAGACCTTCAGCCTTGACTCAACTTCCTATACATCTAATGGAGTTCCTGTATATAGGAGTGTGGAAGTGCTGGACTGTGGTAAGCACTCCTAACCCCACACCCAACTATACACCTAGTGGAATATCTAGACATTCAGCATAATCTGCAATGCCATTAACGTCTGGATGGAAGGATATTATACGGTCCTACTGGATAGGAGGCAGATCTGGCTATCTGGTTATTGTCTCATAAAGTGGGCTGCCGGGCATTACATATATAACCTCCAATCATCATCTAGCCCCATGGTCTCCAAACTGCACCCCGGGGGCCAGATGTGGCCCTTGGGGCACTATCGCACCAACTTACACCAATGATGGAGCACCATTCCACCGACTGACACCATCAATGGGGTACCATTCCCTCTACTGACACCATCAATGGGGTACCATTCCCTCTCATGACACAATCAATGGGGTACCATTCCTTCTACTGACACCATCAATAGGGTACTATTCCCTCTACTGACACCATCAATGGGGTACCATTCCCTCTACTGACACCATCAATGGGGTACCATTCCCTCTACTGACACCATCAATGGGGTACCATTCCCTCTACTGACACCATCAATAGGGGACCATTCCCTCTACTGACACCATGAATGGGGTACCATTCCCTCTACTGACACCATCAATGGGGTACCATTCCCTCTACTGATACCATCAATAGGATACCATTCCCCCTCCTGACAACATCAATGGGGTACTATTTCTCCCATTAAAACCAACGCTGGGGCACTGATGCTGGGGGGAGGGGGGCTTTCTACACCAACTAGCCACAGTCCGGCTCCCCTAGGGACTGAAGGACACTAAACTGGCCCTTTACTTAGAAAGTTTGGAGACCCCTGATCTAGGCAATAGGTTTTTTGTTGCCATAAACTTTCCCCACCAGGCATTGTCCCTTCGGGTGATTGGAATAAATATTATAGGGACATGGGACCCGATGTCTCCCAAGAAAGATATTGGCGGCACCTTTGGCTTTGTCTAATAATCTAGAGCAATGATCGTCTGGATCGGAAATCAGTCTAGAATATTCAGGAACATTCATTCGTTTTGTTTCCTGAATCGGACGATCGTTGCTCTGCATTATCGGACACAGCCAGATGTGCCGTCAATATCTTACTTGAGTAACCTATGGACAGCAAAATGGCAGCAATTCTTCCTCCCGTGACTCTCTTCTACCAAACCTGACCCGAGGGGCCCTGACATTGTGAGAAGGGGGGGGGGCTGTGCTGCTCGTGTTCCTAATCTTACCATCACCACTGAATATGTTACATTGTACACAGGAAACTGTAATGAAGATACTTACATTTCGATGATTGAGACAACGCTACTGGCTTCGGACTCGGCATCAGAGTCATCATAAGGATCCATGTCTTGGTCAAGGAATACGTCCGTCCTCATAGCCGGGACCTGATAATAAAGGAATTAAACATTAGTCGTGACTAAACTTCTTCATCTGACACAAATAGAACACTTTCATGGGGCGTATTTCCTATATTTCACTCGGATAAATTGTCTTCAGGTACGGAGCCTCCCTGACGCTCATTACTCCACTATCTAACAATATATATATATATTGTGTTTCCTCAAAAATAAGACCTACCCCGAAAATAAGACCATGTGTTATTCTCCAGGAGGGCTGCAATATAATAACGCTAGGTCTTATTTTCGCTTTAGTTTATCCTCAGTTCACACTGTGGGATTCCTATCAGGCAGAGGGGGAGAGAAGACAGCACATTACATGGTAAGGTCTACCCCGAAAATAAGCCCTACTGTGTTTTTTTGTTGCCAAATATAATTTAAGACCTGGGCTTATTTTCGGGAGAAACACGGGTAGTCCATTTATAGCCTTCCTGTATGGTTATATCTGCTCTACATCTAATCTATCTGATCATTGGAGGAGATCTGCCTACTGATCACTTCTATGGATTTCCATATGGATATGAGGGACATGAGAAGGTCCCCCCAACAATCTCTGTTGCCTGAATCTGGGGGTGTCCATAAGTTATGGATATTTTATACCCAACCAGCTACATATACTGATATGTAATCCTCCATGAAGACAACGTCACCCCTTCACTTTATATATTCTATATAGAAGAATGTGTACTTACCGGTCTGTCTCTGCCTTCATCATGGCCGATTTCCTTTTGGGCCTCGTCTCGTTGGCTTTCCATCTCGGCTTTTCTTGCCCGAGCTTTCTGTAGAAGTTCTCTTTTCCTTTCTCTGGTCAGCTGCCTCCCTTCTTTCTCCCACTCCGCTTTCAATGCGTAAGCTTTCTGTAAAAGTCTTCGCTTCTTCTCTCCTTTGCTCTCCACTGCTTTCTTCAGCTCCCCGCCTGTCTGCTCCTCCACCTTACTCTCCTCCACCTTCTCCTCCATCTCGGCCTCTGCTCTGATCAGCTGCTTTCCTTGTTTCTCCCAGCCTGCTGTCATTGCATGGAATTTCTTCCATTCCTCCTCCATTAATCTCTCAATTTCCCCCATCGTTTCACTCTCCTCTGGCATTTCTATCACTACGTCTGGGAAGTCTCTGCTCTCTGCTCTCAGGATTCTCATCCTCGATCCTATTTTTTTTTCTCCTAAAATCTCCTCTCCAAAAAACTCCTCTCCTAAAAACTCCTCTCCTAAAAACTCCTCTCCTAAAACTCCTCTCCGGTACGCTCCTCTCCGGTACGCTCCTCTCCGGTACGCTCCTCTCACTGGTAATAAATCGCTTTGAACCTATTAAAATAAAAATAAATAAAATGTAAGTAGATGTTAAGATTGTAAAGCAAAACTTCAAAATTCAAAACATTTTCTTTTGGATTTAGATTGAGTCGGGGCGGGAGGGGGCGGGGCTCAAACTTTTCTAAAGTTTTTCCTTGTTTTCCTGCCTGGGAAAGTTTCCCGCACTTCCTGACGTCTCAGGAGGAACGGAAGTGAGGGAAAGTCTACCAACCAAATCACAGATGACAGTAAGAAACACCAACTGAGGTTCCATTCCCTTCCCCATCCCCACCTGAAAGTCTTACAAAGAGTTGCGGATTATTTCAATGAGGACAATTTTGAAGGTCCTAAGAAAGCTCTGTTTGTTGGGAAAAAAAGACGTAAATTTTGTTTGGGTGCCACGTCGCACGACCGCGCAATTGTCAGTTAAAGCGACGCAGTGCCGAATCACAAAAAGTGCTCTGGTCAGGAAGGGGGTAAATTCTTCTGGGGCTGAAGTGGTCAAGCGCGTGTGTGTGTGGGGGGTGCACATAGGTCTGGACATAGGGATATATAAATATTTATTGAAAAATATATATATATATATATATATAATTATATATATTTTTACATATTAAATATTAGATTGATAAGAGTCTCCATAACATGATAGGTAGATAAATATTTATTGAAAAATAAATAAATAAAACAATTTAAATAAAATTATATATATATTTATATATATATATATATATATATATATATATATATATATATATATATATATAAAACATATATATATATATATATATATATATATATATATAATTTTATTTAAATTGTTTTATTTATATATTTTTCAATAAATATTTAAAGTATATTTGAAAAATAAATAAATAAAACAATTTAAATAAAAAAATAATAATATATATATATATATATTGTATAAATTATTATATATATATAATTTTATTTAAATTGTTTTATTTATATATTTTTCAATAAATATTTAAAGTATATTTTAAGTATTTAAATATACATATGTTTTACTATATGTGTGTATATATATATATATATATATATACATATACATATATATATATATATATATATATATATATATATAATATTTGTTTATTTTTCAATAAATATTGATCTATCTATCATGTTATGGAGACTCTTGCCAATCTAATATTTAATATGTAAAATCCTCTCTGTAATATCAATGCCCTCCAATAACAATGATCAATGGTGATAGATCTGCAGGGATTTTCTTTCCCATCAAATTTATAAAAAAAAAATATATACAAAAAAAATATTTATATACAGTATATTTTGGAAGATGAATGAATAAAGGAGAAGCAGAGGATTGTGGGAAATGTGTGATGTCGGATTATTCTGGGGATGTCGGTGGAAATCTGTCCCGGGACTCAGGAGAAGAGAAAAGATGGACTTACCTTTGCGATGCTCAGGAACAAACTGTCTCCCCCTCCTGGGCCTTCTGACTTATATTGAGGTTGGCTCCGCCCACTTGTGATGTCACAAGCTCTAAGGATTCAAATCAGCCAATCATGTGTCAGTTCCAGTGCTGCTGTCACGTGATTGGCTGATTTGAATTCTTCTGCACAGAACAAGCCTAAATTGTATCTACACGTTGCCGTGGCAACCGAACCCTGAGTGGCTTATTTCACAAAGCTCTAACACAAGGCTGAGGGGCTTCATATTCAAATGTCATTGGGATCAGCTAAAAATAAACTGCCACTCCCCAACTGACACTGACAGACACCACTCAGGGAGGATTATAACTGACATCACATGACTGATAAGAAAGACCCCCCCCCCCCCCCCCCCCTTGTGTGGGAGCTTTGTGATCTGTGACCTCAGACAGTTTTATCTTCATGGAACTGAAATCTGATTCTCTGATTTTATCTGAAAATTCAGTTTGGATTCAAATATAGAAAAATCAATCCCTGCTATATACTGTATATACATAATCAATATATTACATCTATCTGTGAATGATAGAAAATGTATATATACTGTATATAAATATATATGTTGTACTGTATGTATGTGTGTGTATATATGTGTGTGTGTGTGTGTGTATAAAAACCGTACTTAAAAAACTATAAATATAAATACATATATATATATATATATATATATAAATAATTATATATATATATATATATATATATATATATATATATATATATATAGATATAAGATATAATTATTTATATATATTTTTATAATTTTTTTTATAATTTTTTAAATACGTTTTTCAATAAGTATATTTTCATAATAAATATTTAATAATACATTTATTAATATTACATTTTTTAATACATATTTATCTATCTTGTTATGGAGACTCTTATCGATTTAATATTTAATATGTAAAATCTTCTTTCTCATCTATCTATGAATGATAAAAATGTACACACACATACATACTGCATTTAAATATATATGTTGTACTGTGTGTGTGTATATATATATATATATATATATATATTATTTATATATTTCTTAATACTATTTTTAATACATTTTAATAATAAATATTTAATAATACATGTTTTAATAATACATTTTTTTTTTCAATATGTATCTATGTTATGGAGACTCGTATCGATTTAATAGGGAATGTTACATATATATTATATATATTTTTAGTTATATATTTCTCAAGAAATATTTTTCCATCATGCTATGGAGAATCTGAACACATTTCCCACAATTCTCTGCTTCTCATTTATTCCTTCATTTACACATTTACAAATATATATATATAATAAATCTGATGGGAAAGGAAATCCCTCCAGATCTATTTCTATTGATCCTTGTTATTGGAGCGCATTGATATTACAGAGAGGATTTTACATAATAAATATCAGATTGATAAGAGTCTCCATAACATGATAGGTAAATATTTATTGAAAAATATATAAATAAAAAATAAAATTATATATATATACAATAAATTACTTTTATAAATAAATATATATACATTTTCTATCATCCATAGATAGATGTAATATATTGATTATGTATATACAGTATATAGGAGGGATTGATTTTTCTATATTTTGGTCTAAACTGAATTTTATATCTATATATATATATTTAACCACTTCCCGCCCGGTCAATAGCATATCGACGTCTGGGAAGTGGTTATGAAATCCTGACTGGACGTCTATTGACGTCCTCAGGATTTTATGCCGGCGCGGGCCCATGCATGCGCGCAGCGCGGCGATCGGTGATGTGGGGTGTCAGTCTCGCTACCATGTGATCAGCCGTGTCCAATCACGGCTGATCACGATGTAAACAGGAAGAGCCGTCTGACAGCTCTTCCTCACTCGCGTCTGACAAAGGCGAGTACAGGAGAGCCGATCAGCGGCTCTCCTGACAGGGGGGGTCGCGCTGATTGTTTATCAGTGCAGCCGCCCCCCCCCCCCCTCGGATCGCCACACTAGACCACCAGGGAAGTTAAAAAATAAATAAAAAAGGGCAATTACATTTTTTTTTAAATAAATGTCAGTAAAAAAAAAAGGGGCAGTAAAAAAAAAAAAAAGATGCCAACCGGTGCCCACAAATGGGCACTGATTGGCAACATTGATCCATCAGTGCCACCCCACAGTGTCCATCAGTGCCACCCCACAGTGCCAATCCATGCCCAGTGCCCACCTATCAGTGCCCACCTGTGCCACCTATCAGTGCCCACCTGTGCCACCTATCAGTGCCCACATGTGCCACCTATGAGTGCCCACCTGTGCCGCCTATGAGTGCCCACCTGTGCCGCCTATGAGTGCCCATCAGTGCCGCATACCAACGCCGCCTATCAGTGCCCATCAGTGCTACCTCATCGGTGCCCATCAGTGCCACCTCATCGGTGCCCATCAGAACTACCTCATCGGTGCCCATCAGTGCCACCTCATCGGTGCCCATCAGTGCCACCATATCAGTGCCCATAATTGAAGGAGAAAACGTACTTATTTACAAAAAAATTTACAGAAAAAAATAAAAACAATTTTTTTTTCAAAATTTTTAGTTTATTTTTAGTTGTTGCGCAAAAAATAAAAACCGCAGAGGCGATCAAATACCACCAAAAGAAATCTCTATTTGTGGGGAAAAAAGGACGCCAATTTTGTTTGGGTGCCATGTCGCACGACCGCGCAATTGTCATTCAAATTGTGACAGTGCTGAAAGCTGAAAATTGGCCTGGGCGGGAAGGTGTGTAAGTGCCCCCCATGGAAGTGGATATATATATATATATATGATTATTATTATTATTATTTCTGGATTTTTTCAATAAATGTTTATCTATCTATCATGTTATGGAGACTCTTATCCATCTAATATTACATGTCCTCTGTGTTCTCTATGACTGGCTGCACTTTGCCGGCTCATCTTCTAAATAAAGGATTTATTATAAATAACTGTCACCTGCAGCAGCCAATGAGAGCTCTGCAGACACAGGGGGTGGGCGGGGACTGGTTGCTATGGTCACCATCTGTGTATTGGGTTATTTATTGATCATCAGCTGTTATTAGGTGGTGGAGGAGGGGAGAGGACGGCAATGCATCGTTTCATTAATCGCTCCCCCAATGGAGAATTATAACTCCTCCCAGTTATGGCGGCCGCATCCAATCCAGATGGACTCTCCATGACGAGACGTGTAGAACTCCACCCCTCGAGGGCCAGGCTCCACCCACTCCCATACAACTCCTTATGGTGGAGGACGGCAGCCATGATGGAGGTACGGTGGGATCATTCTGTCCACTACAACACCTTGTTCATAGGCGCCCTCAAGGGCCAGGCTCCTCCCCCACTCCCATAGGATCGTTCTAGGTCAGTGATGGCGAACCTTGGCACCCCAGATGTTTTGAAACTACATTTCCCATGATGCTCAGCTACTCTGCAGAGTGCATGGGGCATCATGGGAAATGTAGTTTCAAAACATCTGGGGTGCCAAGGTTCGCCATCACTGCTCTAGGTGGAGGACGGCAGCCATGATGGAGGTATGGTGGGGTCATTCTGTCCACTACAACACCTTGTCCGTAGGCGGCCCTCGAGGGCCGGAGCCGTAGATGCGTT
This sequence comes from Rana kukunoris, assembly GCA_029574335.1. Taxonomy (NCBI): domain Eukaryota; kingdom Metazoa; phylum Chordata; class Amphibia; order Anura; family Ranidae; genus Rana; species Rana kukunoris. Next base: position 560,444,765 of record CM056052.1, on the reverse strand, counting down.
TTATTGCAGAAATCTCGCCGTCTCCGCCCAGAATAGAAATTCCAGTCCTAGATCACAGATTTCTAGATTCAGTGAAAAGTGTTTACAAGTTACATTTGGTTACCATGGTTGAAGCTTCCCTTTTACATTTGGTTACCATGGTTACAGCGACCACCCCTGCCTTATTATGGGCTAAGTTTACCTATTACATTAAAGTGGCCCCTGAAGTGTCACATAGACGGGGCCATTTGTCGCCCTTTCCTGCCCCCCTGAAGCCTGGATGAATAACCCCCAATGTTTACATCCCGGCTTATTTTCCGGACATGGGCTACAACAAAATGGTCACCGAGCGGAATTCTGTCAGGACAACATAAGGGCGCGTCTGTTTTGTTGTATTCTGCTGCCATTTTGTTGTAGTCCAGAGTATGAGAAGAAAGGGGTGACAGCGGGGGGGGGGGGGATTAGAGTTACCACCTCATCCCTTTAAAACAGAACACATATGAATTACACAGGTTCTGAGGCTAATTTAATGCAGGTAAAGCACCAAGTGAGTTTAATTACCACCTTAATTAGCCACAGAACCTGTGTAATTCATATGTGTTCTGTTCTAAAGGGATGAGGTGGCAACTCTAGGGGGAATCCTAGTGGGGATCCGGGGAAATAGACAACACACTGTACATGGGGGGATTTTGTATCAAGAAGTGTGCTGCTCCTGTGATGTTTGGGGACCCAACGTCCGATATGTCCTGTATGTGTTCTGTTTTAAAGGGATGAAGTGGTGTAATGTACTGGTGTAAGGATACTGGTGGTCAGTGCTGGGACAAGGTCATCCATTGCCAAAGGCAAAGATGCCAAGCTTGGTGTGTAAACCTAATGAATACTCTCCCCAGCAGTCACTTGCTTGTCAAAAGCACTGCAACTGTCACTACTGTTCTGCTGGTGGTTCTAGTACTGGGGTACTGGTGGTACTGGTAACGGGGGTCTGGTAGTATTGCTATGGAGTACTGGTGGTACTGCTATAGGGGTACTGGTAGTACTGTAATATGGGTACTGGTATAGGGTTAATGGTAGTACTGGAATAGGGGTACTGGTATAGGGTTACTGGTAGTACTGCTATGGGGGTACTGGTATATGGGTACTGGTAGTACTGCTATAGAGGTAATGGTATAGGGGTACTGGTATTACTGATATAGGGGTACTGGTATTACTGGTATAGGGGTACTGGTATAGGGTGTCACGGAAGGTCCCTGCACTCAGACCGAATGCTTCCGTCATACACAGCTTCCCATCAGTCTGGACATAGATACTGGATATTTTACAACGAGACTTGTATGTGTGCTAAGTATGGATTCTTTAATGGTACATTCTCCTGGTTTATATCGAGTTAAGAGCTTGTGAGTAATCAAAGGAACAATGAAACTCTCCGCCCCCTCCTCACACAGGGGGGGCTTCAATACAGATTTTAGGTAGACACTTTGGCACCGGTCTTAAGAAGTCACATTCCTTTAGATAATGACATTTAGTTGAGTTAATTACTAATTGTAACAAAATGTGTTACCCAGACAGCCTGAAAGGAGACTTCTGACCCTTTTGACTTAATCAGTTACAACACAGTATTGGCATCACACAATAGAACATGGGATGTCTTTTAAGCCACATCTTTAGACAGACGGCCTGTCTCTGACAGAAAGGTATTTACACCTGATAATCAAAAGGCTTTAAACAGTGTTATCACACAATAGAAAGGTCTAGGAGCAGACCTGAATTAACACCTCTACAGCCTTACACAATGGACAATTAATATATCTTCTGAGTCTATTGACCTGGTTGGGGGTCAGAATAAAATCACCTGTAATATCTCCAGACATCCTGGAATATGAACTACCAGTAATGCCCCATCTTCTGCAATTATGATTTATTAGCCACCCTATGACCCTATTGGACATAAGGTGACCCTAGACACAAGAGTGTCAGATTCTGTCACATAGGGGTACTGGAATAAGGGTACTGGTAGTACTGGTATAGGGGTACTGGTAGTACTGGTATAGGGGTACTGGTAGTACTGGTATAGGTGGTTTGATGAGTCCAGGCAGGCTGGGAGGGGAGGGAGGAGCTCTCTGGTTGTCATTATGATGTCACACTGGTATAGAAGTGTATGAATGATTGTGGGTTTGTCCCGCGTTGATGAGTAGGGATGAGCCGAACACCCCCCCCCCTTCGGTTCGGTTCGCACCAGAACCTGCGAAAATGATCCGTTGCCATGGACAGATCACCATGCAATTATATTCATTATTTCCGATTTCCCCCCCTTAACAAAAACATCAAATCCAGTGACAACACACTGGACTAGATGTCAGAAGAAGCTCCACTCAGAACTCTTTAAAGCCACGTTAAAGAAAAAAATAAAAACCATTCAGCCGCATTAAACGGCTGAAGAAACCCTGGATGCCATAAACACAGCCCTATTACAGTCAGCTGACTTAATAGCGCTGAAACGTAAAACCCACATCCGGAAAAAAAACTCCAGCTGATTCAACAACCAACTGACGTTATTGAAGCAAGAGCGCAGAAGAGCGGAAGTCGCCTGGAAAAGAAGCCATTCAGATGAGAACCTCTCCATCTACAAGACAATAACAAGAAAATACCACAAAGAAATTTTTACAGCCAAGAAAAACTATTTTTCTGAGGCTATCAACAGCACCCTCAATCCCCCCGCGAACTCTTCAAGATGGTCACTCAGACCATGAATCCAGGATGTCTTGAAGCCCCCAATTCAGACACACAAGAATTTTGCGATAAATTATCGGATTACTTCATTAATAAAATCGAGGGAATCCGGCAAAGCATTCAGCAAAACAATTTCCCCTGTAGCCCCCCCGCAATTATTTACACAGCACCTGTAGTAACTCGCCACAACCAGGTAAGTTCACGCTGGAACCCATCTCTATCCATGCCACTAAAAATATCATCGGTACTTTGCGTAACGGCACTGCGCCGAATGATAGTATCCCCACCAAACTGCTGAAGGAATGCGCCGACATCCTGGCACCTCCTATCACGCAGCTTATTAACCAATCTTTCAGGAAAGGCATAGTACCCTCCCAGTTGAAGGAGGGCATAATTCGACCCATCTTGAAGAAACCCACCCTGGACCCTAAGGACCCACTCCACCGCCGTCCCAAAACAGGCCTAAATACACTCTCTAAAGTAATGGAAAAAGTAGTGGTACAACAGCTGCAACAGCATCTAGATACCCACAAGCTACTTGATCCATTTCAATCGGGATTCCGGCCCGGACACGGGACAGAAACTGCATTGCTCAAGATATGGGACGACGCTCTCGAGGCCGCAGACGAAGGAGAATCTTGTCTTCTGGTTCTGTTGGACCTAAGCGCAGCCTTCGACACTGTAGACCACAAGCTTTTATTGACTCGGCTAGCTGAAGTAGCCAGAGTCGAAGAAGGCGATTTATCTTGGTTCTCCTCTTTTTTGGAGAACCGATCGCAAATTGTGAAGTTAGGACCTTTCACTTCTGAGAAATGCACAGTATCGTGCGGAGTCCCTCAAGGATCCCCTCTGTCGTCGGTGTTATTCAACATCTATCTTCGTCCGCTTTTTGAAATCATCAGCAGCCAAAAACTGCTCTATCACTCATATACAGACGACACACAACTGTATTTCCGCATTTGCAACAAAAAGGATCACCACCTCAATCTAGAGACATGTCTCTCTTTGATAGAGGACTGGATGACAAAGAGTTATCTTACACTCAACGGAGCGAAAACAGAACTTCTCCTGTTTCACGCCAAGCGTAGGAATCAACCGGCAACAACTTGGACACCCCCGCCCATTCTGGGCAAAATCATCACCCCTAGCGCCAAAGTCAAAGGTTTTGGGGTCATTTTTGACTCCTATATGACAATGGACGCACAAATAGGGTCAGTAGTCAGCGGATCTCACCATCTGCTGCGCCTACTACGCAGACTTACTCCTTTCATCCCCAAAGAAGACTTAGCGGTCGTGGTGGGAGCACTTGTTAACTCAAGATTGGACTATGCAAATGCCCTTTACCTCGGACTCCCCAAGTACCAAATCGCTCGTCTGCAGGTCGTTCAAAACACGGCTGCTAGACTTATGACTGGGAAAAAACCCTGGGAATCAATCTCACCTTCACTGAGAGCCCTTCACTGGCTACCAGTAAAAGACAGAATCACTTTTAAAGCACTCTGTCTAACGCATAGATGTATCCATGGGAATGCTCCCCATTATCTATGCGAAAAAATAAAAGCCCATAACCCCAAACGCGTCTTACAATCCACCAATCAAAATCTGCTCCAGATACTGAAAGCCGGATACAAATCCAAAGGAGATAGAAGATTCGCGGTCCAAGGTCCCAGACTATGGAACGGCTTTACCAACCAGCATTCGGTTGGAGGAGAATCACTTAGCATTCAGGAGAAAGATTAAAACTCATCTCTTTTGATACCAAAAGAGACAGGAACAACGAGCGCCCAGAGGCGATTTGGTTCGCATGTGCCGCGCTATATACGTTTTCATTCATTCATTCAGTTACTCTTGGTGGGCGCAGTAATGGGCCCTGCTGTGAAATTTTAGATCAAGAATTGTAATTTCATGCCCCTGTTGAACAGGGGCAGAAAAACTGGTGGTGGTGGTGCCCAGAACCAAAAATGTTCTTACAAGCTATCAGCATGATCATTGAGGAGGAAGAGGATAGACACTCAGCATAACAGGATAGGCACTCAGCATCAGCATAGGCAGTCTTGAAGGGATCTGAAATTTCAAAAGAAAATTTTCATTCACATCAGCATCAGGTGCTTGGTAGCTGGTGGTGATCCAAGCCTGATTCATTTTTATGAAGGTCAGTCGATCGACCGAGTCGGTGGAGAGGCGCACACTGTGATCGGTTACAAAGCCTTCAGCGGCACTGAATGTGCGTTCTGAAAGAACGCTGGATGCAGGAAAAGCCAGTAGCTCAATTGCGTACTGTGCATGCTCTGGCCAGTGATATATCCTCAAGACCCAGTAACTCAGAATATTTTCGGTGGGAAAGGTGTCCAAGTCTGATCTTGCCCCTAGGTATTCCCGCATCATTTAAAACAGACGATGGTTGCTGGAACCGGTCAGACCTTGGGGCTGCGGACTAAAAAATTGTCTGAACGCATCGGTCAGACGGCCACCTTCTTCACCGATCCTTCTGTGACTGACCGAAGCCCCAGCAACACGTTGTCCAGGACCAGGATTTTGTAACCTCCCAGTCTCTAGGAATGCATTGCACAGACCCTTCTGCAAGGCCTCCCGAAGATGTCCGCAACCTTACCCTTGTAACGTGGATCAAGGAGGGTTGCCAGGCAGTAATGATCCCTCTCCTTGATAGCACGAATACGAGGAACCTTGCGCAGGCTTTGCAGGATCAGGGAGGCCATGCAGCGTAGGTTTGTTGAGGCATTCGGTGCAGAGTTCTTTTGGTCACTGAGGACAACATGATCCGCAGCCACCTTGTCCCAGCCACGTACAAGTCCATGGGTGTCTTGGGACTGTAATTGATCCCTTGAAGACTGCTGCTGATGCTAAGTGCTGGGCTCCACCTCCATGCTGACACAATCCTTCTCCACCTCCTCCTAGTCCTCTTCCAGTGTGATCGGCGGGCAAGCAGGAACACTGTCTGGGTAAAGGGGGCCTTGAGAGATAAAGAAGTCCTCCTCTTCCTCCCTCTGATCTGCCTCAAGGGCCCTGTCCATTATTCCACGCAGCGTATGCTCCAACAGGTGGATAAGAGGAACAGTGTCACTGATGCATGCACTGTCACTGCTCACCATCCTTGTGGCCTCCTTAAATGGTGACAAGAAAGTGCATGGTACCCATGATCATGGCCCACTGGCGTGGGGAAAAAACAAGCTCCCCTGACCCTGTCCTTGTGCCATATTTGCTCATTGATGGCCCTCTGCTGCGTGTGCAGCTGCTTCAGCATGGCCAACGTAGAATTCCACCTGGTGGGCATGTCACAGATTAGGCAGATCTTGGGCAGGTTGTATTCCTTTTGGAGGTCTGCCAGCCGAGCACTGGCATTATATGACCATCGTAAATGCACACAGAGTTTTCTAGCCTGCTTCAGGACATCCTGTAAGCCCGGATACCTGCCCAAGAACCACTGCACCACCAAGTTAAGGGCATAAGCAAAACAGGGCACATGGGTCAGTTTTCCCTGTCACAGAGCAAATAGGAGTTTGGTGTCATTGTCGCAAATCACCATTCCTGGCTTAAGCTGGAGTGGCGTCAACCACCTCTGAGCCTGCCCCCGCAGAGCTGACAGAACGACTGCCCCAGTGTGGCTCCGGTCCCCCAAGAACACCAGCTCAAGCACCGCATGGGATCTCTTTGCCTGTGTAGCCCATTTCACATGCCGGTAGAGAGCCGGAATTACCTTCTGTGAGAAAAAGTGGCATTTGGGAACCTGCCACTGAGGTACTGCACATTCCACAAACTCACAGAATGGGGGCAGAATATACCAACTGAAAAGCAGTAGTTAAGGTGCTAACAATTTAGCTAAGCTAGCATTCAACCGCTGGGCATGTGGATGCTTGGGAGAGAACTTCTTTCGGCGCTGCAGCAGCTGGGACAGGAAAATTTACCTGGTACAATCTGACATCAGTGTACCGATAGTAGATTGCCTGCAAGATCTTGGCTGTGACATACCTAATTCTACACCTTCAGTCCTATCAGTGCAGGCTTCAGAGAGGACTAAGGGTATATTGGGTTTGGAGATCCCAGCTGATGAGGAGCAAGGAGAGGTCTGCTTTGTCCTTTGGTGTGGGTCTTTGAGGTACGCTTGCCAACGAACTGCGTGGCAGGTCGACATATGGCTGGTCAAGCATGTGGTGCTCAAGCGGGTGATGTTTTGGCCATGCGAGAAACGCTTGCGACATATGTTGCAAATAGCAGCGGTGCGATCTGATGCACTCGTCTCAAAAAGGCCCACACCAAAGAACTTTTAGAATAACGCTTAGAGACAGCAGTGCCCTGCACATGCAGAGCTCTGCGTTGTGATGCAGCCAGTGTGCTGCCCTCAAGTTGGCCCCTGGAGGGCATCCTGCCTCGTTGGAGATGTGCCTCCTCCTCCTCCTCTCTCCTATCAGTCACCCACGTGGAGTCAGTGACCTCATCATCCCCTCCCTTCTCATCACTGTAGAAAACCTGGCAGTATGCTGCAGCTAGGGGAACATCACTGCCAGATTGCTGTCCTTCTTGGCACCCCCTCTCTCTGGGCTCACGTTACTGCCTTCCTCTAGCTGGGTACCATCATCGGAGCCTTAAAAGCGCTGTGCATACTCCTGCAGCATGTACCCAACACTGTGTTCAAACAGTTCGGGGGACTCCTCAGGAGGACATGGTGGGGCTAGGGAAGGAGTGACTGATACCATTGAACAGAGGGAAGAGGCGGTGTTGGCAGCTGCTTTGCCAGACAAAGTACCCTAAGGATGGCTTGGTCATCCACTCTAACAAGTGTTTGGCATGTTGTGGCTCAACACAGCCAGCTGCCGAAAAAAAGAACAAGCGTGTCCCACGGCCACGTGCTAAAGATGCACCGTGTACCAGACCAGCACTGTTGCCTCTAGACGCAGAGCCTGCTTGCCCTCTTTTATCGGCTCGTGACTATCTGCCTCTCCTTGTTGTCCTTCCAGACATACTAATGGCCTGCAGGGGGATGTAGCTGCACAAATACTGACAATACTTGCTGATCAGTCACTGCCTGTGGTATTAAAATGAGAACACCAGCAATTGTATTCACGTAGCTTTAGGTGCACACTGTGCAGAGGACACAGTACACCAAGTGAGAATATGGCAACTAGCACAATTACCTGCCTGCCTGCCAGTATATTAGGAAGAGCGCATCTAGCTAAACTGAATACAGTGTACAAATATATATAAAACACCTGGGGTGCATATATATCCTCTACACACTATAACTGTAACTGACTCGCCTGCCTGCTCTATCTAACTCAAAAACAATGACACACTCTCTCGCTCTTTCTCTATCTTAACCACCGCAACACACAGAGGCGGCCTTATATAGTGTGGGGCGTGTACTAAAGCCCCTGAGCCATAATTGGCCAAAGCCACCCAGGCTGAATCCTGTGCTGAGAGGATTCTGGACTGAATATACCTCCATCTTTGGGAAGGTCTGTGGCAGAGACTTTACCAAGTTTCCGTGTGACATCCCGGCTGATACCGTTCTAATTACCAATAGATAGCTTCATGCATTGCATGAAGCTATCTATTGTTGCCGCTGCCGCCCCCTATTCATGTGCCCGGCCCCTTGTTGGGCACTGGGCATATAAATTACAACGGGAGGCTCTAATAGGCTTCCAAATTGGTAAACATCGGGCGCACTGCTGTACGTTCGCTGCTTACACAGTGTCGTGTTAAGGAAGCAAATACATCGCTAACACAGACTCGCCTCTCAGCCGTGCACCGGGTCTGGTTACCTCTCACCTGATTGGATGAAGCGACAGGCGCTGTGGCCAATTACAGCATCACTGTATTATAGCAGAAGATAGAAGAGGATGGGAAAAGGGAGAAGACATCAAGGACTCGGAGGACAGCGTTGACCCAAGACAGGTAAGTGCGGGGGGGGGGGGGGGGTGCACACTGGCGACATTTGATGGGGAAAATCTGGCAGCACACTGGCCGCAATTGATGGGCATACTGGAAGCACACTGGTGGCAATTGATGGGCACACTGGAAGCACACTGGTGGCAATTGATGGGCACACTGGAAGCACACTGGTGGCAATTGATGGGCACACTGGAAGCACACTGGTGGCAATTGATGGGCACACTGGAAGCACACTGGTGGCAATTGATGGGCACACTGGTGGCAATTGATGGGCACACTGGCAACGCTGGCAAAAGATGGTCACAGTGGCTGCGTTTGATGGTTTTTTTTTCAGTTTGTTTGCGCCCCCCAATATTTTTTAGCACCAGCCACCACTGATGGTGAGATCTGATTGGAGGAAGAAGATTCTGTGGACGAGTGTCTTTTATACACATAACGAGAACCTTCTTACATTGACAGGACTTATCTGTGTACCGCATGAGCGCCCCCTGTAGCCAGTCTGTGGGGGCAAAATTATTGTTGGTCGGACGGGGATCAAATACTTATTTTACTCATGATTTGTATCATGTGATCTCTCTGGAGTTTTGGTTGATCTTCTGTTTCCATCATATAAAATACACCTATGAGAAGAATGATAGACCCTTCATTTCTATGTAACGATCTGCAGAGGAGACGATCGCCCCCCTCCCCCCTCCCCTGTATATAGTACATAGCCGGCCTTTCTTCAGCCAAGCTGTGAAGGAGAGCCTAGAAAATACCCAAAAAGGAGCCGAGTGCTCCACCTACTGGCCGACAATGAGAATACAGAACAATCACACCAACCTGCAAGAAATCTATTCAGAAGTGTGTAATAAAATCCACACAAACATACGACATTCACTTCATTCGTTTCAGTTTCAATTTTTCTCCATCGCTAATCACTACTCAACATTTAATCCTAGTCTCTGGGGACTCAGAACACTTAGCGGGTGAGGAAGCCATCTTGGCAACTGCGTTGGCCGGGAATCGAACCCGAGTCTTCTGCTGAGAAAGCAGCTGTGCTAACCACTACACCACCAACGCAAAAAATGTATTAAGCACGTCTTTATAGTGTGGGAGGAAACCGGAGAACCCGGAGGAAACCCACGCAAGGCACAGGGAGAACATGCTAACTCCATGCAGACGGTGTCCTGGCCAGGATTAGAACCGAGGACCCCAGTGCTGCAAGGCAGAAGTGCTAATCACTAAGCCTCTGTGCTGCCCATCTCAATGTGGAAGTTCACATTAAGAGAGAGATAGAAAGAAAGAGAGAAAAGAGGGATAGAAAGAAAAATAGAAAAAGGGGATAGAAAGAAAAAAGTGTGGGGGTGGTATTACCCCCCAGTAATACACCCCCACACTCCTCTCCTGTACTAACTACCCCCCAGTCATACCCCCTAGAAGGGATAAAAGGAAAGAGAGAAAAAGGGATAGAAGGAAAGGGAAAAAAAGTGTGGGGTGGTATTACCCCCCAGTCATACCCCCCCACACTCCTCTCCTGTATGTACTACCCCTGTAATACCCCCTAGAAGGGATAGAACGAAAGAGAAAAATAGAGATAGAAGGAAAGAGAAAAGTTCCCACCCCCATACATACTACCCACTTTATACCCCCCACACTCCTCTCCTGTACATATTCCCCCCTTTATACCCCCAACACTCCTCTCCTGTACATACTACCCCCTTTATACCCCCCACACTCCTCTCCTGTACATACTACCCCCTTTATACCCCCAAAACTCCTTCTCCTTTACATACTATCAGTTTATACCCCCAACACTCCTCTCCTGTACATACTACCCCCTTTATACCCCCACACTCCTCTCCTGTACATTCTACCCTCTTTATACCCCCCCCACTCCTCTCCTGTACATACTACCCCCTTTATATCCCCCCACACTCCTCTCCTGTACATACTACTCCCTTTATACCCCCCACACTCCTCTCCTGTACATACTACCCCAACCCTAACCCCCCCCCACCACCCCCCACCCACATTCCCTCCTAAATACACACTCCTAAATATACACTCCTAAATACACACACTTATATAAACACACTTCTATAAACAAAAGAAATAGGTGTCTGGTGGTTGGTCCTCGGTGTTCTCAGGATCTTCTGGATCGGGATTCCGTATCACAGCCATGGATGTGATGTCCGCTCAGTTGGCATCGGGAATCTCACACTCAATCCAAAACTAAAGAAAAAGAAGAAGAAAGTCATATTAATTATCATAGAAGCTCCAGGATGACATAAAACAGATCACATAACGTCCTTCAGTTTAAAGCAGGTGAAGCAATAGATGATTTCTGATTGGTTGGTAGAAGTTTCGGTGTTTCTCTCATTGCTTCACTGATTAAGCTGAGGAGGAAATAGTTTGATCCGGGGGAATTGCGCCAACTGCCTGTGTGAGGTCACCGAGGAATCTGTCCGTCTTTATGAGACAAAACTGTTATTGGCCTTCCTCTGGAACAAACTGTTACTGTTATTTAAAGACTGAACCAGACAGAGGTGAGTCTTTTCAGCCAACATAAGAAGCATTGAGGACACTTACCTCATCCAGACGGGGTATATTCCTGATTCTGGGGTCCATGGCGAGACTTCCCCATCCATCTTCTACGTGCAAGTAGTCATGGTCATCATGGTCATCATGGCCTCTCTGTGAGGCCGACTTATACTCAGAATTAGCACTGTAAGAGGAAACAAAGAGATTAGTAAGACCAGAAAGGAAATAAAATGGCGCAGTGTACATGGATTATACATTCATATGTAACATTTTCCCCGCATCGCCCATGGATACTATTCTGTGTATTGTAGATCTAATTTGTACAAAAGGAAAGCCCAATTGTACCCTCTGTTTCATTCAGCTAAGTGTATATATCAAAATATCTCACCGACAGGAGGTGATTGGCTGCAGCACGTGACCTCCTCCATGGGAAGCCAGGACACAGCATGTGACCTCCTCCATGGGAAGTCAGGACACAGCACGTGACCTCCTCCATAGGAAGTCAGGACACAGCACGTGACCTCCTCCATGGGAAGTCAGGACACAGCATGTGACCTCCTCCATGGGAAGTCAGGACACAGCATGTGACCTCCTCCATGGGAAGTCAGGACACAGCATGTGACCTCCTCCATGGGAAGTCAGGACACAGCATGTGACCTCCTCCATGAGAAGTCAAGACACAGCATGTGACCTCCTCCATGGGAAGTCAGGACACAGCACGTGACCTCCTCCATGGGAAGTCAGGACACAGCACGTGACCTCCTCCATGGGAAGTCAGGACACAGCATGTGACCTCCTCCATGAGAAGTCAGGACACAGCACGTGACCTCCTCCATGGGAAGTCAGGACACAGCACGTTACCTCCTCCATGGGAAGCCAGGACACAGCATGTGACCTCCTCCATGGGAAGTCAGGACACAGCATGTGACCTTCTCCATGGGAAGTCAGGACACAGCACGTGACCTCCTCCATGAGAAGTCAGGACACAGCATGATGACGTGATGTGACTTATACCATTGCCTGAATTCCATCAGTAAAGTGCAGAAAATCTAATCACTTGTGTGGACATTCCTTCCTTGGGATATGAAGGTCAATGGCCGGGAATGTCACGTGCAGGCCTCAGGCATGGAGAGGGCACAATATGGCGGATATGTGGATAGTGTTCTAGCAAAAGGACAAGAGTGGGACAGGAAGCCATGCTTTGGCGCCAACATCCAGCCAATCAGGGAGCCCCTCTTACACACTGACCTGGTGCTCATGTTCCCCATCTAACCCTCAGTACACCACCATTGGCGATGTTACATTGTACAAAGGAAATTCTAATGAAGAAACTTACGTGTTGGTTGTAGAACTGCTGCAAGTACTGAATTCCACATCTTGGAGGTCTGATCTTCTGGCGATGGGATCTGATGGTGGGACAGCGGGGATCTCACACTCCATCGAAAACTAAAGAGAAAAGATTGATATTCATTACCATAGAAGCTCCAAGATGACATTGAACATAATCATATAACGTCCTTCAGTTTAAAGCAGGTGAAGCAATAGATAATTTCTGATTGGTCGGTAAAAGTTTCTGTGTTTAATCCATTGCTTGACTGATTAAGCTGAGGAGGAAATAGTTTGATCCGGGGGAATTGCGCCAACTGCCTGTGTGAGGTCACCGAGGAATATTTATCTTTTGTCTCTTTATGAGACAAAACTTTGTTGCCTTCCTCTGGAACAAACTTTTACTGTTTTTTAAAGACTGAATTAGACATGTAAGAAGCATAGAGGGCACTTACCTCATCCAGGCGGGGTAGATTCTTAGAATCATTCACTGTGTAGAGACTTCTCAGAGCGGATTCTAGTTTGTAGTCATAGGTGAATCCTTGGACATCTAATTGTGAGGCATCAATTGTCTCACTCTCCATCCGAAATTCATCAAAAGGGGGTAGATTCCCAGTTCCTGGGATCACTACGACACTGCTCAGACCAGATTCCTCATCAAATGCATCCTGGTAATCATGGTGGGGCTGTGAGACCTCGGTTGTCTCACTCTCCATCCGAAATCCATCAAGAGGGGGTGGATTCCCGGTTTCTGGGGTCATATCGAGTCTGCTCAGACAATATATATAATCAAAGACATCATGGTCATCATGGTGGGGCTGTGAGACCTCGGTTGTCTCACTCTTCATCCAAAATCCATGGAAAAGGGGTAGATTCTCGGTTCCTGGGGTCATATCGAGACTGTTCAGACGAGATTCATCATTAAAGACATCCTGGTAATCATGGTGAGGCTGTGAGGCCTCAGCTGTCTCACTCTCCATCTGAAATCCGTCAAAAAGGGGTAGATTCCCGGTTCCTGGGATCACTACAACACTGCTCAGACCAGATTCCTCATCCTGGTAATCATGGTGGGGCTGTGAGGCCTCGGTTGTCTCATTCTCCATCTGAAATCCGTCAAAAGGGGGTGGATTCCTGGTTTCTGGGGTCATATCGAGTCTGCTCAGACGATATATATAATCAAAGACATCATGGTCATCATGGTGGGGCTGTGAGGCCTCGGTTGTCTCACTCTTCATCCAAAATCCATCAAAAAGGGGTAGATTCCCTGTTTCTGGGGTCATAGTGAGACTGCTCAGACCAGTTTCAATATCAAAGGCATCGTGGTCGTCATGGTGGGGCTGTGGGGCCTCGGTGGTCTCAGACTCTTTGACACTGTAAGCGAAAAAAGAGATTAGTAACACAAGAAAGGAAACAAAATGGCGCAGTGTACATGGATTATACATTCACGTTCATGTATGGAACATTTTCCCCGCATTGCCCAATTGAGTGTATTTTAGATCTAATTTGTACAAAATGAAAGCCCCATTGAACCCTCCGTTTCAATCAGCCAAGTGTATTCCAGGAACATCAATACAGAAGGTGTTCAATGTCTTCATGTATGTTTTCTTTCTAAAGCAGCCACAGACTAAGAGGAAAAGCCTGTCCCCTGCCAGCAGGTATGGAGTGGAAATGTTATTCTCTGTGTGGAAGAACTGGTCTCTCTGCAGAGGTCCAACACGCCCCCTAGTGACTCAGTCCTATAGAGCTACAATCAGTAAAGCGCATGCTACCTGCTGATTGGAGACCTTCAGCCTTGACTCAACTTCCTATACATCTAATGGAGATCCTGTATATAGGAGTGTGGAAGTGCTGGACTGTGGTAAGCACTCCTAACCCCACACCCAACTATACACCTAGTGGAATATCTAGACATTCAGCATAATCTGCAATGCCATTAACGTCTGGATGGAAGGATATTATACGGTCCTCCTGGATAGGAGGCAGATCTGGCTATCTGGTTATTGTCTCATAAAGTGGGCTGCCGGGCGTTACATATATCACCTCCAATCATCATCTAGCCCCATGGTCTCCAAACTGCACCCCGGGGGCCAGATGTGGCCCTTGGGGCACTATCGCACCAACTTACACCAATGATGGAGCACCATTCCCTCTACTGACACCATCAATGGGGTACCATTCCCTCTCATGACACCATCAATGGGGTACCATTCCCTCTACTAACACCATCAATGGGGTACCATTCCCTCTACTGACACCATCAATGGGGTACCATTCCCTCTACTGACACCATCAATGGGGTACCATTCCCTCTACAAACAACATCAATGGGATACCATTCCCTCTACTGATATCATCAATGGGGTACCATTCCCTCTACTGACACCATCAATGGGGTACCATTCCCTCTACTGACACCATCAATGGGGTACCATTCCCTCTACAGACAACATCAATGGGGTACCATTCCCTCTACTGACACCATCAATGGGGTACCATTCCCTCTACTGACACCATCAATGGGGTACCATCCCACCAACTGACACTATCAATGGGGTACCATTCCCTCTACTGACACCATCAATAGGATACCATTCCCCCTCCTGACAACATCAATGGGGTACTATTTCTCCCATTAAAACCAACGCTGGGGCACTGATGCTGGGGGAGGGGGGCTTTCTACACCGACTAGCCACAGTCCGGCTCCCCTAGGGCCTGAAGGACAGTAAACTGGCCCTTTACTTAGAAAGTTTGGAGACCCCTGATCTAGGCAATAGGTTTTTTGTTGCCATAAACTTTCCCCACCAGGCATTGTCCCTTCGGGTGATTGGAATAAATATTATAGGGACATGGGACCCGATGTCTCCCAAGAAAGATATTGGCGGCACCTTTGGCTTTGTCTAATAATCTAGAGCAATGATCGTCTGGATCGGAAATCAGTCTAGAATATTCAGGAACATTCCTTCATTTTGTTTCCTGAATATTCTAAACTGATTTCCGATCCGGACGATCGTTGCTCTGCATTATCGGACACAGCCAGATGTGCCGTCAATATCTTACTTGAGTGACCTATGGACAGCAAAATGGCAGCAAAACTTCCTCCCGTGACTCTCTTCTACCAAACCTGACCCGAGGGGCCCTGACATTGTGACAAGGGGGGGGGGGGGGCTGTGCTGCTCGTGTTCCTAATCTTACCATCATCACTGAATATGTTACATTGTACACAGGAAACTGTAATGAAGATACTTACATTTCGATGATTGAGACAACGCTACTGGCTTCGGACTCGGCATCAGAGTCATCATAAGGATCCATGTCTTGGTCAAGGAATACGTCCGTCCTCATAGCCGGGACCTGATAATAAAGGAATTAAACATTAGTCGTGTCTAAACTTCTTCATCTGACACAAATAGCACACTTTTTATGGGGCGTATTTCCTATATTTCACTCGGATAAATTGTCTTCAGGTACGGAGCCTCCCTGACGCTCATTACTCCACTATCTAACAATATATATATATATATTGTGTTTCCTCAAAAATAAGACCTAGTGTTATTCTCCAGGAGGGCTGCAATATAATAACGCTAGGTCTTATTTTCGCTTTAGTTTATCCTCAGTTCACACTGTGGGATTCCTATCAGGCAGAGGGGGAGAGAAGACAGCACATTACATGGTAAGGTCTACCCTGAAAATAAGCCCTACTGTGTTTTTTTGTTGCCAAATATAATTTAAGACCTGGGCTTATTTTCGGGAGAAACACGGGTAGTCCATTTATAGCCTTCCTGTATGGTTATATCTGCTCTACATCTAATCTATCTGATCATTGGAGGAGATCTGCCTACTGATCACTTCTATGGATTTCCATATGGATATGAGGGACATGAGAAGGTCCCCCCAACAATCTCTGTTGCCTGAATCTGGGGGTGTCCATAAGTTATGGATATTTTATACCCAACCAGCTACATATACTGATATGTAATCCTCCATGAAGACAACGTCACCCCTTCACTTTATATATTCTATATAGAAGAATGTGTACTTACCGGTCTGTCTCTGCCTTCATCATGGCCGATTTCCTTTTGGGCCTCGTCTCGTTGGCTTTCCATCTCGGCTTTTCTTGCCCGAGCTTTCTGTAGAAGTTCTCTTTTCCTTTCTCTGGTCAGCTGCTTTCCTTCTTTCTCCACCTTCTTCTCCCCCACCTTACTCTCCTCCACCATCTTCTTCTCTATCTCGGCTTTTCTTGCCCGAGCTTTCTGTAGAAGTTCTCTTTTCCTTTCTCTGGTCAGCTGCCTCCCTTCTTTCTCCCACTCCGCTTTCAATGCGTAAGCTTTCTGTAAAAGTCTTCGCTTCTTCTCTCCTTTGCTCTCCACTGCTTTCTTCAGCTCCCCGCCTGTCTGCTCCTCCACCTTACTCTCCTCCACCTTCTCCTCCATCTCGGCCTCTGCTCTGATCAGCTGCTTTCCTTGTTTCTCCCAGCCTGCTGTCATTGCATGGAATTTCTTCCATTCCTCCTCCATTAATCTCTCAATTTCCCCCATCGTTTCACTCTCCTCTGGCATTTCTATCACTACGTCTGGGAAGTCTCCGCTCTCTGCTCTCAGGATTCTCATCCTCGATCCTATTTTTTTTTCTCCTAAAATCTCCTCTCCAAAAAACTCCTCTCCTAAAAACTCCTCTCCTAAAAACTCCTCTCCTAAAACTCCTCTCCGGTACGCTCCTCTCCGGTACGCTCCTCTCCGGTACGCTCCTCTCACTGGTAATAAATCGCTTTGAACATATTAAAATAAAAATAAATAAAATGTAAGTAGATGTTAAGATTGTAAAGCAAAACTTCAAAATTCAAAACATTTTCTTTTGGATTTAGATTGAGTCGGGGCGGGAGGGGGCGGGGCTCAAACTTTTCTAAAGTTTTTCCTTGTTTTCCTGCCTGGGAAAGTTTCCCGCACTTCCTGACGTCTCAGGAGGAACGGAAGTGAGGGAAAGTCTACCAACCAAATCACAGATGACAGTAAGAAACACCAACTGAGGTTCCATTCCCTTCCCCATCCCCACCTGAAAGTCTTACAAAGAGTTGCGGATTATTTCAATGAGGACAATTTTGAAGGTCCTAAGAAAGCTCTGTTTGTTGGGAAAAAAAGACGTAAATTTTGTTTGGGTGCCACGTCGCACGACCGCGCAATTGTCAGTTAAAGCGACGCAGTGCCGAATCACAAAAAGTGCTCTGGTCAGGAAGGGGGTAAATTCTTCTGGGGCTGAAGTGGTCAAGCGCGTGTGTGTGTGGGGGGTGCACATAGGTCTGGACATAGGGATATATAAATATTTATTGAAAAATATATATATATATATATATATAATTATATATATTTTTACATATTAAATATTAGATTGATAAGAGTCTCCATAACATGATAGGTAGATAAATATTTATTGAAAAATAAATAAATAAAACAATTTAAATAAAATTATATATATATTTGCACAGGTCGCATGTGTTGCGCTAGATCAGAGTCACCTTGAAAAACAGATGTGCGTTATTTTAGTGGATGGCAAGCCTCTCACAGCACTACTAGACTCTGGTAGCGTGGTGACCCTAGTTAGGAGTGCTTGTGTAGACCCCGAAAAAAGACACCCCAGTAGTATTGGGGTAATTTGCATGGGGACACTCGGGACTACCAGACAGCAGTGGTTGAGGTTGATACCCCCTGGGGCAGGGTAACACATTCAGTGGGGGTGGTACCCTCACTGCTCCATGAAGCTTTAGTAGGGAGAGACTTTCCCCATTTTTGGAAGTTATGGGAGAATAAAGGGAGGCTCGTAGATAGAGTTCCCCCTGCTGGGGAAACACAGGAACTCTCACCAGACCCGTTTTTCAAAAGGGAAAGGCAGGCTATTGGTGGGATCGAGGAAGCCGGAGATCCTCTTCCTTTCCCTGCCATGGTCGGGGAACCGGAAGACTTGGAAGCTAGCACCCAGCCTGAGGGTAACGAACAGGAAATCACGCCTGACCCTGACATCGAGAGTAGCCAAAATGTGGTACCCGACTTGGAGGTCAGGAGGGAGGATTTCTGTACCGAGCAGCTGCGAGAGCCCACCCTCATGAGTGCCAGGGAAAATGTTAAGGTGTTGGATGGGGAACCGGTGGATCCTAATTGGGTGGTGTCCTTCCCCTACATGGCGATTAAAAACAATTTATTATATCGAGTGATAAAACACGGAGAGGAAGAGGTAGAACAGCTGCTGGTTCCCAAACCCTTTCGCAGGGTGGTGCTAGACCTGGCTCATGGCCATGTAATGGGGGGACATCTCGGGGTCGAAAAAACCAAGGAGAGAATCTCCCAAAGATTTTTCTGGCCAGGGTTGCATGCAGAGGTCAAGGAGTATTGCGAATCGTGCCCCGAGTGCCAAATGTCAGCACCGTCGCCCCATTTTCGCAGCCCCCTTGTCCCTCTACCAATAATTGAGGTTCCCTTTAAGAGGGTTGGCATGGACCTGGTCGGGCCGGTGGTGAAATCTGCCCGAGATCACCAGCATATTCTGGTGATCCTGGACTATGCGACTCGCTATCCTGAGGCCATACCCTTGCGTAACACCTCCGCTAAGGCTATTGCCAAGGAATTGGTCCAGGTGTTTAGTCGAGTCGGGATCCCGAAAGAGATCTTGACCGATCAGGGCACCCCTTTCATGTCTAGGGTTACCAAGGAATTGTGTAGATTGTACAAAATCTCCCATCTCCGTACTTCTGTCTACCACCCCCAGACAGATGGTCTGGTCGAAAGGTTTAATAAAACGTTGAAGAGTATGTTGAAAAAGGTGGTCGACAAGGATGGGAGAAACTGGGATTATTTGCTACCATATCTCATGTTTGCCATACGAGAGGTTCCACAGGCCTCCACAGGCTATTCCCCCTTTGAGCTCTTGTATGGTAGGCATCCCAGGGGCCTGCTAGATATTGCAAAAGAAACATGGGAAGGAGAGGTCAGCCCATATAGGAGCATCATAGAACATGTCTCCTTGATGCAGGACCGAATCGCAGCCGTCCTGCCCCTAGTACGGGAACATATGGAGCGAGCCCAGGAGGCCCAAAGGAGGGTCTATAACCGGGGTGCCAAGGTCCGTACTTTCAGCCCGGGGGACAGAGTACTGGTACTGGTTCCCACAGTAGAAAGTAAGTTTTTAGCTAAGTGGCAGGGTCCCTTTGAGGTTGTTGAAAGGGTGGGGGAGGTAAACTACAAAGTCTACCAGCCAGGCAAAAGGAAACCCCACCAAATTTACCATGTAAATCTCTTAAAGCCCTGGAAGGACCGAGAGACTTTACTGGCCACGTCCTCACCTCCAACAGACCGGATACCCGTGATACCTGACGTTCCCATCACGGATTCCCTGTCTGTAGCACAACAAAATGACGTTAGGGCATTTGTGCAGAAAAATAGAGACTTTTTCTCCCCCTTACCCGGACTGACCAACACGATCCAACATGACATAGTGACGGAACCAGGGGTTCGGGTAAATGTAAAACCCTATAGAATTCCAGAGGCCCGGCGAGAGGCGGTTGCGGAGGAAATAAAACAAATGTTAGAGTTGGATGTGATCGAAGAGTCCCACAGTGAGTGGTCAAGTCCCATAGTGCTGGTCCCAAAACCTGATGGCAGTATCAGGTTTTGTAATGACTTTAGAAAACTTAACAGTGTGTCCAAGTTTGACGCCTACCCGATGCCCCGGGTCGACGAACTTGTGGACAGGTTGGGACAGGCTCGCTACATAACGACCCTGGATCTAACGAAAGGTTATTGGCAAATACCGCTTACTGAATCAGCCAAGGAGAAGACTGCCTTTTCCACTCCTGAGGGCTCGTTTCAGTATAAGCGGATGCCGTTTGGTCTGCATGGAGCCCCTGCATCATTCCAGCGAATGATAGACAAAACTTTGAGACCACATCGCTCGTATGCAGCGGCGTACTTGGACGATGTGGTCATCCACAGCCCAGATTGGGAATCGCACCTGCCCCGCGTACAAGCGGTGGTAGATTCCCTTAGGGAAGCACGTCTCACGGCCAATCCAAAAAAATGTGCCATAGGTCTGGAGGAGGCCAGATACCTTGGGTACATTATTGGCCGGGAGTGGTCAAGCCGCAGACCAATAAAATTGAGGCAATTCAAAAATGGCCCCAACCAGTCAATAAAAAACAAGTGAGGGCCTTCCTGGGCATTACGGGGTATTACAGACGTTTCATACCCAATTTTGCCACCGTTGCTGCCCCCTTGACCGATTTGACGAAGAGTAGGGGGTCGGTCATGGTCAAGTGGAACCCCGAAGCCGAGAAGGCATTTCAGAAGTTGAAACAGGCTCTTTGTATGGTACCCGTACTAGTAACCCCGGACTTTAGCCAGGAGTTTGTTGTACAGACAGACGCCTCTGAGGTGGGCCTAGGGGCCGTACTCTCACAGAACAGGGATGGTGAGGAGCACCCAGTGGTATACCTGAGCCGGAAGCTAAACAAGCACGAGAAAAATTATGCCATCGTAGAAAAGGAGTGTCTCGCCATTAAGTGGGCTTTAGACTCCCTGAGGTATTACCTACTGGGGAGGTCATTTAAGCTGGTCACAGACCATGCTCCCTTGAAGTGGATGTGTGATAACAGGGAGAAAAATGCTCGGGTGACAAGGTGGTTCCTGGCTTTACAGCCTTTTAAATTTACGGTGGAGCATAGGCCAGGAAAACTCCAAAATAATGCAGATGCTCTCTCCCGGGTGCACTGTATGGTTGGGGCAAGTGCTCAGCCGCAGGGGCTTGAGCAGAGGGGGAGGATATGTGACGGTATGCGAGGTGAGATACTTGACAATAGGTATATTTCACCACGCATACGGTCTATTTTGAGAAGCTGAACCGGAATCCGGGCCGGGTTTTACGGCCTCTAGTGTTCCGGTCCGGATATTTGTGTCCACTGGAGTTCAATGTCAGGTGGACCTTAAAAACAACCAGGAAGAGATCAGAAGGGAGCTCTCTGGTTTTGGGACACTGAGGAGGGAACCTGAGTGTGAGGAGCTCTAAAGACATTGCAAGAAAAAGGTTTGCGTTGTTGTTTATTTTATGGGTGGGGGGGGACCAGCCCCACACTGTATAGATAGGAGACCCTGATGTTTAGTTTAGCGCCGGACGGCAAGGATTTAAGTTTACTGTTTTGTTTGTTTTAACCTGCAAACCTTTTGTAAAATAAACCTGGCAGCTGCCAGACGTAAAAAGAAAGTGCCTGTTTACAGACTGTGTTTCAGAAAAGTGATCCCCATGAGCTAATCTCCCACAATATATATATATATATATATATATATATATATATATATATATATATATATATATAAAGATATAATTATTTATATATATTTTTATAATTTTTTTTTATAATTTTTTAAATACGTTTTTTAATAAGTATATTTTCATAATAAATATTTCATAATACATTTATTAATATTACATTTTTTAATACATATTTACCGATCATGTTATGGAGACTCTTATCGATTTAATATGTAAAATCTTCTTTCTCATCTATCTGTGAATGATAAAAATGTACACACACATACATACTGCATTTAAATATATATGTTGTTATGTGTATGTGTGTGTATATATATATATATATATATATATATATATATATATATATATATATATATATATATATATATATATATAATATATAAAAAAAATATATATAATTATTTATATATTTCTTAGTATTACTATTTTTAATACATTTTAATAATAAATATTTAATAATACATGTTTTAATAATGTTTTAATAATACATTTTTTTTTTCAATATGTATCTATGTTATGGAGACTCGTATCGATTTAATAGGGAATGTTACATATATATTATATATATTTTTAGTTATATATTTCTCAAGAAATATTTATCTATCATGCTATGGAGAATCTGAACACATTTCCCACAATTCTCTGCTTCTCATTTATTCCTTCATTTACACATTTACAAATATATATATATAATAAATCTGATGGGAAAGAAAATCCCTCCAGATCTATTTCTATTGATCCTTGTTATTGGAGGGCATTGATATTACAAAGAGGATTTTACATAATAAATATCAGATTGATAAGAGTCTCCATAACATGATAGGTAAATATTTATTGAAAAATGTATAAATAAAAAATAAAATTATATATATATACAATAAATTACTTTTATAAATAAATATATATACATTTTCTATCATCCATAGATAGATGTAATATATTGATTATGTATATACTGTAGGAGGGTTTGGTTTTTCTATATTTTAGTCTAAACTGAATTTTATATATATAAATGTCTATTATTATTTTTATTTCTGGATTTTTTCAATAAATGTTTATCTATCTATCATGTTATGGAGACTCTTATTCATCTAATATTACATGTCCTCTGTGTTCTCTATGACTGGCTGCACTTTGCCGGCTCATCTTCTAAATAAAGGATTTATTATAAATAACTGTCACCTGCAGCAGCCAATGAGAGCTCTGCAGACACAGGGGGTGGGCGGGGACTGGTTGCTATGGTCACCATCTGTGTATTGGGTTATTTATTGATCATTAGATGTTATTTGATGGAGAAGGGGAGAGGACGGCAGTGCGTCGTCTCATCAATCGTTTCCCAATGGCGGATTATAACTCCTCCCAGTTATGGCGGCCGCATCCAATCCAGATGGACTCTCCATGACGAGACGTGTAGAACTCCACCCCTGAGGGCCAGGCTCCACCCACTCCCATACAACTCCTTATGGTGGAGGACGGCAGCCATGATGGAGGTACGGTGGGGTCATTCTGTCCACTACAACACCTTGTCTGTAGGCGGCCCTCGAGGGCCGGAGCTGTAGACGCGTTTTATTGCAGAAATCTCGCCGTCTCCGCCCAGAATAGAAATTCCAGTCCTAGATCAGAGATTTCTAGATTCGGTGAAAAGTGTTTACAAGTTACATTTGGTTACCATGGTTACTGAGTGAAGCCATAAGAAATACCAGTTTAGGACTGAAGCGTCCCTTTTACATTTGGTTACCATGGTTACGGTGACCACCCCTGCCTTATTATGGGCTACGTTTACCTATTACATTAAAGTGGCCCCTGAAGTGTCACATAGACGGGGCCATTTGTCGGCCTTTCCTGCCCCCCTGAAGCCTGGATGAATAACCCCCAATGTTTACATCCCGGCTTATTTTCCGGACATGGGCTACAACAAAATGGTCACTGAGCGGAATTCTGTCAGGACAACATAAGGGCGCGTCTGTTTTGTTATATTCTGCTGCCATTTTGTTGTAGTCCAGAGTACGAGAAGAAAGGGGTGACAGTGGGGGGGGGGGGGATCCTAGTGGGGATCCGGGGAAATAGACAACACACTGTACATGGGGGGATTTTGTATCAAGAAGTGTGCTGCTCCTGTGATGTTTGGGGACCCAACGTCCGATATGTCCTGGAATGAGCCAGCACATAGGAATGTAAACATCGGGAGTTATTCAGCCAGGCTTCATGGAGGACAGGCATGGCATTACACAATAAATACTGGGGTAGGGGTACTGGTAGTACTGTAGGGGTACTGGTATAGGGGTATTTGTGGTACTGTATAGGGGTAATGGTGGTACTGATATAGGGGTACTGATGGTACAGGTGTAGGGATACTGGTAGTACTGGTATAAGGGTAATAGTGGTACTGGTGGTACTGGTGTAGGGATACTGGAGGTACCGGTATAGGGGTAATGGTGGTACTTATATGGTGGTACTGGTACAGGGGTAATGTTGGTACTGATATAGGGGTATTTGTGGTACTGGTATAGGCCTAATGGTAGTAATGGAATGGGGGTACTGGTATTGGACTACTGCCTGGTAGTACTGGAATAAGGGTACTGGTATAGGGTTACTGGTAGTACTGCTATGGGGTACTGGTATATGGGTACTGGTATTACTAATATAGGGGTAATGGTATAGGGGTACTGATATTACTGATATAGGGGTACTGGTAGTACTGGAATAAGGGTACTGGTAGTACTGGAATAAGGGTATTGGTATTACTGGTATAGGAGTACTGTTAGTACTGGAATAGGGGTACTGGCAGTACTGAAATAGGGGTATTGGTTGTACTAGAATAAGGATACTGGTAGTACTGGTATAGGGGTACTGGTAGTACTGGAATAGGGGTATTGGTAGTACTGGACTAAGGGTACTGGTAGTGCTGCTATAGGGGTACTGGTAAATGGGTACTACTAGTACTGGTATAGGGGTACTGGAATAAGGGTACTGGTAGTATTGAAATAAGGGTACCGATAGTACTGGTATAGGGGTACTGGTAGTACTGGAATAAAGGTACTGGTATAGGGGTACTGGTAGTACTGGTATAAGGGTACTGGTAGTACTGGAATAAGGGTACCGGTAGTACTGGTATAGGGGTACTGGTAGTACTGGAATAAGGGTACTGGTAGTACTGGAATAGAGGTTCTGGTAGTATTGGAATAAGGGTATTGGTAGTACTGGTATAAGGGTACTGGTAGTACTGGAATAAGGGTACCGGTAGTACTGGTATAGGGGTACTGGTAGTACTGGAATAAGGGTACTGGTAGTACTGGAATAGGGGTTCTGGTAGTATTGGAATAGGGGTACTGGTAGTACTGGAATAGGGGTACTGGTAGTACTGGAATAGGGGTACTGGTAGTACTGGAATAGGGGTACTGGCAGTACTTGAATAAGGGTACTGGTAGTACTGGAATAGGGGTACTGATACTACTGGAATAAAAAGTTTTTGATCTGGGGTAGTACCCTGCACCCCTCCACAGAACCCTGCCCCCAACCCGTAGTTAGGGTGACCACATTTCCAAACTACCATTCAGGGACACCCCCCCCCTTCCCAAAAATCAGCTTGTGTGGTAACAAATCACAGCACAGAGATTGAACACAATCTCTCCACAATTTCTCCAATCACAAGCAGGGGGCAGGAACTGTGCTCCTCCAGGCATTCCCGGCCAGGACAAGTACTGTCAGTGAGTAATAGGCATGTGCATTTCGTTTCGTTCCGAATCGAAATTCGGACGAATTTTCCATTATTCGGACATTCGGATGCATACGAATTTCCGAATTGCTATAATAACGAAAAATTT
The DNA here is from genome assembly GCA_029574335.1 of Rana kukunoris. Taxonomy (NCBI): domain Eukaryota; kingdom Metazoa; phylum Chordata; class Amphibia; order Anura; family Ranidae; genus Rana; species Rana kukunoris. Next base: position 560,419,167 of record CM056052.1, on the reverse strand, counting down.
CGACCGTTTTCCGAATTCGTTCATTTTCGACCGAATTTCGAAAAAAAAAAAAAAAAGTCGAAATCGAATTTTTTTTTCGAATTCCGAATCGAATACCCGCGGACTAAATTCGATCGGAATTCGAAAAAAAAAAAAAAAAAAAAAAATTCGAATTTAATTCGAAAAAAATTCTATTAGAAAAGAGACTATTTGTTTTCTAATCTGGTTGAAATATTTTCGATTTCGACCGATTTTTTTCGAAATTCGGTCGAAAACGAACGAATTCGAAAAACGGTCGAAATATTTTCGATTTCGACTGTATTTTTCGAAATTCGGTCGAAAACGAACGAATTCCGAAAACGAATTCAACACATGTAACGAACCTAACTTAACGAAATTTATTAAATGACGAATTGAAACGAAACGAAACGAAACGAATTTTTCACTTTTGCACATGCCTAGTGAGTAAAGTGAATGAATGAAAACTTGTATAGTGCGGCACATGCGAACTGAATCGCCTCTGGGCGCTTGTTGTTCCTGTCTCCTTTGATATCAAAAGAGATGTGTCTTGACCTTTTTCCTAAATGCTAGGTGGTTCTCCTCCAACCGAATGCTGGTTGGTAAAGCGTTCCATAGTCTGGGACCTTGGATCGCGAATCTTCTTTCTCCTTTGGACTTGAAGTTGGCTTTCGGAACCTGGAGCAGGTTCTGATTCGTGGATCGCAAAACGCGATTGGGATTATGCGCTTTTATTATTTCGCATAAATAAAGGGGGGCATTCCCATAGACACATCTATGCGTAAGACAGAGAGCTTTAAAAGCAATTCTGTCTTTAACTGGCAGCCAATGAAGGGCTCTCAGTGAAGGTGAGATGGATTCCCAGGGTTTTTTCCCAGTCACAAGTCTGGCGGCCGTATTCTGAACGACTTGCAGACGAGCGATTTGGTACTTGGGGAGGCCGAGGTAAAGGGCGTTTGCATAATCCAGCCTGGAGTTTACAATAGCTCCCACCACGACCGCTAAATCTTCTTTGGGGATGAACGGAGTGAGTCTGCGTAGTAGGCGCAGTAGATGGTGAGATCCGCTGACTACTGACCCTATTTGTGCGTCCATTGTCATAAAGGAGTCAAAAATGACCCCTAGGCTTTTGACTTTGGCGCTAGGGGTGATGAGCTTGCCCAGAATAGGTGGGGGGGGTCCACGCTGTTGAAAGTTGATTCCTGCGCTTGGCGTAAAACAGAAGAAGTTCTGTTTTTGCTCCATTGAGTTTAAGGTAACTCTTTGTCATCCAGTCCTCTATCAAAGAGAGGCATGTCTCTAGATTGAGGTGGTGATCCTGTCTGTTGCAGATACGGAAATACAGTTGCGTGTCGTCTGCGTATGAGTGGTAGAGCAGTTTTTGGCTGCTGATAATCTCAAAAAGAGGACGAAGGTAGATGTTGAATAGCACTGGTGACAGAGGCGATCCTTGAGGGACTCCTCATGTTACTGTGCGTTTGTCAGACGTAAAAGGTCCTAGCTTCACTATTTGCGATCGGTTTTCCAGAAAAGAGGAGAACCAAGATAAATCGCCTTCTGCGACTCTGGCTACTTCAGCAAGCCGAGTCAGTAACAGATTGTGGTCTACAGTGTCGAAAGCTGCACTTAGGTCCAACAGAACCAGGAGACAAGATTCTCCTTCGTCTGCGGCCTTGAGAACATCGTCCCATACTTTCAGTAATGCTGTTTCCGTCCCATGTCCGGGACGGAAGCCTGATTGCAATGGGTCAAGTAGCTTGTAGGTATCTAGATGCAGTTGCAGCTGTTGTACCACTACTTTTTCCATTATCTTAGAGAGTACGTTGAGGCTTGTTATGGGACGGCGGTGGAGTGGGTCCTTAGGGTCCAGGGAGGGTTTCTTCAGGATGGGTTGGATTATACCCTCTTTCAACTGTGAGGGCACTATGCCCTCCAAGAAAGACTGGTTGATCAGCTGCGTGATGGGAGGAGCCAGGATGTAGGCGCATTCCTTCAGCAGTTTTGTGGGGATAATGTCATTTGGCGCTGCGCCATTGCGCAGAGTACAAATGACATTCTTAGTGGTCTCGATGGAGATGGGTTCCAGGGTGAACTTACCTGATATCGGAGAATTTCTATGGGTGCTGTGTGAGAGGCTGCGGGGGGGGGGGCTGGGGGGAGAATTGTTTTGCTGAATGCTTTCACGGATTGCCTCGATTTTATCAATGAAGTAATCCGATAGTTCATTGCAAAATTCTTGTGTGTCTGAACTGGGGGCTTCAATGCATCCTGGCTTCATGGTCTGGGTGACCATCTTGAAGAGTTCGCGGGGGCGGTTTAAGGCGCTGTTGATAGCCTCCGAAAAATAATTCTTCTTGGCTTGGAAAATTCCTTTGTGGTATTTTCTTGTAGTCGCCTTGTAGATGGATAGGTTTAGCTCTGAAGAACATCTTTTCCAGGCAGATTCTGCCCTTCTGCGTTCTTGCTTCAGTAACGACAGCTGGTTATTAAACCAGCTGCGGTTGTTTTTCCGAATGCGGGTTCTTCGTTTCGGCGCTACCAAGTCGTCTGACTGTAGCATGGCCGAGTTTATGGCTTCCAATGTTTCAACGGCCGTTTGATGCGGCTGAGTTGTTTCTATCTTTTTCCTTAAAGTCGTTTTGAAGAGTTCCGAGTGGAGCTTCTTCTGGCATCTAGTCCAGTGTGTTGTCACTGGATTTGATGTTTTTGTTGCGGGGGGGATGGTGGAAATCCTGAATATAATTGCATGGTGGTCTGTCCATGGCAACTTTTCATTTTCCCAAATTTTTATTTCCAGAGCTTGTCTGAAAATAAGATCAAGTGTGTGACCTGAAGCATGTGTGGGCCCACATACTAGTTGCTGCAATCCTAATCCTTCCAGGTGGTCAATACAGGCGTCGGCAATGGGGTCTTGTGAGGAGTTGGCCCAGAGATTGAAATCCCCTAACAGCAACAGGTGTTTGCTGTTGAGGGTATAAGTGGAGAAGAAATCCGTCCATGATGAGAGCAGCTGCGATTTTGGGCCGGGCGGCCTATAGCAGAGCAGAATGTGGACGGTCTCCTTTGAACTTGCTTGCAGTTGCAGAGTAAGGGTTTCCATGAATGGAAGAGGGTTTTGGCGGACTGGTTTGGTGATCGTAAGATGAGTCTTGTGGATCACCGCCAGGCCGCCTCCTCTTTGCCCTATTCTGTTTTCTGTAATAATGCGATAGTTTTCTGGCACCAGTTCTCCTAGAATGGTGTTACAGTCGGCTGTGAGCCAGCTCTCTGTAATGAAGAGACAGTCTAGATCCTTTTGTTGAATGAAGTCGCGGATTTCTAGTCGGTGTTTTACTGCCGATCTAGTATTGATCAGAGCACATGACATGTGCTTGAGCTGGGGTAAATGGCTGAGATGACTGACCGTCGATCTATGATCGATTCTCAATAGTCGCTCATTTCTTAGGGCTTTTTTGGTGATGGCTGGCAGTATTGCGGCGCATTGCCTCAAACTCCAAATGGTTTCGGCAGAATATTGCCTACATGCCATCATCGCCAATACACCGGGGGGGGGGGGGGTGGATTTTAGGGCAGTGGGGAGAGGTATTGGCTAAACTCCTCTCTCCCGGCTTGGTCCAGAGGAAGGCAAAAAACCCTGGCGGAGCTCGGCCAATATGCTCCGGTAGGGAAAAAATTCCTTCCTGACCCCTGTAAGAGGCGATCGTGTGACCCCTGGATCAAGCTTCTGTATGTTGGAGGACAGGGGGGGGGGAGGGGGGCTGGGGCTAAGAGGGTGACCCTGTTGCTGGTCTGGTGGTCAAAGTGGTGATGTGACAGCATTTTTTGGGGCATTAGTTGGTCTTGGGGGGGGGGGGGGCTGTGTCAGTTTCATTCCGGGACACTGTATTGTCCTGGAATGAAGGTGCCCAGGACAGACCTGCAAAATGCGGGACTGTCCTGGGCAATCCGGGACACATGGTCACCCTACCCGTAGTACCCTGCACCCCTCCACAGAACCCTGCCCCCAACCCGTAGTACCCTGCGCCCCTCTACAAAACCCACCCCACAACCCGTAGTACCCTGCGCCCCTCCACAGAAGCCTGCACCCAACCCGTAGTACCCTGCAGCCCTCCACAGAATCCTTCCCCCAACCCGTAGTACCCTGCGCCCCTCCACAGATCCCTGCACCCAACCCGTAGTACCCTGCGCCCCTCCACAGAAGCCTGCACCCAACCCGTAGTACCCTGCAGCCCTCCACAGAATCCTTCCCCCAACCCGTAGTACCCTGCGCCCCTCCACAGATCCCTGCACCCAACCCGTAGTACCCTGCGCCCCTCCACAGATCCCTGCACCCAACCCGTAGTACCCTGCGCCCCTCCACAGAAGCCTGCACCCAACCCGTAGTACCCTGCGCCCCTCCACAGAAGCCTGCACCCAACCCGTAGTACCCTGCAGCCCTCCACAGAATCCTTCCCCCAACCCGTAGTACCCTGCGCCCCTCCACAGATCCCTGCACCCAACCCGTAGTACCCTGCGCCCCTCCACAGAAGCCTGCACCCAACCCGTAGTACCCTGCGCCCCTCCACAGAAGCCTGCACCCAACCCGTAGTACCCTGCGCCCCTCCACAGATCCCTGCACCCAACCCGTAGTACCCTGCGCCCCTCCACAGAAGCCTGCACCCAACCTGTAGTACCCTGCGCCCCTCCACAGATCCCTGCACCCCTCCACAGAAGCCTGCCCCCAGCCCGAAGTACCCTGCGCCCCTCCACAGAACCCTGCACCCAACCCATAGTACCCTGCACCCCTCCACAGAACACTGCACCCCTCACTATAACTGTCCCTCGAAATCCGCAACAGTTGGGAGCTCTGGTGTGACACATCTAACATTCAACTATTAAGTATTTTATGGCCATCCCACGCCCCTTTCTCATCCAAGTCTCCGCCGGGCGCCATTTTACAGAAGACCAAGAACAAGAGGCAGTGACACTCACACTTCCCTGTCAAGGGAATGTTGATTAGTGACGTCACACGCCCAGCCACGCCCCCCTACAGTTAGAAACACATATGAGGTCCCACTTAACCCATACATCGCCCCCTAGTGGTAAACTGCAATTGTCATTTTCACAGTAATCAGTGCATTTTTATACCATTTTTCGCTGTATAAATGACAATGGTCCCAAAAATGTGTCAAATGTGTCCGATGTGTCCGCCACTTCCATACTGGGGGGCACTTACCCCCCCCCTCCTGCCCAGCCAATTTTTAGCTTTCCGCGCTGTCGCACTTTAAATGACAATTGCGCGGTCGTGCTACACTGTACCCAAACACATCTTTTTATCATTTTGTTCCCACAAATAGAGATTTCTTTTGGTGGTATTTGATCACCTCTGCGGTTTTTGCGCAACAACTAAAAAAAGACCGAAAATTTTGAAAAAAAATTACGTTTTTATTTTTTTCCTGTTCATTTTTTTGGAAAATTCGTAAGTTTTCTACTTTGATTACGGGCACTGATGGGCACCGATGAGGTGGCACTGATGGGCACTGATAGGCAAAACTGATGGGCACTGATAGGCAGCGCTGGTATACGGCACTGATAGGCACTCATCGGTGGCACTGATGGGCACTCATGGGCGGCACTGATGGGCACTCATGGGCGGCACTGATGGGCACTCATGGGCGGCACTGATGGGCACTCATAGGCGGCACTGATGGGCACTCATAGGCGACACTGATGGGCACTCACGGACGGCACTTATGGGTGGCACTGATGGATACTTATGGGTTGCACAGATGGGCACTGATAGGTGGGCATGGATGGACACTGAGGGGTGGCACTTATGGACACTGAGGGGTGGCACTGGACACTGAGGGGTGGCACTGATGGCATTGCTGGGCATCACTTGTTTATCCCAGTGCCCATGTTGCCAGTCAGTGCCCATTTGTGGGCACTGATTGGCATCTATTCTCTTTTTTTTTTTAATGCCCTTATTTTTTACTGCCCTTCCCTGGTGGTCCAGTGTGGGCATCCGAGGGGGGGCTGCGCTGATAAACAATCAGCACGAACCCCCCCCCCCCCCTGTCAGGAGAGCCACCGATCGGCTCTCCTCTACTAGCGTCTGTCAGATGCGAGTGAGAAAAAGCCGATCAACGGCTCTTCCTGTTTACATCGTGATTGGACACGGCTGATCACATGGTAAAGAGCCTCCGGCGACAACTCTTTACCGAGATCGGAGATGCAGGGTGTCAGACTGACACCCTGCATTACCGATCGCCGCGATGCGCACCCCCACGGGCACGCGCCGGCATGTAATCCTGCTGGATGTCAATAGATCAGGATTTCAGAACCACTTCCCGGACGTCAATCTGCTATTGACCGGGCGGAAAGTGGTTAAACAAACTCTGCCTGATCCAAGATGGCCACCAGAGTCACTTGGGCTGTAGGCATCCATCTGGTTCGCTGCCCCAGGAAGCCATAGAGAAACCGTGTTCCTCTTGAATTCCTCTCTCTCTCTGCAGTTGAGCGCCACCTACAGTGGAGAAAGTAGATTGCGCCTGTAGCTCGCCATCCTACGATAACCAATCCAAAATAAATTACAAAAAAAAAGATACAAACACCGAGGTGAATATTCACATCTTGGGCTCCTTTGACCGCCTTCCGCTTGGCACTGCGGATTCTCTCCCCTTTGGCAGACGACGAGGAAGATCATTAGCGAGTACACAATGCCGGCTCGCTGTTTTGTCGGGGAAAATGCGGCGTTGTTTAAATTACCATCAACATCAATCTCCATTGTAATATCCTAAAAAAGTTAATTGTGTTCTCGCCGTAATGGATTGTTCATTCGAAATTAATTCCATTATGATTTAAATGATCCACAAGCTACATAAACGCGCGCAAAAGTGCCGTCTCCAATCCCGAAATGATCATCAATAATTCTCATCCAATTAAAATCATTCTCCATGTAATTACTGAGCGCGCCGTCGAAAGTTCCGCCATACAGTACCCCCCCCCCCCCCCCGGGCTCGGCTATAGAAATCCGCCGACATACGTGAAGTGACAAGTCCTTAGACGTCGCTGTCCTTTTCTCCATCGCTTCTAATTAGAGCCCCGGGGGGGGGGGGGGGGCCGAATGTAAGAGGGGCATTTATTGTTCTCCGTTATCATTCGGGCCGAAAGTTTTCTAATTCATCATCACCACTCCAAACATGTGATACAATGTGTCTTCTTATCAGTGTGAGAGAAAAATGTAACACTTTATTAGGTCCTCCTTGCTAGTAGCGGGTTGGACCCCCTTTATTAGGTCCCCCTTGCTAGTAGAGGGTTGCCCCCCCTTTATTAGGTCCCCATTGCTAGTAGAGAGTTGGCCCCCCTTTATTAGGTCCCTATTGCTAGTAGCGGGTTGGACCCCCTTTATTAGGTCCCCCTTGCTAGTAGAGGGTTGCCCCCCCTTTATTAGGTCCCCCTTGCTAGTAGAGGGTTGGACTCCCTTCATTAGGTCCCCCTTGCTAGTAGCAGGTTGGACCCCCTTTATTAGGTCCCCCATGCTAGTAGCGGGTTGGACCCCCTTTATTAGGTCCCCCTTGCTAGTAGCGGGTTGGACTCCCTTTATTAGGTCCCCCTTGCTAGTAGCGGGTTGGACTCCCTTCATTAGGTCCCCCTTGCTAGTAGCAGGTTGGACCCCCTTTATTAGGTCCCCCATGCTAGTAGCGGGTTGGACCCCCTTTATTAGGTCCCCCTTGCTAGTAGAGGGTTAGCCCCCCCTTTATTAGGTCCCCCTTGCTAGTAGCGGGTTGGACTCCCTTCATTAGGTCCCCCATGCTAGTAGCGGGTTGGACCCCCCTTTATTAGGTCCCCCTTGCTAGTAGAGGGTTAGCCCCCCCCTTTATTAGGTCCCCCTTGCTAGTAGTGGGTTGAACCCCCTTTATTAGGTCCCCTTGCTAGTAGCGGGTTGAACCCCCTTTATTAGGTCCCCCTTGCTAGTAGCGGGTTGGACCCCCTTGTTTAGGTCCCCCTTGCTAGTAGCGGGTTGGACCCCTTTATTAGGTCCTCCTTGCTAGTAGTGGGTTGGACCCCCTTTATTAGGTCCCCCTTGCTAGTAACGGGTTGGACCCCCTTTATTAGGTCCCCCTTGCTAGTAGCGGGTTGGACCCCCTTTATTAGGTCCCCCTTGCTAGTAACGGGTTGGACCCCCTTTATTAGGTCCCCCTTGCTAGTAGAGGGTTGGACCCCCTTTATTAGGTCCTCTTTGCTAGTAGAGGGTTGGACCCCCTTTATTAGGTCCCCTTGCTAGTAGCGGGTTGGATGGGGGGGAAGTCTTTGATAAACCTCCTGAAGAAGCGGTTTTCACGCGAAACCAGTAGAGGTTCCCATTAATGACATACTGCTGTAATCTTTGTGAGGCTGATTAATATGTTTTATGTATTATAAATTCATTTTTATTGTATCTGTTGTCTGTTATCAGTACCGGGAAAGTCCATTTAACTACTTCAGCCCCAGACCATTATGCAGCTAAAGGACCTGGCCCCTTTTTGCGATTCGGCGCTGCGTCGCTTTAACTGACCGTCGTGCGGCGTGGCTCCTAAACAAAATCGGCGTTCTTTTTCCCCCACAAATAGAGATTTCTTTTGGTGGTATTTGATCACCTCGGCGGTTTTTATTTTTTGCGCTATAAACAAAAATAGAGCGACAATTTTGAAAAAAAAATTCAATATTTTTTACTTTTTGCTGTAATAAATATCCCCCAAAAAACATATAAAAAAAAATATTTTTTCCCCTCAGTTTAGGCCGATACGTATTCTTCTACATATTTTTGGTAAAAAAAAAAATCGCAATAAGCGATAGCGTTTGTTTTATTGCATTTTTATTAATAATTTTTTTTTTACTACTAATCAGTGATTTCTTTCGTGACTGCGACATTGCGGCGGACACATCGGACACTTGTGACACATTTTTGGGACCATTGTCATTTTCACAGCGAAAAGTGCTATAAAAATGCACCGATTACTGTGAAAATGACAATTGCAGTTTGGGAGTTAACCTCTGTGTTTATAACTGTAGGGGGGCGGGGCTGGACGTGTGACGTCATTGATCGTGTTTCCCTATATCAGGGAACAGACGATCGATGACGGCGCCACAGTGAAGAACACTCACCTCTCCCCGTTCTTCAGCTCCGGGGACGGATAGCGGGACACAGAATGTGTCCCCCTCCATAGAAAGACGCCGGGCAGAATAAGGCATTGTGAGTCACGAGAGAGGAAAAGATTGGCTGTAGGGAGCAGTGGCGTCACCAGGGTTGGTGTCACCCGGTGCAGTAAAACATGGTGTCACTCCCTCCACTCACCAACTATAGTCGCGCCTCAGTACAGACCCCCCTCCATCAGTGCAGACTCCCCTCATGATAAACCACCCCCCCTCCATCATAGCAGACCCCCTCAGGATAAACACCCAATAAGTGCAGACACCCCAGGATAAACCACCCCCCTCCATCGCTGCAGACCCCCTGAGGATAAATCCCCAATAAGTGCAGACACCCCAGGATAAACCCCCTCCCCAATAAGTGCAGACCCCCAGGATAAACCCCCCAATAAGTGCAGACACCCCAGGATAAACCACCCCTTCATCAGTGCAGACCCCCCCAGGATAAACCCCCTCCCCAATAAGTGCAGACCCCCAGGATAAACCCCCCAATAAGTGCAGACACCCCAGGATAAACCACCCCCCTCCATCGCTGCAGACCCCCTGAGGATAAATCCCCAATAAGTGCAGACACCCCAGGATAAACCACCCCCCTCCATCGCTGCAGACCCCCTGAGGATAAATCCCCAATAAGTGCAGACACCCCAGGATAAACCCCCTCCCCAATAAGTGCAGACCCCCAGGATAAACCCCCCAATAAGTGCAGACACCCCAGGATAAACCACCCCTTCATCAGTGCAGACCCCCCCAGGATAAACCCCCTCCCCAATAAGTGCAGACCCCCAGGATAAACCCCCCAATAAGTGCAGACACCCCAGGATAAACCACCCACTTCATTAGTGCAGACCCCCCCAGGATAAACCCCCTCCCCAATAAGTGCAGACCCCCAGGATAAACCCCCCAATAAGTGCAGACACCCCAAGATTAACCACCCCCTTCATCACTGCAGACCCCCCCAGGATAAACCCCCTCCCCAATAAGTGCAGACCCCCCTATGATAAACCACCCCACTACATCAGTGCAGACCCCCCTCAGGATAACCCTCACCTCCCCAATAAGTGCAGACCCCCCAGGATAAACCATCCTCTTCCATCAGTGCAGACCCCCTTAGGATAAATCCCCCCTCCCCAATAAGTGCAGACCCCCCAGGATAAACCACCCTCTTCCATCAGTGCAGACCCCCCTCAGGATAACCCCCACCTCCCCAATAAGTGCAGACCCCCTCAGGATAAACCACCCCACTACATCAGTGCAGACCCCCCTCAGGATAAACCCCCTCCCCAATAAGTGCATAGCCCCCAGGATAAACCACCCTCCTCCATCAGTGCAGACCCCCCTCAGGATAACCCCCACCTCCCCAATAAGTGCAGACCCCCCAGGATAAACCACCCTCTTCCATCAGTGCAGACCCCCTTAGGATAAATCCCCCCTCCCCAATAAGTACAGACACCCTCAGGATAAACCACCCCACTACATCAGTGCAGACCCCCCTCAGGATAAACCCCCCTTCCAAAAAATTGCAGAGCCCCCAGGATAAACCCCCCCAATAAGTACAGACCCCCCTCCATCAGTGCAGACTCCCCTCACGAAAAATCACCCCCCTCCATCATAGCAGACCACCCCGGGAATAAACCACCCCCCTCCGTCGCTGCAGACCCCCTCAGGATAAACCCCCAATAAGTGCAGACACCCCAGGATAAACCACCCCCTCCATCAGTGCAGACCCCCCTAAGGATAAACCCCCCTCCCCAATAAGTGCAGACCCCCAGGATAAACCACCCCACTACATCAGTGCAGACCCCCCTCAGGATAAACCCCCTCCAATAAGTGCAGACCCTCCCAGGATAAACCACCCCACTACATCAGTGCAGACCCCCCAGGATAAACCCCCTCCCCAATAAGTGCAGACTCCCCAGGATAAACCCCCCCAATAAGTGCAGATCCCCCCAGGATAAACCACCCCACTACATCAGTGCACACCCCCCACAGGATAACCCCCCCTCCCCAATAAGTGCAGAGCCCCTAGGATAAACAACCCTCTTCCATCAGTGCAGACCCCCTCAGGATAAATCCCCCTCCCCAATAAGTGCAGGATAAACCACCCCCTTCAGGATAACCCCCCAATAAGTGCAGACCCCCTCAGGTTAACCCCTCCAATAAGTGCATATCCCTCCAATAAATGTAGACCCCCCTCATGCACCTTGGTAGCAGGCAGAGAAGGCTTCCGTGGGCAGCCCCCCAGAGGGTTACTTGCTCAGACTGTCACTCTCCGGGCGGCGCTCCTGTGTATAGGGACAGGAGGGAGCTGCAGAGGTAGTGAGAGTGAGGAGCGGCTGAAGAGCCCTGCCTCCAGGACCCTCCGCCGCACTCGGGATGGTGTCACCCCTCTGAGGGTGTCACCTGGGTGCGGGCCACACCCCCTGCCCCCCCTGGCAATGCCACTGGCAATGCCACTGCGCCCCCCGGTCCATTGCTGCCTTCCCCTATCCATGCGTCCGGCCCCTTTCAGAACGCCAGATGCATAAATTCCAATGCGGCGGGTGTGAGTGTTTTTTTTCAGAACCTTATTAGAGCCAGAGGCTCTAATAGGCTTCAGAATAGGGTGGGCTCGGGGTGCAGAGAATGTATGTACCCACCCAGGTACTTTCACAACAGCAAATAAATATTTGCTATTGTAACACTGATCCTCCTCCCGGCTATTCAGGAAGCAAGTCATGAGACCCGTCATGCAATTGGCTGAAAGGACACCTCATTGGACGCCTAGGAGCAGGGGAGGAGCCACACGCTAAAAGCTGCCAATGGAGGAGAGGACACAGAGCCGCTGCCCGCCACCACCGGCTACATGGGGTAAGTGCCGGACCAACCGACAAACAGCGGGGGGAGGTGCCACCCAGGGCTGTCTTATTGAGAGGGCACACCTGGGCACAGCCCGGGGGCCCCAGCTGCATGGGGGGCCTCTGCACTTTCCCCAAAGCAGCTGGTCTTTGAGCCCAGACTGCCCCAAAATTGGGGGCCCCATGATGGCACTGAGAGTGATAGATACACAGGGGGGGGGGCAGTCTTCCTCCTACCTACTTGATGTCTGTTTACCTGCACTGTCATCATTGTAGGGGCCCCAGAGCATTACTTTGCCCAGGGGCCAATGATGCTATTAAGACGCCCATGGTGCCACCAGCCACTCAGGGAGGGGGGGGTTGTTTGCCGCCCACCATCCCAAAAAAAACCACCAGCCGCCACTGGAGACCACTGGTAATACTGGAGACCACTGGTAATACTGGAGACCACTGGTTATACTGAAGACCACTGGTTATACTGGTGACCACTGGTTATACTGGAGACCACTGGTTATACTGGAGACCACTGGTTATACTGGAGACCACTGGTTATACTGAAGACCACTGGTTATACTGGTGACCACTGGTAATACTGGAGACCACTGGTTATACTGAAGACCACTGGTTATACTGGTGACCACTGGTAATACTGGAGACCACTGGTAATACTGGAGACCACTGGTAATACTGGAGACCACTGGTAATACTGGAGACCACTGGTAATACTGGAGACCACTGGTAATACTGGAGACCACTGGTAATACTGGAGACCACTGGTAATACTGGAGACCACTGGTAATACTGGAGACCACTGGTTATACTGGAGACCACTGGTTACCACTGGTAATACTGGTGACCACTGGTAATCCTGGAGACCACTGGTTATACTGGAGACCACTGGTTATACTGGAGACCACTGGTTATACTGGAGACCACTGGTTATACTGGAGACCACTGGTAATACTGGAGACTCAGAGCCTGTCATTTTAGTAAGACTGCTGGGACTTGTAGTTCTCCATCTTCTCCTGGGGCTCATGGAGATTGGATAACTACAAGTCCCAGCAGATTATACATACAATAAGGCTCCGAGGTGAATGGGTGTGGATTGCATGCACCTGAGCCCCAGGAGAAGATGGAGAACTACAAGTCCCAGCAGGTTATAATATAAGGCTCTGAGGTGGATGGATGTCCGGACACCCATCCATCTCGGAGCCTTATATTATAACCTGCTGGGACTTGTAGTTCTCCATCGTCTCCTGGGGCTCAGGTGCATGCGATCCACCATCTATGGGACTACAAGTCCCAGCAGTAAGAAAAACTGAACAAAGATGGTGGATCGCATGCACCCGAGCCCCAGGAGACGATGGAGAACTACAAGTCCCAGCAGGTTATAATATAAGGCTCCGAGATGGATGGATGTCTGGACAGTGACAATTGGTGGCACAGTGGTGACAATTGGCATGGTACAGTGACTGCATTTGATGGCATGGCGCCCTGTGATTGGGCATATGTGGTCATGCGCTAGCGGCGGGGGGTGAAAAAAAACGTTCTGCCCCGGGCGGGGGCGAATAAAATCGTTCTGCCTAGGGGGGGCACCGGCGCCTAATAGAGTACCGGCACCTCTTTTGCCCCACTTAAAGCACTGCTGGTGACCACTGGTAATACTGGAGACCACTGGTTATACTGGTGACCACTGGTTATACTGGTGACCACTGGTTATACTGGAGACCACGGAATATACTGGAGACCACTGGTTATACTGGTGACCACTGGTTATACTGGTGACCACTGGTAATACTGGAGACCACTGGTAATACTGGAGAACACTGGTTATACTGGGGACCACTGGTTATACTGGTGACCACTGGTTATACTGGTGACCACTGGTAATACTGGTGACCACTGGTAATACTGGTGACCACTGGTAATACTGGAGACCACTGGTAATACTGGAGACCACTGGTTATACTGGTGACCACTGGTTATACTGGTGACCACTGGTAATACTGGTGACCACTGGTAATACTGGAGACCACTGGTAATACTGGAGACCACTGGTTATACTGGTGACCACTGGTTACTACCACTGGTAATACTGGTGACCACTGGTAATACTGGTGACCACTGGTAATACTGGTGACCACTGGTTATACTGGAGACCACTGGTTATACTGGTGACCACTGGTAATACTGGTGACCACTGGTAATACTGGAGACCACTGGTAATACTGGTGACCACTGGTTATACTGGAGACCACTGGTTATACTGGTGACCACTGGTAATACTGGTGACCACTGGTAATACTGGAGACCACTGGTAATACTGGTGACCACTGGTTATACTGGAGACCACTGGTTATACTGGTGACCACTGGTAATACTGGTGACCACTGGTTATACTGGTGACCAGTCCTTTGTCCTCTGTGTGGCTTTTTTTTGGGCGCAGTTTCCAGGTACAGGTTCTCTTTAAAACACCGGTGATCCCCTTACTGATAACATGATTTGTATTTTCTGTACAATATATTGATCTATGAATCCCATTTAATATTAACCTTCTGACCATGTGATAAGTATCGGGGGCGGAGCCTGAGGTCAGATTGGTGAATTTATTTTCTGGTGATAACTTTTATTTCTGGAACGTTCGGCTCCTTCTGCGCTCGGTGAAGATTTTTTATTTATTTTTTTATAACTTCCTTTTTTAATTAAGAAAAGAAAAAAGAGAATTTCTGAATAAATGAAGGTTACAGAATAATGAGTGTTTAATTCTCGCCGCCTGCACCTTCGCGATACAAACCCTCCAATTTTTCAAAGCTCTTAATTATTTTTTAATGAAGAAGAAAATTAGTTAATCTTGTCAGGGCGAGACGGCGTACAAGTACTTCTTATAAAAAAAAAAGTTTGTCTGGTTCTAGTGCCGGCTGCGCTGGTCAAAGTCAGAGCAAATTAAAGAGCTCAAATCTACTAAGGAGTTTGACAGAAAGTTGCAACCTCAAGTCGGGTAATCGACACATTCATGGAAGGATCGGGACTTCATCAGGGGTCCGCACCTAACAGTCATTGATCCCAGTCAACCGTGGGCAGCCAGCAGGTGGATCGGGAACATAAGCCTACGTTGCTGGTCTTTCCCCTTTCCTTTAGCTCCTTCAGCCTCATGGAAGGATCAGGACTTCGTCGGGGCTCTGTGTGATGCAAGGGTCAATGTAGGGGTCTGCAAGTCATCGATCACGATCTACCAGTCTATCATGGGCAGCCAGTAGGTAGATCGGGAACATAACCCTACGTTTCTGGTCTTTGCCCTTTTCTTTAGCTCCTTCAGCCTCATGGAAGGATCAGGACTTCGTCGGAGCTCCGTGTGATGCAAGGGTCAATGCAGGGGTCTGCAAGTCATCGATCACGATCTACCAGTCATTCGTGGGCAGCCAGCAGGTGGATCGGGAACATAACCCTACGTTGGTCTACGCTGGTATGCTGGTCTTTCCCCTTTCCTTAAGCTCCTTCAGCCTCATGGAAGGATCAGGACTTCGTCGGGGCTCCTTGTGATTTCAGGGGTCAATGCAGGGGTCTGCAAGTCATCAATTAATATCTACCAGTCTATCGTGGGCAGCCAGCAGGTAGATCGGGAACATAACCCTACGTTTCTGGTCTTTCCCCTTTCCTTTAGCTCCTTCAGCCACATGGAAGGATCAGGACTTCGTCGGGGCTCCGTGTGATGCAAGGGTCAATGGAGGTGTTTGCAAATCATCGATCACGATCTACCAGTCTATCATGGGCAGCCAGTAGGTAGATCGGGAACATAACCCTACGTTGCTGGTCTTTCCCCTTTTCTTTAGCTCCTTCAGCCTCATGGAAGGATCAGGACTTTGTCGGGGCTCCTTGTGATGCAGGGGTCAATGCAGGGGTCTGCAAGTCATCGATCAATATCTACCAGTCTATCGTGGGCAGCCAGCAGGTGGATCGGGAACATAACCCTACATTGGTCTACGTTGGTATGCTGGTCTTTCCCCTTTCCTTTAGCTCCTTCAGCCTCATGGAAGGATCAGGACTTCGTCGGGGCTCCGTGTGATGCAAGGGTCAATGCAGGGGTCTGCAAGTCATCGATCACGATCTACCAGTCATTCGTGGGCAGCCAGCAGGTGGATCGGGAACATAACCCTACGTTTCTGGTCTTTCCCCTTTCCTTTAGCTCCTTCAGCCTCATGGAAGGATCAGGACTTCGTCGGGGCTCCTTGTGATGCAGGGGTCAATGCAGGGGTCTGCAAGTCATCGATCAATATCTACCAGTCTATCGTGGGCAGCCAGCAGGTGGATCGGGAACATAACCCTACATTGGTCTACGTTGGTATGCTGGTCTTTCCCCTTTCCTTAAGCTCCTTCAGCCTCATGGAAGGATCAGGACTTCGTCGGGGCTCCGTGTGATGCAAGGGTCAATGCAGGGGTCTGCAAGTCATCGATCATGATCTACCTCCTTCAGCCTCAATTGCCCCACTCACTGCAGAGCAGAGAGTGGGACATACCACCACAGTATGGTGCTAGTGCCGGCTGTGCTGGTCAAAGTCAGAGCAAATTAAAAAGTTTAAATCTACTACGGAGTTGCAACCTCAAGTTGGGTGATCGACACATTCATGGAAGGATCAGGACTTTGTCAGGGCTCTGTGTGAGTCTAATGCAGGGGTCCGCAAGTCATTAATCCCAATTTACCAGTCAACTTTGGGCAGCCAGCACGTAGATCGGGAACATAACCCTACATTGCTGGTACTTCCCCTTCCTTCCCGGTCTTTTACCTCCTTCAGCCTCAATTGCCCCCCTCACTGCAGAGCGGAGAGTGGGACATACCACAGTATGGTTCTAGTGCCGGCTGCGCTGGTCAAAGTCAGAGCAAATTAAAGAGCTCAAATCTACTACAGAGTTTGACAGAAAGTTGCAACCTCAAGTTGTGTGACCGACACCATCATGAAAGGATCAGGACTTCGTCAGGGCTCCATGTGATGCAGGGGTCCTCAAGTCATGCAGGGGTCCGCAAGTCATTGATCCTGATCTACCAGTCAACTTTGGGCAGCCAGCAGGTAGATCAGAACATAACCCTACATTGCTGGTCCTTTTTCGGTCCTTCCTGGTCTTTTAGCTCCTTCAGCCTCAATTGCCCCCCTCACTGCAGAGCGGAGAGTGGGACATACCACAGTATGGTTCTAGTGCCGGCTGCGCTGGTCAAAGTCAGAGCAAATTAAAGAGCTCAAATCTACTCCAGAGTTTGACAGAAAGTTGCAACTTAAGTTGGGTGACTGACACATTCATGGAAGGATCAGGACTTCGTCAGGGGTCCGCACCTACCAGTCATTGATCCCAATCTACCAGTCAACCGTGGGCAGCCAGCAGGTAGATGGGAAACATAACCCTACGTTGCTGGTCCTTCCCCTTCCTTCCCGGTCCTTTAGCTCCTTCAGCCTCCCCACTCCCCCTCACTGACAGGGCCACCATCAGGGGGGCACAGGAAGTACACCTGTAAGGGGCCCGGATGGTATCCCCCATTTTTTTTATTAAAAAAAAAAAAATTAAGTCTTTTTGTCCGTCAGCACCCAAAGCCCCCCCCCCCCCCGACCTGAAAACACCTCCTTCTCAATTTGCGGTGCCCTTATGCTTCTCAATTCGCGGCGCCCCCCTGATTCTCAATTCGCGGTGGCACCCCCTGCTTCTCTGCCCCAGGGTGCCCATGCCTCAAGCTGTGTAAGGGGCCCCTGTGTAAGGCGGCCCTGCTCACTGCAGAGCGGAGAGTGGGATATACCATGCCACAGTATGGGACCTGACAGAGTGAACTGTTCACATTAATCAGCAGGTGATTGGTTGATAGGAAGCTGGGTGGTCCAAGTAGCCAATCAACACCACAGAGGAATGAAGTGAATATGGGAGGGGGCAGAGGACACTGCTTTGGGGGGAGGGGCAGGACACTACAGTGCAGGGGATGTAATGTGAAGGGGACAATGGGGTAGAGTACACTCCAGTTGTGGGGTTGATGGGGTGATGTGACGGGGGGCAGAGGACACTGCTTTGGGGGGGCAGGACACTACAGTGGGGGGGGGTGTGATGTGAAGGGGACAGCGGGGTAGAGTACACTCCAGTTGGGGGGTTGATGGGGTGATGTGACGGGGGGCAGAGGACACTGCTTTGGGGGGGCAAGACACTACAGTGGGGGGGTGTGATGTGAAGGGGACAGGGGGGTAGAGTACACTCCAGTTGGGGGGTTGATGGGGTGATGTGACGGGGGCAGAGGACACTGCTTTGGGGGGGCAGGACACTACAGTGGGGGGGTGTGATGTGAAGGGGACAGCGGGGTAGTGGACACTCCAGTTGGGGGGTTGATGGGATGATGTGACGGGGGGCAGAGGACACTGCTTTGGGGGGGGGGGCAGGACACTACAGTTGTGGGGATGTGATGTGAAGGGGACAGCGGGGTAGAGGACACTCCAGTTGGGGGGTTGATGGGGTGATGTGACGGGGGCAGAGGACACTGCTTTGGGGGGGCAGGACACTACAGTGGGGGGATGTGATGTGAAGGGGACAGCCGGGTAGAGTACACTCCAGTTGGGGGGTTGATGGGGTGATGTGACGGGGGGCAGAGGACACTGCTTTGGGGGGGCAGGACACTACAGTGGGGGGGTGTGATGTGAAGGGGACAGCGGGGTAGAGTACACTCCAGTTGGGGGGTTGATGGGGTGATGTGACGGGGGCAGAGGACACTGCTTTGGGGGGCAGGACACTACAGTGGGGGTGTGTGATGTGAAGGGGACAGCGGGGTAGAGGACACTCCAGTTGGGGGGTTGATGGGATGATGTGACGGGGGGCAGAGGACACTGCTTTGGGGGGGGGGGGGGCAGGACACTACAGTTGTGGGGATGTGATGTGAAGGGGACAGTGGGGTAGAGGACACTCCAGTTGGGGGGTTGATGGGGTGATGTGATGGGGGCAGAGGACACTGCTTTGGGGGGGCAGGACACTACAGTGGGGGGGTGTGATGTGAAGGGGACAGCGGGGTAGAGGACACTCCAGTTGGGGGGTTGATGGGATGATGTGACGGGGGGCAGAGGACACTGCTTTGGGGGGGGGGCAGGACACTACAGTTGTGGGGATGTGATGTGAAGGGGACAGCGGGGTAGAGGACACTCCAGTTGGGGGGTTGATGGGGTGATGTGACGGGGGGCAGAGGACACTGCTTTGGGGGGGCAGGACACTAGTGGGGGGGTGTGAGGAAGGGGACACGGGGTAGAGTACCAGTTGGGGGTTGATGGGGTGATGTGACGGGGGGCAGAGGACACTGCTTTGGGGGGGCAGGACACTACAGTGGGGGGTGTGATGTGAAGGGGACAGCGGGGTAGAGTACACTCCAGTTGGGGGGTTGATGGGGTGATGTGACGGGGGGCAGAGGACACTGCTTTGGGGGGGCAGGACACTACAGTGGGGGGGTGTGATGTGAAGGGGACAGCGGGGTAGAGGACACTCCAGTTGGGGGGTTGATGGGGTGATGTGACGGGGGGCAGAGGACACTGCTTTGGGGGGGGGGCAGGACACTACAGTGGGGGGGTGTGATGTGAAGGGGACAGCGGGGTAGAGGACACTCCAGTTGGGGGGTTGATGGGGTGATGTGACGGGGGCAGAGGACACTGCTTTGGGGGGGCAGGACACTACAGTGGGGGATGTGATGTGAAGGGGACAGCGGGGTAGAGGACACTCCAGTTGGGGGGTTGATGGGGTGATGTGACGGGGGGCAGAGGACACTGCTTTGGGGGGGCAGGACACTACAGTGGGGTGGTGTGATGTGAAGGGGACAGCGGGGTAGAGTACACTCCAGTTGGGGGGTTGATGGGGTGATGTGACGGGGGGCAGAGGACACTGCTTTGGGGGGCAGGACACTACAGTGGGGGGTGTGATGTGAAGGGGACAGCGGGGTAGAGGACACTACACTCCAGTTGGGGGGTTGATGGGGTGATGTGACGGGGGGAGGACACTGCTTTGGGGGGGCAGACACTACAGTGCACAGCGGGGTGCTTTGGGGGGGCAGGACACTACAGTGGGGGTGTGTGATGTGAAGGGGACAGCGGGGTAGAGGACACTCCAGTTGGGGGGTTGATGGGATGATGTGACGGGGGGCAGAGGACACTGCTTTGGGGGGGGGGCAGGACACTACAGTTGTGGGGATGTGATGTGAAGGGACAGCGGGGTAGAGGACACTCCAGTTGGGGGGTTGATGGGGTGATGTGATGGGGGCAGAGGGCACTGCTTTGGGGGGGCAGGACACTACAGTGTGGGGGTGTGATGTGAAGGGGACAGCGGGGTAGAGGACACTCCAGTTGGGGGGTTGATGGGGTGATGTGACGGGGGGCAGAGGACACTGCTTTGGGGGGCAGGACACTACAGTGGGGGGGTGTGATGTGAAGGGGACAGCGGGGTAGAGGACACTCCAGTTGGGGGGTTGATGGGATGATGTGATGCTTTGGGGGGGGGGCAGGACACTACAGTGGGGGGACAGCGGGGGTAGAGGACACTCCAGTTGGGGGGTTGATGGGGTGATGTGACAGAGGACACTGCTTTGGGGGGGCAGGACACTACAGTGGGGGGATGTGATGTGAAGGGGACAGGGGTACATTACACTCCAGTTGGGGGGTTGATGGGGTGATGTGACGGGGGGCAGAGGACACTGCTTTGGGGGGGCAGGACACTACAGTGGGGGGATGTGATGTGAAGGGGACAGCGGGGTAGAGGACACTCCAGTTGGGGGGTTGATGGGGTGATGTGACGGGGGGCAGAGGACACTGCTTTGGGGGGGCAGGACACTACAGTGGGGGGATGTGATGTGAAGGGGACAGCGGGGTAGAGGACACTCCAGTTGGGGGTTGATGGGGTGATGTGACGGGGGGCAGAGGACACTGCTTTGGGGGGGCAGGACACTACAGTGGGGGGGTGTGATGTGAAGGGGACAGCGGGGTAGAGTACACTCCAGTTGGGGGGTTGATGGGGTGATGTGACGGGGGGCAGAGGACACTGCTTTGGGGGGGCAGGACACTACAGTGGGGGGATGTGATGTGAAGGGGACAATGGGGTACATTACACTCCAGTTGGGGGGTTGATGGGGTGATGTGACGGGGGACTGAGGACACTGCTTTGGGGGGGCAGGACACTACAGTGGGGGGGATGTGATGTGAAGGGGACAGCGGGGTAGAGTACACTAAAGTTAGGGGGGTTGATGTGATGTGACGGGGGCAGAGGACACTGCTTTGGGGGGGCAGGACACTACAGTGGGGGGGTGTGATGTGAAGGGGACAGCGGGGTAGAGGACACTCCAGTTGGGGGGTTGATGGGGTGATGTGACGGGGGGCACTGCTTTGGGGGGGCAGGACACTACAGTGGGGGGATGTGATGTGAAGGGGACAGCGGGGTAGAGTACACTAAAGTTAGGGGGGTTGATGTGATGGGGGCAGGACACTGCTTTGGGGGGCAGGACACTACAGTGGGGGGGTGTGATGTGAAGGGGACAGCGGGGTAGAGGACACTCCAGTTGGGGGGTTGATGGGGTGATGTGACGGGGGGCAGAGGACACTGCTTTGGGGGGGGCAGGACACTACAGTGGGGGGGTGTGATGTGAAGGGGACAGCGGGGTAGAGGACACTCCAGTTGGGGGGTTGATGGGGTGATGTGACGGGGGGCAGAGGACACTGCTTTGGGGGGGCAGGACACTACAGTGGGGGGGTGTGATGTGAAGGGGACAGCGGGGTAGAGTATACTCCAGTTGGGGGGTTGATGGGGTGATGTGACGGGGGGCAGAGGACACTGCTTTGGGGGGGGCAGGACACTACAGTGGGGGGGTGTGATGTGAAGGGGACAGCGGGGTAGAGGACACTCCAGTTGGGGGGTTGATGGGATGATGTGACGGGGGGCAGAGGACACTGCTTTGGGGGGGGGGGCAGGACACTACAGTGGGGGGGTGTGATGTGAAGGGGACAGCGGGGTAGAGGACACTCCAGTTGGGGTGTTGATGGGATGATGTGACGGGGGGCAGAGGACACTGCTTTGGGGGGGGGGGCAGGACACTACAGTGGGGGGGTGTGATGTGAAGGGGACAGCGGGGTAGAGGACACTCCAGTTGGGGGGTTGATGGGGTGATGTGACGGGGGGCAGAGGACACTGCTTTGGGGGGGGGCAGGACACTACAGTGGGGGGATGTGATGTGAAGGGGACAACGGGGTAGAGGACACTCCAGTTGGGGGGTTGATGGGGTGATGTGACGGGGGGCAGAGGACACTGCTTTGGGGGGGCAGGACACTACAGTGGGGGGGTGTGATGTGAAGGGGACAGCGGGGTAGAGTACACTCCAGTTGGGGGGTTGATGGGGTGATGTGACGGGGGGCAGAGGACACTGCTTTGGGGGGGCAGGACACTACAGTGGGGGGATGTGATGTGAAGGGGACAATGGGGTACATTACACTCCAGTTGGGGGGTTGATGGGGTGATGTGACGGGGGACTGAGGACACTGCTTTGGGGGGGCAGGACACTACAGTGGGGGGATGTGATGTGAAGGGGACAGCGGGGTAGAGGACACTCCAGTTGGGGGGTTGATGGGGTGATGTGACGGGGGACTGAGGACACTGCTTTGGGGGGGCAGGACACTACAGTGGGGGGATGTGATGTGAAGGGGACAGCGGGGTAGAGTACACTAAAGTTAGGGGGGTTGATGTGATGGGGGCAGAGGACACTGCTTTGGGGGGGCAGGACACTACAGTGGGGGGATGTGATGTGAAGGGGACAGCGGGGTAGAGTACACTAAAGTTAGGGGGGTTGATGTGATGGGGGCAGAGGACACTGCTTTGGGGGGGCAGGAAACTACAGTGGGGGGATGTGATGTGAAGGGGACAGCGGGGTAGAGGACACTCCAGTTGGGGGGGTTGATGGGGTGATGTGAAGGGGGGCAGAGGAAACTGCTTTAGGGGGGAATTACTGAGTGAGGACTAAAAAGGGGGTGGGGCTTTGCATGTACCTTGCAGGGTCTAATAAATACAGATACCAAAAGAACTTAAAAAAAAAATCTTTATTTTCTATATACAAATCCAAATACAAACGGTTGAATTTAAAAAAAAGTTGAACACAATTGGGTAAAACCACAGAGGAAAAAAAGATTTTAGCTGGGCAACTAAAAATCTCAATAGCGCCAAATCCCTAAAAGCACGAGAACATGTAAAGGAGGATTTTTTTGTGGGACTTTTAAGGCGTAAAAAATACAAAATTGTAGAAAAATATAAATTTAATAGATTAAAAAACTCATTAACCCCTTCCATACCGGGGGGGGGGGGGGGCACTCACTTATACACCTTCCTGCCCAGACCAATTTTCAGCTTTCAGCGCTGTCGCACTTTGAATGACAATTGCACGGTCGTGCTACGCTGCACCCAAACTACATTTTTATCATTATTTCCCCACAAATAGAGATTTATTTTGGTGGTATTTCATCACCTCTGCGGTTTTTATTTTCTGCAATTTTTTTTTAAAATGACCGAAAATTTAGAAAAATTATATATATTTTGTTTCTGTTATAAAACATTGTAAATAAGTACGTTTTCTCCTTCACTGATGGGCACTGATGGTACTGCACTGACGGGCACTGATAAGGCGGCACTGATGGGCACCGATGAGGTGGTACTGATGTGGCGGTATTGATGGGCACTGATGATGGTCGAGTATAAACACCTTATTCTGTACCGATATAGTCTTCCCCGCCCACCTTTACACTGTCGGTTCTCAGGGTCTCTGGGGATTCCCTGGAACCGTCAACTTAAGTCTTGACTCTAGGACAATGGAACTCCCCTAACCCATTTATATTATGTTTTCCAATTGAGAGGTTTAAATCCGATACTAATATGTGGCACGGATGGGCACTGATAAGGCGGCACTGATGAGGCGGCACTGATGTGGTGGTATTGATGGGCACTAATATGCGACATTGATGGGCGGCATGGATGGGCACTGATAGGTGCAGGCCCGTCGCTACAGGACAGACAAAACAAACAATTGCTTGTGGCCCAGAGCTGGCCTGGGGCCCCCAACTTTCCCTTTTCAGGATGTAGCGTGGCCGAGCTCCCTCTTCCTTCCACCTGGAGTCCTGTCAGTCTGTCCGGGTACCGCGCGTGGTACAGGAGATTCAGTTTCCTGTTCCCGGCCGGACTGACAGGAAGTGCACACTGGGTGCTCACTTCCTTTCAGTCCGGCCGGGAAGACAGGAAACTGATTCTCCTGTACCGCACGGTACCTGGCCCGGGCACTATCTGATAGGGGACTGGGGAAGAGGCAGGGGGAAGAGGAGCTCGGCCACGCTACAGCGGCAGTCTACAGGGAAGAAGGGGAGGTGAGAATAGAAAAAAAAATTGTGTAGCGCTAAAGTAGGTTTTGCATGCGGGGGGGGGGGGGGGTGCTTCCGGGCCCCCATTTTGTTGGGGCCCCCAAATTCCTTCAAACGGCCCTGGATAGGTGGCATGGATGGGCACTGATAGGCGGCACCAACGTATGTGTTGCACTAATGGATGCCAATCAGTGCCAAACAATGCCTGCCAATCAGTGATGCCCACTGATTGGCATCCATTATTTGTGTCAGTGGCATACCTGTGTTTTGGTTTTGCATCCCTGGTGGTCCGGGGGGCATCCCTGGTGGTCCGGGGGGCATCCCTGGTGGTCCAGTGGGCATCCTCGGGGGGCTGTGCTGATAATCGATCGGCACAAACCCCCCCCTGTCAGAGGAGCAGCCGATCGGCTCTCCTCTACTCACGTCTGACAGACGCGGGTGAGGAAAAGCCGATTGCCGGCTATTCCTGTTTACATCGTGATCAGCCCGTGATTGGACACGGCTGATTATGTGGTAAAGAGTCTCCGTGAGAGGCTCTTTACCTAGATCGGTGTTGCGGGGTGTCAGACTGACACCCTGCAACAACGATTGCCGCGATGCCCGCCCCCCAGGGGCTCAATATCCTGAAGACGTCGTATGACGTCCACTCTGGATATTGAAACCACTTTGCCGACGTCGATCTGTCAAGTGGTTAAAGAGGAATACATGGAATACATTCAATAAACTGATCTTGATATACAAAAAAATGATGCAAGCTGATTTGGTCTCTACATGTTTCGCCGTTTCGCAGGCTTCTTCAGGAGAACTTTAATATCAGGCGCTAATGTATAAGATCACTATAATGACAACATACAAATTAGAAAAGTAAATGATTACCAGTTTTTACGTATATAAATGTTTGGGAGATTGAAATGAATGTTTATTTGTCTTTACTTTTTCTAATTTGTATGTTGTCATTATAGTGATCTTATACATAGCGCCTGATATTAAAGTTCTCCTGAAGAAGCCTGCGAAACATGTAGAGGCCAAATCAGCTTGCACCATTTTTTTTTTTGTATATCAAGATCAGTTTATTGAATGAATTCTATGTATTCCTCTTTAATGATTTTTTTTTTTTTTTTATCTATTAAATGTATGTTTTCCTACAATTTTGTATTTTTTCTTTCGCCTTAAAAGTCCCACAAGAATCCACCTTGATATGTTCTCATGGTTAAAACCACAATGACTGTAAATCTGTCCAGTATGCGCTGGTCCCGGCTGAAGAGTCGACAAAAAGGTCCAACGCGTTTCGCAGGGGAATCCCGCTTCATCAGGGCCTTAGATTGAAGCACAGTTTTGTACATATACTGCAATGATATAAAAGCATTTTTATTAATAAAAACAATAAAAACTTTCAATCAACTAAGTCACATTACTTTCAATTTTTTATATAGTAGTATCTTAGTAGAGCTTGTTACATGTACCACAGGAAGTCATGGGCAAAGAAGGTGGGCAGCGAGGACCACCGGGAAACCAAGTTTCCCTCTACTTCCTCTCTAAGCTGTGAGGCCACTCCGATCGTGGGCGCCACCTACAGTGGAGGAAGAAGACTGCACCTGCCTACTTGCAACATACAGATGTTTAGTTGTTTCCATAAAAAAACGTAACATGGTGCAACATCAGGAACAACGTGGCGTCATCCACTCTCCCTTTTCTTAGGTTCTATGACTATGGTGCTCATATCTTTTGTTGGATAATTGGGATTCGCTCCTCCAGTCTGTTTCAGGGACCTGCATTGGGTATACCCCACTCTTGGTACAGTGACTACATCTCCAAGTGTATGAGGTCTCACCAGTGGCGGCTGGTGTGCAACATTTTTGGGGGGGCAAATAAATGAAAAACAAAACATCAAACGTGGCCACTGTGCCCATCAAATACAGCCACTGTGCCCATCAATTTCCGCCACTGTGCCCATCAAATGCAGCCACTGTGCCCATCAATTGCCGCCATTGTGCCCATCAAATACAGCCACTGTGCCCATCAATTTCCGCCACTGTGCCCATCAATTTCCGCCACTGTGCCCATCAAATGCAGCCACTGTGCCCATCAATTGCCGCCACTATGCCCATCAAACGCAGCCACTGTGCCCATCAAACGCAGCCACTGTGCCATCAATTGCCGCCACTGTGCCCATCAAATGCAGCCACTGTGCCCATCAAACGCAGCCACTGTGCCCATCAATTGCCGCCACTGTGCCCATCAAATGCAGCCACTGTGCCCATCAATTGCTGCCACTGTGCCCATCAAATGCAGCCACTGTGCCCATCAATTGCCTCCACTGTGCCCATCAAACGTAGCCACTGTGCCCATCAATTGCCGCCACTGTGCCATCAATTGCCGCCACTGTGCCATTAAACGCAGCCACTGTGCCCATCAAACGTAGCCACAGTGCCCATCAAATGCAGCCACTGTGCCCATCAATTGCCGCCACTGTGCCCATCAAATACAGCCACTGTGCCCATCAATTTCCGCCACTGTGCCCATCAAATACAGCCACTGTGCCCATCAATTTCCACCACTGTGCCCATCAAATGCAGCCACTGTGCCCATCAATTGCCGCCACTGTGCCCATCAAACGCCGCCACTGTGCCCATCAAACGCAGCCACTGTGCCATCAATTGCCGCCACTGTGCCATCAAACGCAGCCACTGTGCCCATCAAACGCAGCCACTGTGCCATCAATTGCCGCCACTGTGCCATTAAACGCAGCCACTGTGCCCATCAAACGTAGCCACAGTGCCCATCAAATGCAGCCACTGTGCCCATCAATTGCCGCCACTGTGCCCATCAAATGCAGCCACTGTGCCCATCAATTGCCACCACTGTGCCCATCAAATGCAGCCACTGTGCCCATCAATTGCCTCCACTGTGCCCATCAAATGCAGCCACTGTGCCCATCAAACGCAGCCACTGTGCCATCAATTGCCACCACTGTGCCCATCAAATGCAGCCACTGTGCCCATCAATTGCCACCACTGTGCCCATCAAATGCAGCCACTGTGCCCATCAATTGCCTCCACTGTGCCCATCAAATGCAGCCACTGTGCCCATCAAACGCAGCCACTGTGCCATCAATTGCCACCACTGTGCCCATAAAACGCAGCCATTGTGCCCATCAAACGCAGCCACTGTGCCATCAAACGCACCCACCAGCCTGACAAGGTCTTAGTAGCCTTTGCCACCACTCTGAGCCCCCCCGTACCAATTCCCGGCATAGGTGACAGGTTCTCGATAACCTGAATGTCCAGACCACATACTGGTTAAACATCGTGCTCTTTACTTTTGGTACTGTGGCAGTACAGTGTCCTGTCATGGTGTGAGAAGGGTTAAAGTGTTGTAAACTCTTCACAACCAGTTTAGCCTACAGGTAAGCCTAGATTAACCACTTAAGACCCAGACCTTTAGGCAGCTAAAGGACCCGGGCAGTTTTTGCGATACGGCGCTGCGTCGCTTTAACTGACAATTGTGCGGTCGTGCGACGTGGCTCCCAAACAAAACTGGCGTCCTTTTTTCCCCACAAATAGAGATTTCTTTTGGTGGTATTTGATCGCCTCTGCGGTTTTTATTTTTTGCGCTATAAACAAAAATAGAGCGACGATTTTGAAATAAATGCAATATTTTTTACTTTTTGCTGTAATAAATATCCCCCAAAAATATATAAAAAAACATTTTTCCCTCAGTTTAGGCCGATACGTATTCTTCTATGTATTTTTGGTAAAAATAAATCGCAATAAGCGTTTATCGGTTGGTTTGCGCAAAATTTATAGCGTTTACAAAATAGGGGATCGTTTTATTGCATTTTTGTACATTTTTCTTTTTACTACTAATGGCGGCGATCAGCGATTTTTTTGGTGACTGCGACATTACGGCGGACACTTCGGACACTTTTGACACATTTTTGGGACCGTTGTCATTTTCACAGCGAAAAGTGCTATAAAAATGAACTGATTACGGTGAAAATGACAATTGCAGTTTGGGAGTTAACCACAAGGGGGCACTGTAGGGGTTATGTGTGACCTAATGTGTGTTTACAACTGTAGGGGGGTGTGGCTGTAGGTGTGACATCATCGATTGTGTCTCCCTATATAAGGGATCACACGATCGATGACGCCGCCACAGTGAAGAACGGGGGAGGTGTGTTTACACACGGCTCTCCCTGTTCTTCAGCTCCGGGGACCGATCGCCGCACTCCAGCGGCGATTAGGTCCGCGAGTCCAGCGGTCCCGGAGCTTCGGACCGGGTCACAGGAGCGCGCCGCGACCCACGGCTGGGTACTAGCACAGGACATACCTGTACGTGCCTGTGCCCAGCCGTGCCATTCTGCCGACGTATATGTGCAGGAGGCGGTCCTTAAGTGGTTAAGGCTCATCTGTAGGTGTTTGAAATATCTTTACTAAAATCACGGCGCCGATGTGTACGGCGCATGCGCAGGAGTGACGTCATCGCGGCTCCGGCCAATCACAGCTGCTGGAGCTGCGATACAAGGAAGGACCCCCCCCCCCCCCCCCGGCAAGATGTCGGCTGCCTGAGCGTTGGAAGAGGACGGCTGCGGGGGCTTCGATCTGAGGTGAGTATTACAATACTAGCTCGTTATGCCTTTGTCTTGCAGGTGGCGTTTTTTGTTTTTTACTGGGTTTACATCCTCTTTAACCACTTCCAGGGATGGACTGGCCATTGGGACTACAGGGAGTTTCCCGATGGGCCGATGGCTCAGTGGGCCGGCTTCAGTGACAGCGGCCTGGGAGTTTCTCACTTCTGCCTAATCTTGTCCCATAAGGGGGGGGCACCAAACTGATTCTTTCCCCCGTAGGGCCGCCATCAGGGGGGTACAGGCAGTACATCTGTAAGGGGCCCGGGGGTCCCCAGGGGCCCAGATGGGACTCCCTAAAAATAAAAATAATAGTTTTTTTTTTTTTTTTAGGGGTCCGGAGGTGCCCAGGTGCCTGGAGGCCCCCAGGGCCCCAGATGGTAACCCCCCTCTTTTTTGCTTTATTTTTTATAAAAAAAAAAATATTTTTTAATATTTTATTTTAATTAAAGGGACAATTTTTTTTTCTTTTTCTTTTTTTTTTAGCAGTCCGGAGGTCCCCAGGGGCCCCCATTTTTTCATTTATTTTTTATAAAAAAATATATTCAATATATTTTTTTTTTATTAAAGGGCCAATGATTTTTTTTAAGGGTCTAGAGGTCCCCAAGAGCCCGGAGATCCCCAGGACCCCTTTTTAAAAAAAAAAAAAAATTATATATTTTTTTATTACTTTATTTTTTATTTTTTATATACATATAAATATACATACATTTATTATTATTATTAAAAGGCTCAGAGGTCCCCAGGGCCCCAGATGAGAACCTTTTTTCTTATAAAAATGTTTTACATTTTTTATATATATATATATTTATTTTTTATTTATTTTTTTATTTAAGGGCTAATTAAAAGTACTTCCTATAAGAGTACCAGTACCAGCCGTTCTACTCTAATAATGTAAAATGGCTAGTGGCTAGTGAAGGGGGAGAGGGGGCTTGGGTGGCCCTGGGGGGGGGGGGGGGCGGGAGTTGTCCGGCCGCCGTGGGAGAGACTTGTGGGTCAGTCTGGTTGAAGTCCAGGGCCAAATTTTTGTCCCAGCCCAGCCCTGACCACTTCCCGCCCGGGCAATTGTCAATTGACGTCCGGGAAGTGGTTGTGTTATGCTGACTGGACGTCTATTGACGTCCAGCAGGATAACATGCCGGTGCGCGCGGCGATCGGTGATACGGGGTGTCAGCCTGACACCCTGCATCTCCGATCTGGGTAAAGAGCCTCCGGCGGAGGCTCCTTACCACGTGATCAGCCGTGTCCAATCACGGCTGATTACGATGTAAACCGAAAGAGCCGTTGATCGGCTCTTCCTCACTTGCATCTGACAGACGCGAGTACAGGAGAGCCGTTTGGCGGCTCTCCTGACCGGGGGGGTATACACTGATTGTTTATCAGCGCAGCCCCCCTCGAATGCCCACACCGGACCACCAGGGAAGAGGGCAACACTATAAAAAAAAGAAAAAAAAAAGAATAGATGCCAATCAGTGCCCACAAATGGGCACTGACTGGCAACATGGGCACTGACTGGCATAATATGGGATAAAAAAGTGATGCCCAGTAATGCCATCAGTGCGACCCCTCATTGTCCATCAGTGCCACCTCTCAGTACCCATCCATGCTCAGTGCCCACCTATCAGTACAATCTGTGCCACCCATAAGTACCCATCAGTGCCGCCCATGAGTGCCCATCAGTGCCGCCTATGAGTGCCCGCCAGTGCCGCCTATGAGTGCCTATCAGTGCCACCTCATCTGTGCCCATCAGTGCCGCTTATCAGTGCCCATCAGTTCCACCTCATCGGAGCCCATCAGTGCCGTCATATCAGTGCCTGTAATTGAAGAAGAAAACGTACTTATTTACAACAAAAAAAATACAGAAAATAATAAAAACGTTATTTTTTTCAAAGATTTTCGGTCTTTTTTTAGTTGTTGCGCAAAAAATAAAAATCGCAGAGGTGATCAAATACCAGCAAAAGAAATCTCTATTTGTGGGAAGAAAATGATACAAATGTAGTTTGGGTGCAGCGTAGCACGACCGCGCAATTGTCATTCAAAGTGCGACAGCGCTGAAAGCTGAAAATTGGCCTGGGCGGAAAGGGGGGGTAAGTCCCCCCCCCGGTATGGAAGGGGTTACGTTTCATCCAAGATTCTCACCCAGGCAGGTTGAGGGACTCTTGTGTCACCTGGAGAAGACTGGACGGTAAAACCTGATTTTGGGTCCCGGAATCTAGGACTCGGAAAGGATGAAGTCTCCAATTCTGGGCCCTCCTAAGTCTCTACAAAGACCCAAACACCCCCCACCCCCTCCAATAACACCAGACCCTCCTCTAACCTTAACCACTTAAGGACCGGACCAATATGCAGGTTAAAGACCTTGCCCCTTTTTGCGATTCTGCGCTGCGTCGCTTTAACTGACAATTGCGCGGTCGTGCGACGCGGCTCCCAAACAAAATTGGCGTCCTTTTTTCCCCACAAATGGAGATTTCTTTTGGTGGTATTTGATCGCCTCGGCGGTTTTTATTTTTTGCGCTATAAACAAAAATAGAGCGACAATTTTGAAAAAAATGCAATATTTTTTACTTTTTGCTACAATAAATATCCCCCCGAAATATAAATATTTTTTTTTCCTCAGTTTAGGCCGATACGTATTCTTCTACGTATTTTTGGTAAAAAAAAAAATCGCAATAAGCGTTTATCGGTTGGTTTTCGCAAAATTTATAGCGTTTACAAAATAAGGGATAGTTTTATTGCATTTTTATTATTATTATTTTTTTTTTTTTACTACTAATGGCGGCGATCAGCGATTTTTTTCGTGACTGCGACATTATGGCGGACACATCGGACAATTTTGACACATTTTTGGGACCGTTGTCATTTTCACAGCAAAAAATGCATTTAAATTGCATTGCTCACTGTGAAAATGACAGTTGCAGTTTGGGAGTTAACCACAAGGGGGCGCTGTAGGGATTATGTGTTCCCTGTGTGTGTTTACAACTGTAGGGGGGTGTGGCTGTAGGTGTGACGTCATCGATCGCGTCCCCCTAACAGGGATGACGCGATCGATGCATGCGGCCACAGTGAAGCACGGGGAAGGTGTGTTTACACACGGCTCTCCCCGTTCTTCAGCTCCGCTGGAGTGCGGCGATCGGGTCCGTGAGTCCCGCCGACCCGGTCCCGGAGCTTCGGACCGGGTTACGGGAGCGCACGGCGGGCGCGCGCCCATGACCCACGGCTGGGTACTAGAAACCAACGTATATATACGTTGATGTGCCCAGCCGTGCCATTCTGCCGATGTATATGTGCAGGAGGCGGTCCTTAACCACTTCAGCCCCGAGCCTGTTTTTCAGATTCGGTGTTTACGAGACTAAAACAGTTTTTTTTGCTAGAAAATTATTTAAAACCCCCAAACATTATATATTTTTTTTTCTAACACCCTAGAGAATAAAATGGCGGTCATTGCAATACTTTTTCTCACACCGTATTTGCGCAGCGGTCTTACAAGCGCACTTTTTTTGGAAAAAAATCACTTTCTTGAATTAAAAAATAAGACAACAATAAATTTGGCCCAATTTTTTTATATATTGTGAAAGATAATGTTACGCCGAGTAAAATGATACCCAACATGTCACGCTTAAAAATTGCGCCCGCTCGTGGCATGGCGTCAAACTTTTACCCTTAAAAATCTTGATAGGCGACGTTTAAAAAATTCTACAGGTTGCATTTTTTGAGATGCAGAGGAGGTCTAGGGCTAGAATTATTGCTCTCGCTCTAACGATCGCGGCGATACCTCACTTGTGTGGTTTGAACACCGTTTTCATATGCGGGACGCTACTCGCGTATGCGTTTGCTTCTGCGCAAGAGCTCGTCGGGACGGGGCACTTTAAAACATTTTTTTTGGGGTTTTCGTTTTTATTTCTATTTATTTTATAATGTTTAACACTGAAAAAAATAAATACAAATTATCACTTTTATTCGTATTACAAGGCATGTAAACATCCCTTGTAATAGAAAAAAGCATGACAGGTTCTTCTTATATATGAGATCCGGGGGTCAAAAAGACGTCACATCTCATATTCTGGCTTAAATGCAAAAAAAAAAAAGAAAAAAAAAAAAGTCAAAATGTAAACAAATTAAATGTCTCTTTAAGACGCTGGGCGGAAATGACGTTTTGACGTCACTTCCGCCCAGCAGAGGTGTGGGGACGGCTGAGGGACATTTTTTCCCTCAGTCGCATCCCCGGACAGTCAGCAAGAGGACCCAATCGCCTCCGCCGCTACCGACGGCTACGGTAAGCGGCGGAGGGCGCGGGAGAGCAGCGGGAGGGGGGGGCATCCTCTCCCGCCGCCGGTAACGGCGATCTCGCGGCGAATCCGCCGCGATGACCGCCGTTATCGTTAACAGGACCGCCCCACGAAGAGATGGATATCTCGGTTCTGGCAGCAGCTGCTGCCGTTACCGAGATATCCATCTTTAAAAAAAATGACGTCTTTGGACGTGGGGCCGGTCAGAAGTGGTTAAGTGGTTATACAGACAATTGCGCGGTCGTGCGACGCAGGTCCCAAACAAAATTTGCGTCCTTTTTCTCCCACAAATAGAGATTTCTTTTGGTGGTATTTGATCGCCTCTGCGGTTTTTATTTTTTGCGCTATAAACAAAAATAGAGCGACCATTTTGAAAAAAAAAACAATATTTTTTACTTTTTGTTATAAGAAAAATCGATTTTTGTATTTTTGGTTGCCTCGGTTGGTAAAACCTGGTAGGGGTCCTGGAGTCTGGAGACTTGTGTAGCCCCCTGATGTTTAAATTTAGCTGCCAAGTAATAGTTGCCTTGGCCAATTGTTAAAAGGTCAATTGATTTCCCCCTAATTCTAGAATTGCTGCACTTCTCCCTTCTGTCACTAGGTGGCCGGGTATCTGGTGACGTTAGATAAGACGAGGGCATAGCAAGGACAGATTAGGAATGAATGGGGTGTCTCAGCCAATGGGCAGGGATTCTCTTGGCTCCCTTGGCCTGCTGGTAGAGACTATTTATTTGGGTGGAGTCAGGCGATCAGGGTTCTGTCCCACCTGGACAGCTGTCTGGGTGGATGTCTGTTTTGATTTGCCCCCCGGGCTGCTAGGCCAGGAACCTAATGCCTATCCCGGGGACATCTGGCTGCAGTGGCGGCGCGTTTATAGAGGGCGCTGGAGCGCCGCCCCCTCTGGCTCTCGCACCGCCACTGAAATAACATAGATTCATGCATTGCATGAATCTATGTTATTGTTTCCGGCTGCCGCTGGTCTATTCAGATGGCCGGCCACCTGAATAACGGCAGCTGGTTGGCTGTGTGGAAGTGCCTATCAGGGCCAGCGGCTCTGATAGGCTTTCCGAGTACAGCCCTTAGCCTTCCGGATGCTTATCCAGGGGATCTACAGGGAGTGCGTTCCTTGGATAAGACTGACAGGCATTTCAACCAATCAGGTTCTGGTTATCGGTAACCTGATTGGCTGAAGCGTCACCGAGGGCGGGAGAAGACATCGAGGGACATGGAAGGACTAGGAGGATGGCCGACACCAGAAAGGTAAGTGCCGGGCGGGTGGTGACAATTGATGGCACAGTGGCTGCATTTGATGGGCACAGTGAGGCTGCAATTCTTTTTTTTTTTTCTTTCGTTTGCGCCCCCCCAAAAACTTTGAGCACCAGCCGCCACTGTCTGGCTGTAAAGCTTTCTGAGGGCCAATCCAGAAGTAGTTCAGGGTTGGCACTGCGTTCTTGTAGTCCAACCAGAAGTACTGGTTCCGCCGGTCGGGGGGAACCTGTCGTGGTCGGAGGTAGAGGGGAAGCTGTTGTCACCAAGGGATCATCCACCTTGTTACCGGAAAAGCATTGTGAGTGAGCTGAGGCCACTACCAGAGCAGATTTCTCGCCAACCAGGGACGGTGAAGAAGTGGGAAAGCATCAGTAGGTGCCAAGTCAGGGGTCCAGCGGGACAGCAGAGGTGACGCTTGTGGAGTGCCAAGCCAGGGAGTGAACGTGTCAGAAAGGGTGACGCTTGAGGAGTGCCAAGCCAGGGAGTGAACGTGTCAGCAAGGGTGACCCTTGAGGAGTGCCAAGCCAGGGAGTGAACGTGTCAGAAAGGGTGACGCTTGAGGAGTGCCAAGCCAGGGAGTGAACGTGTCAGCAAGGGAGACGCTTAAGGAGTGCCAAGCCAGGGAGTGAACGTGTCAGAAAGGGTGACGCTTGAGGAGTGCCAAGCCAGGGAGTGAACGTGTCAGCAAGGGTGACGCTTGAGGAGTGCCAAGCCAGGGAGTGAACGTGTCAGAAAGGGTGACGCTTGAGGAGTGCCAAGCCAGGGAGTGAACGTGTCAGCAAGGGTGACGCTTGAGGAGTGCCAAGCCAGGGAGTGAACGTGTCAGAAAGGGTGACGCTTGAGGAGTGCCAAGCCAGGGAGTGAACGTGTCAGAAAGGGTGACGCTTGAGGAGTGCCAAGCCAGGGAGTGAACGTGTCAGCAAGGGTGACGCTTGAGGAGTGCCAAGCCAGGGAGTGAACGTGTCAGCAAGGGTGACGCTTGAGGAGTGCCAAGCCAGGGAGTGAACGTGTCAGAAAGGGTGACGCTTGAGGAGTGCCAAGCCAGGGAGTGAACGTGTCAGAAAGGGTGACGCTTGAGGAGTGCCAAGCCAGGGAGTGAACGTGTCAGAAAGGGTGACGCTTGAGGAGTGCCAAGCCAGGGAGTGAACGTGTCAGCAAGGGTGACGCTTGAGGAGTGCCAAGCCAGGGAGTGAACGTGTCAGCAAGGGTGACGCTTGAGGAGTGCCAAGCCAGGGAGTGAACGTGTCAGCAAGGGTGACGCTTGAGGAGTGCTAAGCCAGGGAGTGAACGTGTCAGCAAGGGTGACGCTTGAGGAGTATCTGTGAATGTCAAGCCGGGCAAACTCGGCAGCCCAGCTGTTGTGGAACTGCAAGTCCCATGAGGCATTGCAAGACACTAACAGCCCCAGGCATGGCTCCAAGAAGCACAGGCTCTAGTTTCACCGACGCTGGCTTGCCAAATTTGCATGCATTCAGAGCTGGTGCTACCACTAGCATGGGCGTCCGCTGACATTTTTTCAGAGTGGGGGGGGGGGCGCTTCGGCAGCGGTGATACAGTTGCACTTAACCCTATCTTAACACACTAACGGGGGTTAAAAGCGCCCCGCTAGTGGCCGAATAGCGCAGCTAAAACGATGGTAAAGTAACGCTTTTTAGTGATGCTTTACCGATAACGCGGCCAGCTGGCAGTGTGAAATAGCTCCCATGCCCATATAAATATAGCTTACAGAATGTACAGACCCCCCCTTCAGCACAGACCCCTCCATTCAGCACATATGCCACCCCCCCTTCAGCACAGACCCCTCCATTCAGCACATATGCCACCCCCCCTTCAGCACAGACCCCTCCTTTCAGCACATATGCCCCCCCCCCTTCACAGAAGGCCCCCCCCTTCAGCACAGACCCCCCTTTAGCACAGATGGACCCCCTTTAAGCACAGACCCCTCTTTCAGCACAGATGGACCCCCTTTAAGCACAGACCCCTCTTTCAGCACAGATGGACCCTGCATTCAGCACAAACCCCCCCTTCAGCACAGGTGGGGGTCAGCTCCTGTCTTGAGCGGCATCTCTTTCTTCCCCTTCAGCACAGATGGACCCCCCTTCCCCATCCCATTCAGTACATCAGATCAGCCGTCAGCGCGGCAAAGGTTCCCTCCCCCTATGTACACATAAACACCGGAGGGGGAGGCAGCTTCACTCCGCTCGCTGTACCTGTGTGACATCCAGGCCGAGACCGATTAGACAGCCCGCGGCCGCTAGACTCTTCAACACCTTCTCAATTTTCCAGGGGGGTCAATTGCCCCCCTCTTGCCCTATGGAGCGGATGCCCATGACCACTAGGCAAACTAGGCAGCTGCCTAGGGCGCTTTGCTGCCTAGGACGCCCGGCCATTGATGTTCCTACTCTCCTCTCTCTGCAGCAAGCAACTGGAGCCAGGGTTGGAGCTAAGGGGGGAAGGTGGCCTTAGGGTGTCAAAAATCCTTGCCCCAGCCTTGTATGCATTACACCTAACAGTAACCCTCCCTGTGGCTTTACTCCCCGTATTC
>CM056052.1:560167061-560372061 GCA_029574335.1 Rana kukunoris | reverse complement strand
GCACAGTGGTGACAATTAATGGCACAGTAACTGCAATTGGCATGGCACAGTGGTGACAATTGATGGCACAGTGATGACAATTGATGGGCACGGCACAGTGATGACAATTGATGGGCAGAGTGGTGACAATTGATGGGCACAGTGGTGACAATTGATGGGCACAGTGGTGACAATTGATGGGCACAGTGGTGACAATTGATGGGCACAGTGGTGACAATTAATGGCACAGTGACTGCAATTGGCATGGCACAGTGGTGACAATTGATGGCACAGTGATGACAATTGATGGGCACGGCACAGTGATGACAATTGATGGGCACAGTGGTGACAATTGATGGGCACAGTGGTGACAATTGATGGGCACAGTGGTGACAATTGATGGGCACAGTGGTGACAATTGATGGCATGGCACAGTGGCTGCATTTGATGGGCACAGTGGTGACAATTGATGGGCACAGTAGCTGCGTTTGATGTCATGGCACAGTGGCTGTGTTTGGCATGGCACAGTGGCGACAATTGATGGGCACAGTGGTGACAATTGATGGGCACAGTGGCGACAAGGGGCCCATGGTGACAATTGATGGCACAGTGGCTGCGTTTGATGGCATGGCACAGTGGCTGCATTTGATGGGCACAGTGGTTGCATTTGATGGGCACAGTGGCTGCATTTGATGGGCACAGTGAGGCTGCAATTGTTTTTTTTTCCGTTTGTTTGTGCCCCCTCCAAAAAAAATTGAGCACCAGCTGCCACTGCAGTGGTGACAATTGATGGCACAGTGGCTGCGTTTGATGGCATGGCACAGTGGCTGCGTTTGATGGCATGGCACAGTGGCAACAATTGATGGGCACAGTGAGGCTGCATTTGATGGCATGGAACAGTGGCTGCGTTTGATGGCATGGCACAGTGGCTGCATTTGATGGGCACAGTGAGGCTGCAATTGTTTTTTTTTCCGTTTGTTTGTGCCCCCTCCAAAAAAAATTGAGCACCAGCTGCCACTGCAGTGGTGACAATTGATGGCACAGTGGCTGCGTTTGATGGCATGGCACAGTGGCTGCGTTTGATGGCATGGCACAGTGGCAACAATTGATGGGCACAGTGAGGCTGCATTTGATGGCATGGAACAGTGGCTGCGTTTGATGGCATGGCACAGTGGCTGCGTTTGATGGCATGGCACAGTGGCAACAATTGATGGGCACAGTGAGGCTGCTTTTTTTTTTGTTTTTTTCGTTTGTTTGCGCTCCCCCAAAAATTTTGAGCACCAGCCGCCACTCACCTAAAATATGCATCAACTGCAACCTGCATAGGTGTGAACCAGGCCTAAAGGATGAGTTCACCTTTTAGAACATGTTGCATGTTACACCCGTATATAGGGTTTAACATGTTTTAGTTGCCCCCTCCCCTCCTCTGCAACCACACAGACTCATCATTAAGGCTGGATTCACACCTATGGCATTTTTAGTGCTTTTTGCATTTTGCAGATTTTCACCACAGAACGTATTCCATAGGAAACAATGTTAAATGGACTGTAGTGCAAATCTTCAAAATGCAAAAAATGCCATAGGTGTGAATCCAGCCTCAGTCATAGGAATGTGTGAATGTATAAACTACACGTTCAATCCAACACGGCAGCCGGCACACCGATCAGCACACCTTCCTGCAGCTCTGCAATGAGGCAGCCATACAGCTCTATGGGCAATAGAACTGTAGGCAGTGTCTGCAGGAGCCTGACACTTTACCCGCACTCTGCTGATTGTGGGCACAATACTTTGCAGTCTCCGGTTTAAAAAATAATAATAAATGCCCTAGAAAAAAATCTATGCATTTTTTTTTTTTTAAAGGTGAGCAAAGGCACTTGGGTCAGGCAGGAACATAAATGGGTGGTTTTATGTACATATATGTGAGTGTTTGTGTATATGCAGTGTGTGTGTGTGTGTGTATATATATGTATATGTATGTATGTGTGTGTGTGTATATATATATATATATATATATATATATATATATATATACGCATTTGTATGTTTAAGTTTTTGGGTGCACACCCTAATGCAATAGGCTGCGCACGCCTATGACCTGCTCTCTTAGTGGTCTAATGCATTCCTCTATGTAAGGTGTCAGGTGATATGATGTAGAGAACCCCCTAAACTCCTGTTCTCAGATTGGAGTGACGCCTGGGGTCCCGTACTGATAATCAGCTACATAGGGAAGTGCATTGGAATATTCATGTGCATTGTATTCTTTCAACACTAGAGGTTGGAGGCATGTTGTAATAGCTCCATCCTTAGTAGTTCAACGCATTCCTATATGTGAGAGAGATGATGTAGTGAACCCCCAAACTCCTGTTCTCAGATTGGAGTGACGCCCGGGGTCCAGTACTCATATTTCACATAACATAGAGAGGTGCATTGAATTCTTTCCTTAACCGCAGTTGTGGTTCATTCCCGTTCACCGTAGTTTGTGACAATATGCAGGGCAGCCATCAGGAAGCATGGGCCCCGTGGAGCAGAGAACCGGGGGGGTGCTGCCGCCTGAAATTGAAAAGTGTGTGGGGGGGGGGGGGGGGGGGACTTTACAAAAAAAAAGAAGAAATAAAGAAAAATATATAAATATAAAAAAAAATTATAAAAAACAGGGGGGCCTTTAATAAAAAGAAAAGTAGTAAAACAAATATATATATATATATATAAAAAAATATTTAGAAAAAAAAGGGGGTTGCCATCCGGGGGCCCCGGGAACCTCTGGGCCCTTTAATGAAAAATATATATATACATTATTTTTTTTATAAGAAGAAATTAAAAAAAAAAGGGGGGTTGCCAGAAAAAAGGAAAAAAAAAAAGAAACCTCTGGGCACGTTAATAAAAAATAAATAAAAATAAATATATAAAAAATAAATAAACATTTATAAAAAAAAAGGGGGGTTGCCATCCGGGGCCCTGGGGACCTCTGGGCCCTTTAATAATAATAATAATATATATATATATATTACTGTAATGGTAACCCCCCTTTTTTTTTATAAATGTTTATTTATTTTTATTTATTTAATATATATATATTACTGTAAAAAAATATATAAAAAAAAATTATATATATATATAAATATATATAAATAAAAAAAAGGGGAGTTGTCATCCGGGGCCCTGGGGATGTCTGGGCCCCTGGGGACCTCTGGCCCTTTAATAAAAAAAAGGGCAGAGGCGGCTCTAGGCTTTGTGAGGCCTTAGGCAAAACTTGACATGGGGCCCCAATCACACCCATGATAGGAAAAATAATTCAAGTACAAGGGCCTCTTCGCCACAACCCTGGCCGGTGGTTTTGGGGGTGCTTATCGGAATCTGGAAACCCCCTTTAACATGGCAGCCCACAGATCCTGCACTTTAATAACTAAGGGGCAGGGACCACACGGTGATGTCACCTGGTGAACCCGCCCCCCTGTGACATCATTGACTGAGGGCATGCTAGGTCATTGATGTCACAAGGGGTGCTGTCACCGATATTCACTGGTTGTTAGGGACGCTGGTGGCCCCGCTCCTGAGTCAGGGCTCTTAACACTACCTGAGCACAGCAGCGTTAAGATCCCCTGTCCCTCAAAACTGGGGTAATGCATTGGGTAAGTTAGGGAGCCGCGAGGCCCCTGTGAGTGTGAGGCTTTAGTCAACCGCCTACTTAAAGAGCCACCGCTGTGTGAGGGGCCTACAACTTGGTCCGTATTTGCGAAGGGAGATGAATGGAAGACAGCGTTCCGCACCAGGTTTGGCCATTATGTATATCTGGCGATGCCCTTTGGCCTGTGGAACTCCCCTGCTGCCTTCCAACATTTTATCAACGATATCTTTGTAATCGTTTACCTAGATGATATCTTGATCTTTTCTGTTTCCCTTATTCAGCTCCGGGGACATGTAGGAAGTGATCTTTGCTGACTCCATCAGCATGGACTTTAACCACTTAAGGACCGCCTACTGCACATTTACGTCGGCAGAATGGCACGGCTGGGCACATCAACGTATATATACGTTGATTTTAGTACCCAGCCGTGGGTCACGGGCGCGCGCCCGCGACCCGGTCCGAAGCTCCGGGACCGGGACCGCGGGATTCGCGGACCCGATCGCCGCTGGAGTGCGGCGATCCGTCCCTGGAGCGGAAGAACGGGCCGTAGCATCGATCGCGTCATCCCTGTAATAGGGGGACGCGATCGATGATGTCACACCTACAGCCACACCCCCTACAGTTGTAAACAAACACACATAGGCACACATCCCCTACAGCGCCACCTGTGGTTAACTCCCAAACTGCAGCTGTCATTTCCACAGTAAACAATGCAATTTAAATGCATTTTTTGCTGTGAAAATGACAATTGTCCCAAAAATGTGTCAAAATTGTCTGAAGTGTCCGCCATATTGTCGCACGAAAAAAATCGCTGATCGCCGCTATTAGTAGTAAAAAAAAAAAAATTAATAAAAATGCAATAAAACTATCCCTTATTTTGTAAACGCTATAAATTTTGCAAAAACCGACCGATAAACGCTTATTGCGATTTTTTTTTACCAAAAATAGGTAGAAGAATACGTATCGGCCTAAACTGAGGAAAAAAAATGTTTTTTTATATATTTTTGGGGGATATTTATTATAGCAAAAAGTAAAAAATATTGCATTTTTTTTTAAATTGTCGCTCTATTTTTGTTAATAGCGCAAAAAATAAAAACCGCAGAGGTGATCAAATACCACCAAAAGAAATCTCTATTTGTGGGAAAAAAAGGACGCCAATTTTGTTTGGGAGCCACGTCGCACGACCGCCCAATTGTCAGTTAAAACGAAGCAGTGCCGAATCGCAAAAAGGGGCAAGGTCCTTTACCTACATTTTGGTCCGGGTCTTAAGTGGTTAAGCCAAGCCAGAAAAATGTGAATTTGAGCAGCAGAGCATCCAGTTGCTAGGATTGGTGATATCTAGTGAGGGTGTCAGGAAAGAGTTCACCCGTTGGTGGCGCTGTTGGTCCTGTGGATCACAGTGCCGGTGTCCACCAGCGGGTGTCTTCTTACAGCAAGGATCTATAGTAAAGGGTTTCACCTGCTGGTGGCGCTGTTAGATCCGGGAGATAAAATCTTCCTACTAGAGAGTATCCGAGTAACAGTGTTGGGGCTTTGTCATGACTATCCCCTGGCAGGTCATTTCGGAATCCACAAGACCCTTGAGTTCAGTGGCGGCCCGTCCATAGGGGGCGCCTGGGTGCCGCCCCCCAACCCCAGGCAGTCACAAAAAATATATATTTTTTAAAATAGCAAAAAATCCTTAAGTGCACTGTGCTCGGGCGCCGGACACAGTGCACTATGGGAAGTGCCACCTCAATGCAATCACGAGATTTCAGACAAGGCGCTTCATTTGCAGGGTTTTGACCTGCCCTGTGGCACATTCCATTGCACCAACAACTCCCGCCCCACAGCTGGGTGCTTTGATTGACATTGCACCGCCCTAGGACATGGGCGGTGCTTTCCATCCACGTTACGACATCACTTCCGGTTTTCCCTGTGCCAGCGATAAACCGGAAGTGATGTCAGCAGCTCCATGGAAAGCACGGCCCGAGCGGAGCACTCTGCCTTGTGTCCCCTGACTGGCCGATCCATCGTCCACCAGTAACAGTAAGTTGCAGTGCCGTTATTCCAATTTCCAGGAACAAGCTCCAGTAAGGACGGCCACCTTTGCATATCTGACAGTCACAGTTCTGATGTCAGCCGATCACAAATGATGGCTATGGATGGCCAACAGAAGGATGTTCGGCTATCTTTGTAGTGGTTGACCGCTTGTCTAAAATGGCCCACTTCTGGCCAATAAAGAATATGCCCTCTGCCATGGAAACTGCCCAGGTTTTCATTAAAGAAATTATAAGGCTTCATGGAGTCCCAACCAATATCATCTTGGATAGAGGAGTCCAAATCCAGTGGTAATTTTTTTTTGGGGGGGCGGCAACAGTACCAACCCCCGGTTGGTTGGTCGGTCGTGCGGGTCTGGTGGACTTACCCCATCTATGGTGGGCAGCGTTTTTTCCTGGGCTTCACGGGTGGCTTTCTCTTGCTTGGTGACAGCGACAGCTTTCTCTTCCCCTGCTCTCCACGGGCTTCCATTTTCTCTCTCCTACCCGGTGGCCAATTGGGACATTTCTCTTTTAGGCCAGTCAGAAAACGATTGGCCGGATTGAGGATCAGTGTTCCAATAGAGAATATTAATTCACCATTGTAACACCTGGATGGGCTCCTGGCACAATGCTCTGCGCCGGGAGCCCACCCTATTTTGAAGCCTATTGGAGCCTCTGGCTCTAATCAGGTCCTTTAAAAAAAAAAACACCCCCGCCGCTGTAATTCACGCGCCCAGTGTCCTATAAGGGGCCAGACACATTACTAGGGGGTGGCGGTGTCCTATCAGAATAGCGGCCGTGGATAGAGCATGGGGGTGGCAGCCATGGATAGAGGGGGGGGAGGGCGCTCCAGGCGATCTACTGTTCCCTGTGATCGAGAGTAGCGATCAGTGACCTGTCACTGGTAGCCCCTCCCCCTAACAGTTAGAATCACTCCCTAGGACACACCTTACCCCTTCAGTGCCCCTACTGGTTAACCCCTTCACTGCCAGTTTAATAAGTGAATTTTTATAGCACTGATCAATGTAAAAATCACAATGGTCCCAAAATAGCGTCAAAATTGTGTCCGCCATAATGTTGCAGTCACAATAAAAAAATCGCTGATGGCCGCCATAATTAGTAAAAAAAAAATATTAATAAAAATTCCATAAAACTATCCCCTATTTTGTAAACGCTATAACTTTTGCGCAAACCAATCAATAAACGCTTATTGCGATTTTTTTTTTACCAAAAATAAGTAGAAGAATACGTATCGGCCTAAACGGAGGAAAAAAAAATTCATAGATTTTTTGGGGATAATTATTATTGCAAAAGTAAAAAAATATTGAATTTTTTTTTTTAAATTGTCACTCTATTTTTGTTTATAGCGCAAAAAATAAAAACCGCAGAGGTGATCAAATACCACCAAAAGAAAGCTCTATTTGTGGGGAAAAAAGGACGCCAATTTTGTTTGGGTGCCACGTCGCACGACCGCGCAATTGTCAGTTAAATCGACGCAAGTGCCGAATCGCAAAAAGTGGCCTGGTCCTTTACCTGCCAAATGGTCCCGGGGCTGAAGTGGTTAATGATAAAAGCTGGAGAGAAGAAGCCGTTTACAAGAACAGATGAAAGGAGAGGGAAGTAGAATTTATTCCCCAGCTCCTCTCGGTGACTGTGAATCCGCGTGACGCAGACTAAGGGGCCACCGAGTTGTTGAGAAATAACAGTTGGGTTCAGAACGTTACAATGTATATATTCCGCTGTAATTTCAATGGTAGTGATTAAGCGATATGTGACGGCGCAGCCTATGATCAGCCCAGCCGAGAGGGGGGAGAACGCAGACGGGGTCCTTGGTAGCAATCTCATCACCAAATCATGACAATGTCTTTCTACAGACGACACTCCGTTCCCGGGACGCCGAGCCGCATCTTAATGAGAGAGATGAG
Source organism: Rana kukunoris (assembly GCA_029574335.1). NCBI lineage: Eukaryota > Metazoa > Chordata > Amphibia > Anura > Ranidae > Rana > Rana kukunoris. The sequence goes on along the minus strand of CM056052.1, from coordinate 560,364,511 downwards.
CAGCGACTCGAAACTGGTTCCACCGGGAACGCGGGGCGGAGAACACGTATGACGTCAGATTCAAGACAAAGGGTTTCTATAGAAGTTGATATCTTGGTCAGGATTGGGGGGGGGGGGGGGGGGGGGTTTCGAGTTGATCTAAACCCAACCCCTAAATTGTCCTATAAACTTACTTCCAGGTATGTTCGAAAATCCCTGCCAGGACTTCCACTCAGTGGCGGTGCATCCATAAGGGGCACATGGGTGTCACCCAGTGGCGGCTGGTGCTCAAAATATTTTGGGGGGCGCAAACAAACGAAAAAAAAAAAAAAAAAAACATTAATTGCAGCCACTGTGCCCATCAATTGCCGCCACTGTGCCCATCAAACGCAGCCACTCTTCCCATCAAACGCAGCCACTGTGCCCATCAAACACAGCCACTGTGCCCATCAAACGCAGCCACTGTGCCCATCAAACGCAGCCACTGTGCCCATCAAACGCAGCCACTGTGCCATAAAATTGCCACCACTGTGCCATGCCATCAAACGCAGCCACTGTGCCATAAAATTGCCACCACTGTGCCATGCCATCAAACGCAGCCACTGTGCCATCAATTGCCGCCACTGTGCCCATCAAACGCAGCCACTCTTCCCATCAAACGCAGCCACTGTGCCCATCAAACACAGCCACTGTGCCCATCAAACGCAGCCACTGTGCCCATCAAACGCAGCCACTGTGCCCATCAAACGCAGCCACTGTGCCATAAAATTGCCACCACTGTGCCCATCAAACGCAGCCACTGTGCCATAAAATTGCCACCACTGTGCCATGCCATCAAACGCAGCCACTGTGCCATCAATTGCCGCCACTGTGCCCATCAAACGCAGCCACTCTTCCCATCAAACGCAGCCACTGTGCCCATCAAACACAGCCACTGTGCCCATCAAACGCAGCCACTGTGCCATAAAATTGCCACCACTGTGCCATGCCATCAAACGCAGCCACTGGGCCATAAAATTGCCACCACTGTGCCATGCCATCAAACGCAGCCACTGTGCCATAAAATTGCCACCACTGTGCCATGCCATCAAACGCAGCCACTGTGCCATCAATTGTTGCCACTGTGCCATGCCATTGTCACCACTGTGCCCGTCAATTGTCGCCACTGTGCCATGCTAAATGCAGCCACTGTGTCATCAATTGCCACCAGTTTGCCCCTAAAATGCTGCCCGATTGCCCCCCTCCGCCCCTTTTTGGGCCCTGGGCATCTGAATTAAAGCGGCGGGTTTTTCTTTTGGAAAACACCTGATTAGAGTCGTAGGCTCTAATAGTGACCCAAAAAGGTGAACAGCGGGTGCTCACTGTTCACTTAGCGCTATGTTAGCAAAGCAAAAGAACTCTCAGCCAATCAGGTGCTCGGGTCTGTTACCTGTCACCTGATTAGCTGAAATGTCAGGCGCTGTGTTTGGATGCCTGATAGAGAGGACGGTAGAAGACATTGAGGACGCTGACCCGGTGCGAGACAGGTAAGTGTCGGGCGATGCACACTGGCAGCATTTGATGGGGCACAGTGTCAGCAATTGATGGGTACAGTAGCTGCGTTTGATGACACAGTGGCTGCTTTTTAGGCACAGTGGCTTCAACTGACGTTTTTTTTTTTTTTCAGTTTGTTTGCGTCACCTTAAAAATGTTGAGCACCAGCCGCCACTGCTTCAGTGCCCATCAGTGCTGCCTATCAGTGCCAACTACCAGTGCCCATTGTTAATGCCCGTCAGTGCCACCTCATCAGTGCCCGTCAGTGACGCCTTATCAGTGCCCATCAGTGAAGGAGAAAACTTACTTATTTACAAAATTTTATAACAGAAACAAAAGAAAAACTTTTTTTTTTGGTTTACAACATTTTCTGCGGTTTTGATTTTTTGCTGAACAAATAAGTTCAGCAAAAAATCAAAACCGCAGAGGTGATCAAATAGCACCACAAGAAATCTCTATTTGTGGGAAGAAAATGATAAAAATTCTGTTTGTGTACAATGTAGCACGACCGCGCAATTGTCATTGAAACAGCGACAGCGCTGAAAGCTGAAAATTGGCCTGGGCAGGAGGGGGGGGGGGGGGGTTAAAGAAAATAACACAACAGTGACGTTCACCGCGGCTTCTCTGTAAATGTGTGCGGCCGTTTCCTCCCTTATGGTTATACTACATTTAAGCGATAAGCGACTCAACCAATTTAGGTGCACTGGGTCTGGTTACTGGCCATCTGATTGGCTAAAGCGACAGGTGCTGTGATCTGACACCTATCAGGCGTCCAATCACAGCAAAGATGACATCAAGGACGGGAAAAGACATTGGGCCAGATTCACATACATTTGCGGCGGCGTAGAGTTAGGCATTTACACTACGCCGCCGCAACTTACTAGACCAAGTGCTTGATTCACAAAGCACTTACCTGTAAAGTTGCGGCGGCGTAGCGAAAATCCCCCGGCGCAAGCCCGCGTGATTCAAATGAGCCGGGTAGAGCATTTAAATTAGGCACGATCCCGCGGCGAACGCACTGCGCATGTGCCGGCCGTCAATGTATCCCAGTGCGCATGCTCCACATTAGGACGGTGTTTTCTACGTGAACGTCAATGACGTCAATCCCCATTCACGGACGAGTTACGCAAACGACGTGAAACCTTTTCAATTCGACGCGGGAACGACGGCCATACTTAACATAGGATGCGCCACCTAGGGGGCATGTTTTTCTTTACGCCGCGTATCGCTTACGGAAACGTCGTAAAAGTCACTGCGTCGGGCCCGCGTACGATCGTGAATTGGCGTATCTCGCTGATTTACATATTCTCGGCGTAAATCAGCGGGAACGCCCCTAGCGGCCATTTTAAAATTGCAGTTCCGATACGACGGCGAAATACAATTACGCCGCTCGTATCTGAACTCAATCCTGGCGTATCTCGTTTTCTGACTACAGAAAACCGATACGACGGCGTAGGTTAGAAGTTACGCGGCTTATCTACAGATAACTACTACCTGAATCTGGCCCATTGAGGACACGGAGGAGGATGGTGCTGACCCGAGAAAGGTAAGTGCCGGGTGGGGGGGGGGGGCAAACTGGCTGCATTTGAGGGGGGCAAACTGGCTGCATTTGAGGGGGGCAAACTGGCTGCATTTGATGGACACAGTGGGCCAGATTCTCAGAGGCGCTACGACGGAGTATCTCAGATACCCCGTCGTATCGCCGTTTTTTCCCCCGGGTATCTATGCGAGTGATTCCTAGAATCACTTTGGCATAGATACGGCTGAACATCCGACAAGTGTAATACAATTACTCTTGCGGATCGTAGATGTAATGACAACTCCGGCCACTAGGTGGCCTTTACGTTGTTTTCTCATTTGCCTATGCAGATGAGGCTACTACGCCGATTCCCGAACGCTTTTACGCCGCCCCGTTGTCGCTTACGACGTTTTCGTCCGCGTAATGTTACCCCTGCTAATATGTGGAGTAACCTTACGCAGTACCATCGGATGCCGTCGGATGCCATGTTAAGTATGGCGTCGGGTCAGCGTCGGCTTTTTCTGTCGGTTACGTCGTTTTACTAACTCGTTCGCGAATAGGGAGTTGCGTAAGTGCCGAACACGTCGTTTTGACGTCGGTTTCAACGACGCTTTCCGACGTGAGCTGGAGCATGCGCACTGGGCTTTTTCCCCGGCCGGCGCATGCGCAGTTCGATCGACGCGGGGGCGCTCTTAATTTAAATACAAGCCGCCCCCTTTGAATTACGTGGCCTTACGCTGGCCCATTTACACTACGCCGCCGCAACTTACGGAGCAAGTCCTTGGAGAATACGGCACTTGCTCTGTTAAGTTGCGGCGGCGTAGTGTAAATGGCTTACGCTACGCCAGCGCGAATCTATGAGAATCTGGCCCAGTGGCTGCAATTGATGGCCTAGATTCACGTAGGGCGGCGTTACTATGAGCGGGCGTAGCGTATCATATTTACGCTACGCCCCTGCAACTTAGGACGCAAGTGCAGTATTCTCAAATAAGTTACGGCGGTGTAGCGTAAATGTCCCGACGTAAGCGGATGTGGAAGAGGGGGGCGTGTTTTATGTAAATTAATCGTGACCCCACGTAATTGACGCTTTTAATGAACGGCGCATGCGCCATCCGTGGACGTATCCCAGTGCGCGTCGGATAGAATGCCTAAGATACGTCGGACACTGCCTACGACGTGAACGTAATTTACGCCCAGCCCTATTCGCCTACGACTTACGCAAGCGACGTAAAAAGATACGCTTGTTCCGACGTCCATACCTTGCATGGGCTGCACCACCTAGAGAGCAGCTTTATCTTTACGCCGGCGTATGTCTTGCGTAAACGGCGCAACTAATTGCGACGGGCGCACGTACGTTCGAGAATCGGCGTATCTAACTCATTTGCATATTCGACACGGAAATCAACGGAAGCGCCACCTAGCGGCCAGCGTAAATATGCACCCAAGATACGACGGCGTAGGAGACTTACGCCACTCGTATCTTGGCCGACTTTATGCGTAACTGATTCTAAGAATCAGGCGCGCATATACGACGGCGCACATTCGGACTTACGACGGCGTACGTGGAGATACGCCATCGTAAGTCTTTGAGAATCTGGCCCGATGGTTTTTTTTTTTCAGTTTGTTAAGCACCAGCCGCCGCTGAGCTCCAGCGAGGGACCCGGATGGTGGATGGTGGATTTTAAGAATGCCTCACCAGTTAAAACACAAAAACAGCTGAATAGGTTGGATGAGGGTTGGAGGAGATACATTCTAAATGCCTGAATGACAGGTGCACTTTATCAGTTGTCTACGTTTGGACTGTGATGGGCAATTGTCCATGTGAAGGCCCCCGGTGGGGAACAGTATGCTGGGGTTAGAGGGGAATGTCTTCTGTCTTGTTCAGAATCGTCAGCGACATCTGCTACCTCCGTGATAACGATCACAAAACCCGCAGATTGCCGGGTCAGAAGCCAATCATGTCCCCGCCAGACACAGACAATGGCGGGATAAGCAGATGAAACATCGTTTGTATTACAGCAATCGTTTTATACTCTGCTTGGGAGAATGCATGAAGCACTTGACATCATTTCCTGCCCTTGTAGAGCTGACAATCTAGGGCCAGATTCAGGTAGATGAGAGTATCTTTCCTCTGGAGTAATGCTTCTCATTTACGTTACTCTGAAGACCCTTTCGGCGCAAGTACTGTTATTCACATAGCAGTTGCGCGGAAACTTGCGCCAGAGTAACGATAATGCGCTGGCGTAACCCGACGCAAGGGGAAGTGGGTGTGATCATATGTAAATGATGGGCGGAGCCCAGCGCAGAGGCTTACGTTCAGCGCATCAACCACGGAGCATGCGCAGTGAGTGAGGCTCCACTCGCCCCCTTTGTGCGCATGCTCACAACTTCCGTCGGCACCACTTCACGGGAAACGTCAGCGCAATGCCTTCCGTTGGGCGTTTAAATGCGCCCGTAGAAGCGCCATTCCGGCACTAAAGTATATCCTGCTCCCCCTCCCCGCAGTGATGTTACTTTTGTTCTGAGATGGCTGCTTCTGTTCCCCGCAAACACACAGGAGAAAGCTGAACTTTAATGGCCAGGAGCTGACAGCCATCATCTCGACTATGGAGACCTATGATGTCTTCCTCCATGGCTGTAAAATTTGACAGACAAGCATGGACAGAGGTGTTGTCCTGCAAGTGGGGGTGCTCAGCTAGCTCTTATCGTCGGTAACGCTGCTGGAGCTGCTCTCCTGCTGACCTGTGGCCATCTGGAGTAAAGATAAAGCAGCCTTTTGTAGAAATAACTTTGCGCCGGACGGACGAGATACGCGCGGCGCATGTAGCCAGCGTATGGTGCTAATCCGTTCGTGAATTGGGAAAAATCCCTCATTTGCATATTTGCAGGGGAAATCAATAGGCGTGACTGATGCGCCAAGCGAAATTAAGCGCTGACGATACTCTGGCGTCGGAACGTTCCGCCGGTCGGAAATGGCCCGTTATTGGGCGCATCTAGTTTGGTGGGTGCGGCCACATAGAAACGACGGCGCATCTTCACAGTTACGCGGCGCATATCGAAATACTCCAGCGCAACTCTACCTGAATCTGGCCCCTAATGTCTCCTCCACCAATCTGATCTACGCCACACACATACACATGAGAATGGCCCATAATAAGGGGAAAGCCAATTCAAGTGACTGTTTGCATTCTGCAAGTAGGCAAGTGTTGTACAGCTCATTGGTCCAGGACTGACAGCCAGTGGCATCACTAGGGTTGGTGTCACCTGGTGCAGTAAAACATTGTGTCACCTCCACCGCTCGGGGGAATGGATGGAGCCTGAGTGGAATGAGAGGATGGGATGGATCTGGGATGTAATCAGAGGGGTGGATGGAGCTGGAATAGGATTGAGGGGAGGGGGGTGAATGGAGCCAGGATGAGATCAGGGGAGTGGATGGAGCTGGGATGAAATCAGGGGAATGAATGGGATGGGGTGGTGGATGGAGCTGGAATGTGATTGGGGGATGGAAGGAGCTATAATTGAATTGGGTGGGATGGATGGATCCAGGATGGGATCAGGTTGTGATAGAGCCAGGATGGAATGGGTGTGGTGGATAGAGCTGGGATGGGGTGGTGGATGGAGCTGGAATGTGATTGGGGGATGGAAGGAGCTGGAATAGGATTGGGGGGATGGATGGATCCAGGATGGGATCAGGCTGTGATAGAGTCGGGATAGAATGGGTGTGGTGGATAGAGCTGGGATGGGGTGGTGGATGGAGCTGGAATGTGATTGGGGGATGGAAGGAGCTGGAATAGGATTGGGGGGATGGATGGATCCAGGATGGGATCAGGCTGTGATAGAGTCGGGATAGAATGGGTGTGGTGGATAGAGCTGGGATGGGATTGGGGGAATGGATGGAGCCAGGATGGAATCAAATGAATGAATGGAGTCGGAAAGGAAGTAGGGGAATGAATGGAGTCGGGAAGGAAGTAGGGGAATTAATGGACCTAGGATGGAATGAGAGGATGGGATGGAGCTGGGATGTGATCAGAGGGGTGTATGGAGCTGGAATATGATGGGGGTGGGGTGGATGGAGCCAGGATGGGATTAGGGGAGTGGATGGAGCCAGGATGGAATCATGGAAATGGATGGAGTTGGGATGGAATCAGGGGAATGAATGGAGCTGGGATGGGGTGGTGGATGGAGCCAGAATGTGATGGGGGGATGGAAGGAGCTGGAATAGGATTGGGGGGATGGATGGAGCCAGGGTGGGATCGGGTTGTGATAAAGCCGGGTTGGTGAATAGAGCTGGGATGGGATTGAGGGGATGGATGGAGCCGGAATGGGATCTGGGGTGGATGGAGCAGGGATGGGATCGGGAAAGGGGCTGGAATGAGCAGGGATTGGATGGAGCTGGGATGGGATGGGGGGGAATGGAACAGGGATGAGAACATTGCATGCAGGTGAGGAGATCTGGAAGGGAAGGAGGGAGCCGTGGCACTGGTGTCAGACTGCCAGTCTCACCCTGGTGTCACCCTCTGGTGGGTGTTGCCCGGGTGCAGACCGCACCCCCCGCCCCCACCTAGCGACACCACTACTGACAGCTACCTTGCAGGTTCAGACAACGTTGGGTTCAGACCAAGCTCAAGCTCATCTCTATCTGCAAATACAGAAACATACCTATTGATCTTCCAACAATCCAGCGAGCTGTGTCCTATTCTTCCTGTAGTGTTGCTGACAACACTGCCTCTACTGCACCAAAGTCCCAACCAGTGTTACCATCCCTGCCCAGTTTTCCTTTGCTAGACTACAGAACACATCCCCTTATGTTGAAATATGCAGAATGGAAGTGATGGGAAGGTTGGAGTTCTGTAATCCAGCAGCGGAGAACTCAGCCAAGAGTGAAGACATTTCTCTAGATATTGATGAAGCAATGGCACTGTGTTTTCATCTCACTATAGGAAGTTAGTGGGGGTAGCATTCAAGGTATTCCACATGTTATCACACTCTATCACAAGCATGAGACTGAGGCGGCGTACACACGACCCAGAACCTCGACGGGCAGAACACATCGTTCCGCCCGTCGAGGTTCTCTCCCGGCCGTCGGATTCGGCGACCCGCCCGTCGGGAATGGCAACCAGCCATTCTTCCAGGCGGGCCGTCGAGGAAATAGAGAGCGTGCTCTCTATTTCGGCTCGACGGGCTTCCCGACGGGAAGCTCGCCGAGAGTGTACACACGGCCGAGGTCCTCGCTGGAATGTGCATTCCAGCGAGGTTCTCGCTGATTTTCAGCGAGAACCTCGGCCGTGTGTACGGCGCCTGAAGGTTTGGCTGGCTTAAATTGGGTTTAGTCTCCACCCAGAGTCTGACCACATTGATCACCTTGCAGATGGCCAGACAGAAAAGAAGAATGCCACAACTTAACTCTGGATGTTGGAACCAGCACATATGTCGGAACAGGAGCATGCATGCTTCTGACAACAAGGACACTTTTCTCTTTCAGCTACTTCCTAGGGTAGTCCCTCCAGCAATAGGACAGAAAGTGGACAGCACTGGGACTCCCATACATAATTTTCCCGACCAGGCAAGGCTTAGTACTAGTGCACCAGGTGTTAACAGCAGCGACAGTCCGTAGAATCCTTAACTCAGGTCTGTACCGTGCCCCCGGATACTTGGGTGTTTCCCTTCAGACTCAGGCGGACAGTCCCCTCAGTGAATCTTTCAGAACGGATCCTTAGTGAAATCCCTCTCGTAGCCTGAAAATAATTTGCAGCAAGATAAAGCCCCCAGCTTAGCACAGTTGGGACCTTGATGAGACTAGCAGGATCTTCAGCAGGAGGGGCAGTATTCCTTCTGGCTGGGAACCTCTCCTCATGGAGAAGAACCCTGCTATCTCAGGCTCCAAACTATTTATGCGCCCCCAGCCACCAGCTGGGCACCCTCCACCCAAGGGATTGGCTGGAACAACATAAATATTCAGACTGCTCATCTGATTCTCACACTCATTATATTCTGGAAGCCTCCATAAAACAGGAGGGAAGCAACCAATGCAGCCTGCAGAGCCCAGAGAGGCCTGAATCCAACCTAGCAGAGCAGGACAGACAGGCAGGAAGCTTGATCAGGTATTACACATGTTATCACACTCTATCACAAGCATGAGACCAAAGGTTTGGCTGGCTTAAATTAAGTTCGGTCTCCACCCAGAGTCTGACCACATTGATCACCTTGCAGATGGTCAGACAGAAAAGAAGAATGCCACAACTTAACCCTGGATGTTGGAACCAGCACATATGTCGGAGCAGGAGCATGCACGCTTCTGACAATGAGGACACTTTTCTCTTTCAGCTACTTCCTAGGGTAGTCCCTCCAGCAATAAGACAGAAAGTGGACAGCACTGGGACACCCTTAAGTAATGTTCCCGGCCAGGCAAGGCTTAGTTCTAGTGCACCAGGTGTCAACAGCTGCGACAGTCTATAGAATTCTTCACTCAGGTCTGTATCGTGCCCCCGGGTACTTGGATGTTTCACTTCAGACTCCGGACCGTCCCCTCAGTGAATCCTTCAGAACAAATCCTTAAAAAAATCCCTCTCGTAGCCTGAAAAGAATTTGCAGCAAGATGGAGCCCCCAGCTTAGCACAGCTGGGACCTCGATAAGACTAGCAGGATCTTCAGCTGTACTGCCGGGAGGGGCAGCAGCCCTTCTGGCTAGGTACCTCTCCCCCTGGAGAAAAACTCTGCTCTCTCAGGCTCCAAACTATTTATGTACCCCACAGCCACCTTCTGGGCACCCCCCAAGGGATTGGCTGGAACAACTGTAGCACTACCCCCGGAGGAGCTGCTGGTTTGTTTTGGACGAAGGGGGGCAATCTGGCGGTTTTTGAGGGGGCAAACTGGCGGCAATTGATGGCACGGTGGCTGCATTTGATGGCACAGTGGCTGCGTTTGATGGCACAGTGGCGACAATTGATTAGAAAAGTGGCGATAATTGATGGCACAGTGGCGACAATTGATAGCACAGTGGTGACAATTGATGGCACAGTGGTGGCAATTGATGGCACAGTGGTGACAATTGGCACAGTGGCTGCATTTGATGGCATAGTGGCTGTGTTTGATGGCACAGTGGTGACAATTGATGGTACAGTGGTGGCAATTGATGGTACAGTGGTGGCAATTGATGTTTTTTTTTTTTTTCGTTTGTTTGCACCCCCCCCAAAAAATTTTAAGTACCAGCTGCCATTAACTGAGCAGGAAGGGGTTAAGACAGCAAATCAGACAAAGAGCCGGTCAGGCAAAGAAAGATGAAGTCTCTGAAACAGCGATGTGCCGGAATGTTCTTCTCTCTCCGGCAGGTTTCTTGTTTGGAGAACCCGGAATACGAGGCTCTCCAAGAACCGAAGACCTTTTTTTTTCCTCTCTCTGTGAAGTTTCTTTGTTTCTTGTTGGAATGAGCTTTGTAAAGTCATAGAAACAGGTGCACATCCCTCGGGGGACGCACTGATCAAACGTCATTCTCTACAGAGACAGGTTCTAACGTCTGACAAAAACCCGAGGAAAGATGCCGCAAAACGCCTTCTCAGAGGCAATTAGAGCGGAGGGACCGTGGAATGCCGCCTTCATGGGCTGCTAATGAGACACTTGTTGGCACTTTATCTTCATCAGCATTAGGCACTAAAAATTTGATTGTAGGCAATTCTGGTTTATTATGTTCAGACCAAGAAGTACAGAGAGGACAATAAAACGTTGTCTCCCGGTATTAGAGGAATTACATTCTCATGCTTCAGCTGTCACAGACGATGTGTCAAGAATCGCAAGACTTTAGACTTCTTTAGAATTGCTCAGAGAATTGTTGATGGGGGGAGGGAGGGACATCTCGGGATGGGAGAAGATGTTCTGGAGTTGCAGTCCTACATCTAAGAGGAGACTTATACTGTGGCGGCGCGTCCATAAAGGGCGCAGGAGCGCCGCCCCTCTTTCCTTCCACTCTTTAATCCCCATAGAAAGATTTGTGCATTGCATGAATCTATCTATGGTCGCTGCTGATACCCCCTATTCCGTTGTCCAGCCCCTTTTTCAGTCACCGGCACCTGAATTACAGCAGTGGGAGTGATTTTCCAAAAATGTGAGAAGCGGGCGCAATGCTGTGCTGTATGTTAGCAAAGTGAAGGAATTCGCTTTGCTTGTGTAGCAGGGTATCACCCTTTTTATTTCCTGTTGTGTTATAAAAGACTACCATTGCTGATCGTGAAGGATCTCAGCTCCCTCCTGTGGCCGAGTTGAGTTAGAGTCACTGTAAGGGTCAGGGGTTAACACCGTTTACGATATTCCATTCCACCAACACACGACAGCTTATCCAGCACTCCACAATCCAGCAGACAGGACCCATTGGATTTCCGCCAGAATAACGAGACCCACAGCTCTGTTCTCTGGTTCCAAACAGATAGGTTTTAATGACAAACTAATGCTCTTTTTATACAGTTAGAAGCCCCAAGAAACAATGGCTTAACTCCACCCACAACATGACACATGGAGTTCAATACACATTCCTTTAGATGATGCCATTCAGATAATCTACATGCGCTAATTACTAGTCATTTACCCGGACATTCCGACTCCGCGATAAGCTCTTCTCACCTGATACACAATACACATTCCTTTAGTAAACATAAGTCAGATATCTGACCTTTAGAGGGTGCTAATTCACAACACCTATTATCATCAATAGAACTTTAACACAATACAGTGTCAATTAGCATAGTACAATAGACAATAGAATGCAATCACAGCAAGCTTTATCACTACAGCCAGGTAGACTTAATTAGCACCTCAACAGTCTATGTTTCACATTGAGGAGACACTGTATTGACCTGTTGGGTTCAGAATGAACCACTTGTAATATTTAAAGATATCCTGCAATACATAAATTATCATTACTGTCCCATCTCATGTAATCCGAGATATTATTTCTCAGTCATCCTATGCCCCTATTGGACATAGGGTGACCCTAGACACAAGAGTCATTGGTGAAGCTGGCACAGGAGTACCCCACATCCTTCAAAAGTCTCTGGGTCCCACAGGCCATACCGTTACAGTCACCTGTTTACATTTTCTTCTGGAACCGCAGAGAATGTTGGGGGATTGAGTTCAGGAGGAGAAGAGACTCCATTTGCCCTGGCCTGTAATAAACTACATTACCCAGAGAGCAGCTGGACAACCCCTAGATGCTTTGCTTTCCGTGCCACCTGCGAGGGGAGGTAATTTAATGAAGAGGACATGTTTGCCGTGCTCTCTTGGGACCGCCTCTTCAACCCAGTAGGACACTGACAGGAGTGTCTCCACAGGGAGTAGGCCACAGTTGAGGCTTACGTACATCGGGGCGGAGCAGCTTTGAGAAGAAGAGACAGAATTTCTACCGGAGTCATCGGACAAGATCCCAGTAACCCTGCGATCTGTCTGAGTACTGGAGACTGCTGGCTAACCGGACAGTCTGTGACTGTGGAAAGGGGACGGAGTGCGGTATAAGGACAGGCCTGAACCGGTTGGGTGAGACGGGCACTTGCCTGAAAGTACTGATTGTCTTGCGGGAGGGCGGATCGTTGATATCCATCTTTGCGGTTTGACTATTCAGGAGACTTTTAACAGTTTACTATTACCCCTTTGGATTATAAATTGTTTTCTTGCGCGCCAACACATGCCAACGTACGAGTGCACAAACTATTAGTAGCACACTCCTGTACTGCTGATATGTAGCAATGCTCCTCTGTTAGTGCAAATTGGCCACACCCACCAGTTGATGCAGAAAGCCCTCCCCCACTAAGAAGGTTGGGTTCCTGCACCAATTCTCTGAGAAAAGAAAACAGTATTGACTACAGACTCCCTCCACTCCATATTGTTGGTGTATCCATCCTGTATCATTGATGTATCCATTCATATCATTGGTGTCTCCCCCCGTATCATTGGTGTATCCACCTCATATCATTGGTGTCTCCCCCCCCCCCCCCGTATCATTGGTGTATCCGCCCCGTATCATTGGTGTCTCCACCTCATATCATTGGTGTATCCACCTCATATCATTGGTGTCTCCCCCCCCCCGTATCATTGGTGTATCCGCCCCGTATCATTGATGTCTCCACCTCATATCATTGGTGTCTCCGCCCCGTATCATTGATGTCTCCACCTCATATCATTGGTGTCTCCCCCCCCCCCCCGTATCATTGGTGTATCCGCCCCGTATCATTGGTGTCTCCACCTCATATCATTGGTGTATCCACCTCATATCATTGGTGTCTCCCCCCCCCGTATCATTGGTGTATCCGCCCCGTATCATTGATGTCTCCACCTCATATCATTGGTGTCTCCGCCCCGTATCATTGATGTCTCCACCTCATATCATTGGTGTCTCCCCCCCCCCGTATCATTGGTGTATCCGCCCCGTATCATTGGTGTCTCCACCTCATATCATTGGTGTATCTACCTCATATCATTGGTGTCTCCCCCCCGTATCATTGGTGTATCCGCCCCGTATCATTGATGTCTCCACCTCATATCATTGGTGTCTCCGCCCCGTATCATTGATGTCTCCACCTCATATCATTGGTGTCTCCACCCCATATCATTGATGTACAGTATCTGCCCCATATCATTGGTGTTTCCACCGCATATCATTGGTGTCTCCCCCCCCCCCCCCCCCCCGTATCATTGGTGTATCCGCCCCGTATCATTGATGTCTCCACCTCATATCATTGGTGTCTCCCCCGTATCATTGGTGTCTCCACCTCATATCATTGGTGTCTCCCCCGTATCATTGGTGTCTCCACCTCATATCATTGATGTCTCCACCTCATATCATTGGTGTCTCCGCCCCGTATCATTGGTGTCTCCGCCCCGTATCATTGGTGTATCCACCCCATATCATTGATGTACAGTATCTGCCCCATATCATTAGTGTTTCCACCGCATATCATTGGTGTCTCCCCCCCGTATCATTGGTGTATCCACCCCATATCATTGATGTACAGTATCTGCCCCATATCATTAGTGTCTCCACCTCATATCATTGGTGTCTCCAGCCCGTATCATTGGAGTCTCCCCCCGTATCATTGGTGTATCCATTCATATCATTGGTGTATCCTCCTCATATCATTGGTGTATCCAGCCCATTTTATTGGTGTCTCCACCCCATATCATTGGTGTATCCGCCCCGTATCATTGGTGTATCCGCCCCGTATCATTGGTGTATCCGCCCCGTATCATTGGTGTATCCGCCCCGTATCATTGGTGTATCCGCCCCGTATCATTGGTGTATCCGCCCCGTATCATTGGTGTATTGACCTCTTATGACTGATATCTCCTCTACTCACCATTTTGATTTGTATTTTTTTTTTAATATAAACGTCATTCTTTAAATGTACGGTTCATTCATGTATACTCTCGATGTGCCGCATTCTTATTCTTTTGCCTGATTTTATACCCCCCCCCCTTCCCCCGGGGGTTGTTACATTGTATTCTACCCAAAGATTGTATCTCCGGAACCCTCACACTAATTACCATTTGTGAAACCCCAATAAAAAAATATAAAAAAACTTTCTCTGCCAATCGGTAAATCTGCAAAACTTCCAGGAATAATAAATAACGCCACTTCTAATTATCCCTTTCATGGCTCAGCCTTTTTCAGACATTTGGTGTTTACAAGTTAAAATCCGTAATTTTTTTGCTAGAAAATTACTTAGAACCCCCAAACATTATATATATTTTTTATCAGAGAATTTAGAGAATAAAATGGCGATTGTTGCAATATTTTATATCACGCGGTATTTGTGTAGTGGTGTTTTAAACGCAACTTTTGGGGAAAAAAACACTTTCATGAATTTGAAAAAAAGAAACAGTAACGTTAGCATAATTTTTTTGTATAATGTGAAAGATGATGTCACGCCGAGTAAATAGATACCAAAGATGTCATGCTTTATAATCGCACGCAATCGTAGAATGGCGTCCAACTACGGTACCTAAAAATCTCCATGGGCAATGCTTTAATTTTTTTTTTTTTTTTTACGGTTACCAGATTAGAGTCACAGAGGAGGTATAGGGCTAGAATTATTGCTCACGCTCTGACGATCGCGGCGATACCTCACATGTGTGATTTGAACACTGTTTACATGTGTGGGCGCAACTTCCGTATGCGTTTTTTTTTTTGCTGCTTGAGCTTGCGGGGACGGGGGGGGGGGGGAAGGGGGGGGTTAAAAAAAAAATTTTTCTTATTTCTTTTATTTCTTTTTATATTATTAAATTGTGTTTTAAAAAAAGTAAAAAATTTAATTGATCACTGTTATTGCGGTCACAAGGAATGTAAACATCCCCTGTGACAGTAATAGGAGGTGACAGGTCCTCTTTATGGAGAGATCTGGGGTCTATAATGAATGTAAACATCCCATGTGACAGTAATAGGAGGTGACAGGTCCTCTTTATGGAGAGATCTGGGGTCTATAATGAATGTAAACATCCCATGTGACAGTAATAGGAGGTGACAGGTCCTCTTTATGGAGAGATCTGGGGTCTATAATGTAAACATCCCTTGTGACAGTAATAGGTGGTGACAGGTCCTCTTTATGGAGAGATCTGGGGTCTATAATGAATGTAAACATCCCATTTGACAGTAATAGGTGGTGACAGGTCCTCTTTATGGAGAGATCTGGGGTCTATAATGTAAACAACCCCTGTGACAGAAATAGGTGGTGACAGGTCCTCTTTATGGAGGGATCTGGGGTCTATAATGAATGTAAACATCCATGTGACAGTAATAGGTGGTGACAGGTCCTCTTTCTTTCAAATGTTTTTTATTAACATGAATGAAAAGACAATTACAATCTCATACACGACATTTTACTTAAGATAAGTTTGATATATCTCTTATTGGTGCTGATGTACAACATAGGCGGAAATATACTTTTGGCAACAACATTGATAGCGCCTACCCCATATACCTAGTGTAAGTAGAAGGGACTACTTGTCCTACTGCTGTGTGTGGACTCCGCACCCCCATTATTGGTTATGACAAGGGGGGGCACTCCGCATATATACATATATAAACAAGAAAATTATCCACCATTAAACCTCAACCTCAATAGAACGATAGTGGCTGTAGGCCACAAGCTTTTAACAGGAATTATCACATCTCAAGAGTGTAACCGAATGCAAGTGAGAGGAAAACTAGAACATATAAAACAAAAACAAAGATATCATGGATAGATCAAAAAAGGAACAGAGTAGAAGGCAAAAAAGGGAAGGATAGAGAGAAGAAGAGGGGGAGAGAAGAAAAATAAAATAAAGGAGTAGGAATGAAAACATGAGCATGTACCACTGAGTGACATGGACTCTTACAATGCACGGAATCACTATATTGAAACAGGGAAATTTACTTAGTTAGCTTCCAAACTTAGAAGTCCATGGTTCCCATTGATTATTAAACTGAGCGACCGAATGGGATTGAATAGCAAAATGTTTTTCAAAGGAGTATTGGACCTTCACTCTATCTATGACTTCTTTTGTATTAGGAGTCATATTAGTTCTCCACTTAGATGTAATCGTCAACCTTGCCGCTATGAGTATATGGCTCACTATGCTTCTGAATTGTTTAGGGATATTGTTGATAGTAAGAGAAAGTAAGGCTAATGAGAGGGATGGCTTGACAAAAAAACCCGTGGTCGAAGACATTAATTTAAACACTTCATTCCAGAAACTACGTATATTTTTACATTCCCAAAAAATATGACAGATGTTTCCCCTTGCTCCACATTGTCTCCAACAAACATTGTGCTCAGACGGAAAGATCATGGACAACCTAACCGGAGTCAGATAGGACCTGTGCAAAATTTTCATCATCTGGTCCCAATGGTTGGTACAATGAGAGTATCTGTAGCAGGACTTGATAGCATAGGACCAATCCTCTGGAGAGTAGGTGAGGCCTAGATCCCTTTCCCAACTCAGCATACTAGAGGTCTTATTAAACGTGGTGTAGTGTTGGAATATAGCGTAAAACTTGGATAGGCCTTTGGGTTTGTCATAATTAGATAAATAGTACTCCCAGACTGTTTTGTTTAGACTATATGTTATATTCTGGTTCCTAGTCAAGAAGGAATGAATCTGCAGTTTAGAAAATAAATGAGTCATGGGATTTCTAGCCAGCAAGTCCTCATATGTACCGATACCTTCCTTAATCCATTGACGTATGTCAATATTTGGGATTAGAAATTCAATGATTCTAAGATTGGATAGGGTTTGGGAAGAACAAACCTCAGGGGGTATATTCCCATGAAGTCTTTCCCAAGCCGCAAGAGTGGCCATAATAGAAGGGACTTTAGGGTAGGTCATAGGTAGGTTGGTTAATTTGGCCAATAATAGGGATGGAAGGTCTCTGTTGGATAGCACCGAGCTCTCAATTTGAACCCAAAGTTTCGATGACCTTGGTTCAAACCATGCCTTGGCTTGATCCAATAATGCAGCCCTTTGATAGTTACGAATATTCGGGAAGCCCGCCCCTCCATGTGATCTAGGCTTTCGGATTATAACATAGGGGATTTTGGACATCTTATTATTCCATACAAATTGTCTAAAAAGTTTGTCAATAAGGTTGAAAAAGGATTCTGGTAAGCAGATAGGAATAGTCCTAAAGTAATAAATCAATTTGGGAAGCACAACCATCTTCAGGGCCGCAATCCTACCGAGCCAGGATAGTTCATAAGAGGCAATATGATGTAGGTCACTTTTAACTGTATCAATTAAGGCCGGGAAATTAGTTTCATATGTGGACGAGGGAGGGAAGGACAGCTTGATACCTAGATAGGGAATCGCTTTTGACATCCATTGAACCTGATATTGGGCCTTTAGGAAAGAAATTTGTTTACGTGATAGGTTCATAGGTAATATACATGACTTTTGGACATTCAGCTTATAATAAGAAACATCACTATATTTTTGCAATACCGAGAATACTTTAACCAGGGAAGAAGCCGGGTTTGTGAGAGTTAAGACTACGTCGTCAGCGAAAAGGCCAATTTTATGAGAACGGTCGCCAACCTTAATCCCTGAAATGTCATCATCAGACCTAATGGCTTCGGCCAGGGGTTCCATCATTAATGTGAAAATGATGGGGGATAACGGACAACCCTGACGAGTGCCATTCGTAATGTAAAATTTTTCTGAGAGCGCATTAGACGTGAAGACCATTGCCGATGGTATAGAATATAATGCTAGGATAGCTGATAAAATATTCCCGTGCAAGCCAAATTTTTGTAATGTAGCACGAAGGTAACCCCAGTGGACTCTGTCAAAGGCCTTTTCGGCGTCCAAAGCTAAAATCACTGAAGGCACTTTCCTGTTTTCCACTAAGTGCAGGAGATTAAACATTCTTCTAGTGCCATCAGGCGCCTGACGGCCCTTGACAAAGCCCACCTGGTCAGATTTAATTAAAGAAGGGGTGATTTTTGCCAATCTATTTGCTAAAATCTTCGCGTAAACTTTTAGATCAGTATTCAAGAGTGAGATGGGTCTGAAATTTTGAGGGGAATCCGGCTTCTTACCTGATTTGGGCAGTGTGACAATAATAGCCTGCAGCATTTCTTCAGGGAAGGAGGCGGAGGAGGTAACATCGTTGAACAAAGAGCACATGTGAGGGACCAAAGATTGTGAAAATGCCCTGTAATATTCGGACGTAAACCCGTCAGCACCAGGGGATTTGTTTTTAGGCAATGCCTTAATGGTGTCTATAATTTCTTTCTCATGGATCGGGGCATTCAAGGAGAGAAGGTCGTCTGCAGTCAAGGACGGCAAGGACACAGAGTCTAGGAACGAAGCAATGGAGTAATCAGTGGGTTGTGGGGTATCCCCGTTCGAGTGAAGGTTGTATAAATCTCGGTAGTACTTCATGAAAGAGTTAGCTATCCGTGTGGGATGGTGTTCTAAAACACCTGTATGTGGGTCTCTAAGAGACGCAATATTAGATTTTTGTTGCCTCTTAGAGATATAATTCGCCAAAAGTTTGCCCGCTTTATTACCATGGGCGTAAAGGTTTGCTTTGATCCGCCTTAAACATTTATGGTGATTATCAAGAAGGGCTATGCGGACTTGATGCCTACATTGGAATAAGTCCGTTTCTATTTTCGGGGAAGGGGCCTGTTTATGAAGATGTTCTAGATTTTTAAGGTCCTTGAGCAATCTGTTCAACAACTCACCCCTACGCCTCTTCTCCCGTGCCGCCGCCTGAATGAGAAGACCCCTGCTGAAAGCTTTGTGGGAACACCACAATGTGGAAATGGAAACGTCATTAGTATTGTTAATCAAAAAAAATTCAGACAGATGACTATTAATACGTGAGGTCAGGGTAGGGTTAGCTAAAACGTCAGAATTATTCCTCCATAAATACGTTGGCGATGTGGAGGATTGCCCTTTAATAACCATAGAAATCGGGGCATGGTCCGACCATGTGATTGAATGTATCGTTGTCGAGGTCGTTCTCTGAAGAAGTTGGAGGTCTGTGAGAAAAAAATCGATCCTGGAATAAATCTTATGGGGGCAGGAGTAGTATGTAAAGTCCCTTTCAGATGAATGCAAGCACCTCCAAGGGTCAAAAAGGTTGCGTTCCGATAAAAGGGGTTGAAGTTCAGTCCTGTTGGAAGGAACTCGTCCAGAGCAATCCAATGATTTGTTCACTATGCAGTTAAAATCTCCACAGAGGAGGAGGGACCCTTGCTGAATTTTACTAACTCTCTTTAGAAGAGATCTCAGGAAGGGAACTGGTCTTCGGTTAGGAGCATATAAATTCACAAGGGTATATGTAGAATTGTTCAAATCACACACTAGGATAATGAACCTGCCATTCGTATCGCAAACAACCTCATGCAGTTTGAAAGCGACTGTACTTCTAATCGCTATCAATACCCCTCTTTTCTTAACCGGAGCTGTAGCAGAAAACAAATGAGGAAAGGCCCTATGTGAGCATTTGGGTTGTTTAGCAGTCATGAAATGTGTCTCTTGCGCACACAGGATGTCCCCATTAAGTTTAAGAGAGTCTCTCCACATTGCGCTTCTCTTAAATGGGCTATTTAGCCCGTGAACATTCATGGACACTATTGAGAGGGTCATCGTACTGTTATCAGCCTGCTTGAATTATAGATATTAACTTTGAAAAAAGTCAGGTGTAGTGAAAGCAGTTTACCTGAAGATGGTGCTGTTGAAGCAGGGATTCCTGGCCAGGAGTAGAAAATGAAGTAGAGAGCTGATGACATCAGTGGACATTCTGTGTTTAGGATGAGAAGTATAAGAGGCTCCTTGAATGTAGTAAAAAATAAGAAAAAAGTGAAAAGGGAAAACAAAGAAAAAATTATAGTCATAAACATAAGGCAGAACATAAAAAAGTGAAAAATTTCACAACGTGCGAGCAACCCTCGCAAATTTTCCATAAGGGGGAAATGAGCTCCCTAGAGAACCAAGAACACTTTGCGGTAAGGATATTTACTCGGTCTGAAGACAAGATTATAATGCAAAACGTCCGTAGTGCCACCGCCCTTGCACATTTCAGGCAGTGCACCAGTCAGGGGATAAGCGAACAGGTAAAGATTTAGGCGAAGGAGTGCAGACCTCCTCCGGCAGCAAGTTCCATTTCTTAGCCAGCTCCAGCCCCTCATCTAGGTTTCTGATGACGTGAGTACGGTTATCTTTAATGATCAATAACTTAGTAGGGAAGCCCCAGGAGTAGGTGATTTTGTGATTCTGCAGCAATTTGGTGATAGTGGACAAATTCTTGCGGGCCATCATGGTGTGCTGTGACAAATCTGAGTATACCGAAATATCCGAGTATGGGGAGGGCAAGGGCTGATTTTTCCGCGCAAATCTCATCAGGTCATCTTTGATGTGGAAAAAATGCACACGGGCTATGACATCCCTGGGGACTTTCTCAGGCAAAAATTTAGGCTTGGGGAGGCGGTGGGCCCTATCCACTATGATTTCAGTGCTTGGGGCATCAGGTAAAATGGCCGCAATAAAATCTTGAACGTAACGCCTTAGATCGGATGGGGTGACTGACTCCTCCACCCCCCGCAATTTCACGTTGTTGCGGCGGGATCTGTCCTCTAAGTCCGCTAATTTTTCCCGCATAGCCTGCATGTCCTCCTCTACTTCATAGTGCGCATCCACCAAATCATTATGGGCAACAGTAAAATCCCCCATCTTGTCTTCTAAATGGCCCACTCTGCCACCTATATCAGAGACATCTTGCCTAATCTGTGACACGCAATGCATCATGTCCTTGTGCAGGGACCCCCTCAGAGTTACCAACATGTCCCTCATGACCGTGTCACTCAGAGGCACCCCTGATGTAGGGAAATCATGAATCTGCTCGACAAAGTCCCTGGTGCTATCCCGGGAATCGCAAGGTTCCTCCAGCTCACCTGCGTATGTGTGCTCCATAGATCTCCTCTGAGCGGACTTCTGCGGGCTGGTGATGGGAGAAGGAGCCGGCGAGGACCTGCTGCTATTGCCTCCTCTTTCCCGAGGTGTGGCACCCTCCTCGGGTTGTTCCGTGGTGTGCGATGCACCACCTCCATGCTTCCTGCTCCGCGATCCGGAGGCCTCGGCGCCATCTTGAGACCTGGGGGTGCTCGCAGACGGGTAGAAGTCTGTCAGTTTTACCGGCTTCTTGTCAGATTTTCTCTTCCCCATTGTTCGCGCTGCTCTCCTTCAGTATCCCGCGGTGTGCTGGTCAATTACAGACCGAGTAAGTCGCTGAATATTGCGAAACGGAGGTTCTCTTGCAGGAGCTCTCCTCTCAAGCAGCCATCCGCTCCGGCTGCTGGCCACGCCCCGACAGGTCCTCTTTATGGAGAGATCTGGGGTCTATAATGAATGTAAACATTCCATGTGACAGTAATAGGTGGTGACAGGTCCTCTTTTTGGAGAGATCTGGGGTCTATAATGTAAACATCCCATGTGACAGTAATAGGTGGTGACAGGTCCTCTTTATGGAGAGATCTGGGGTCTATAATGAATGTAAACATTCAATGTGACAGTAATACGTGGTGACAGGTCCTCTTTATGGAGAGATCGGGGGTCTATAATGAATGTAAACATCCCCTGTGACAGTAATAGGAGGTGACAGGTCCTCTTTATGGAGAGATCTGGGGTCTATAATGAATGTAAACATCCCATGTGACAGTAATAGGAGGTGACAGGTCCTCTTTATGGAGAGATCTGGGGTCTATAATGAATGTAAACATCCCATGTGACAGTAATAGGAGGTGACAGGTCCTCTTTATGGAGAGATATGGGGTCTAAAATGAATGTAAACATCCCATGTGACAGTAATAGGAGGTGACAGGTCCTCTTTATGGAGAGATCTGGGGTCTATAATGTAAACATCCCTTGTGACAGTAATAGGTGGTGACAGGTCCTCTTTATGGAGAGATCTGGGGTCTAAAATGAATGTAAACATCCCATGTGACAGTAATAGGAGGTGACAGGTCCTCTTTATGGAGAGATCTGGGGTCTATAATGTAAACATCCCATGTGACAGTAATAGGAGGTGACAGGTCCTCTTTATGGAGAGATCTGGGGTCTAAAATGAATGTAAACATCCCTTGTGACAGTAATAGGAGGTGACAGGTCCTCTTTATGGAGAGATCTGGGGTCTAAAATGAATGTAAACATCCCTTGTGACAGTAATAGGGGGTGACAGGTCCTCTTTATGGAGAGATCTGGGGTCTATAATGAATGTAAACATCCCATGTGACAGTAATAGGTGGTGACAGGTCCTCTTTATGGAGAGATCTGGGGTCTATAATGTAAACATCCCTTGTGACAGTAATAGTTGGTGACAGGTCCTCTTTATGGAGAGATCTGGGGTCTATAATGAATGTAAACATCCCACGTGACAGTAATAGGAGGTGACAGGTCCTCTTTATGGAGAGATCGGGGGGGGGGGGGGGGGGGTCTAAAAGACTCCAAATCCCTCCTTTGCACTTCAAAGTATTCAGATCGCCGATTTTAAAATCCGGCGCCAGCTGATTAACCCGGAAGTGACGTTACGACGCCGCAACGTCGTGACGCCGCAACGTCGTGACGCCGCTATTGTGTTTAGTCAGGAGATTGGAACAAAGCCACAGTCTATGGCTAGACGCCGGGAGTGGCGCGTCGTGGATCGGGTCTCCAGGTGGGACGGGAGGCCCGGTCAGAGCGGCGGAGGCGTTGGGAGGGGGGATGTCCCCTCCCGCTCCTCCAGCATAACAACCCGAGCGGCTTTTAGCCGAATCGGTTGTTATCACCGGAAAGCCGATCGCAGGCTCTAAACAACGGTACCGGGATGGTGCCTGCACCTGTGGGCTTCACCTGGGTATAACCCTTGAAACCCGAGGACGCGTATCTGCGTACGCTCAGCGGCAAGGAGAATTATTCTGCATGAAAGTCATTTCCCTGATTTGGTGCGCCGGGCGCGGCTCGGCGCCGAACGGACAATCTGCATCTACAGATAAGTAATGACAATGAATTTACAGGAGGGTTTAAATCTTCAGAGTGGAGTCGTTCCGCCGAGATGAAAAACACGTCCGAGGCCGAGAGACCGGTACAAATCTAAGAGGGCAAATCGCAGACCCCGCGCACCTCCCGCCACACCGCCGCCTGTAATTGGACATGCTCCACCGCACGGCGCTTCAATTACTGCTGAGGGATGAAATAAACCCCAGCGCACCGAGAGCGTCATTTACAGAAACGACAACTTACCTTCTTCACCCATTATTATTTTACTGAACAAAATAGTCATTAAAGAGGTATGGGGGGGGGGGGGTCACAGCTTTATGGTTCCTTCCGACTCTGACTTCCTCCCATTGACACCAATGATGGGACAGTATTCCTCCCACTGACACCAATGATGGGACAGTATTCCTCCCACTGACACCAATGATGGGACACTATTCCTCCCACTGACACCAATGATGGGACACTATTCCTCCCACTGACACCAAAGATGGGACACTATTCTTCCCACTGACACCAATGATGGGACACTATTCCTCCCACTGACACCAATGATGGGACACTATTCCTCCCACTGACACCAATGATGGGACACTATTCCTCCCACTGACACCAATGATGGGACACTATTCCTCCCACTGACACCAATGATGGGACACTATTGATCTTTTATTAAAAAGAATCAAGCAACAAATTTTATACAAAAGTAAAAAACATAACTATAGTACAAAACTTAAACATAAATCCAAGGAATACACATCCAGGGTCAGAATATATACAATATATACACTATACACAATATATACACTATACACCACCACCAAAACATTACTACAAAACTATTTACACAAAGCAGCAGAGAGGGCCTAAGAGGCACAACCCGTCACCTATGTACGCAGCCATCTATCAAAAATGTATCAAAAATAATAATAATCTAGGGTGATAAGAGACAGACAGCCACACCCGGGAAAGAGACTCCTGGCAGTCAGGGAGGCCTGAAACCCCTCCACGCCTTCAGCCACGCCCCCTGACCCCGCTTGTCTCTCTCAAGCCCCCGAATCTTCCCCACCTCATGCACAATGTCATACACCACCACCTCAACAGGAAGGATTTTTTGCCGAATGCTGACCTGACACCGTGCGTTCCAGGTGAAATAACGGACCACTAGGCTAACTAAAAAAAGTGTATCCAAACAAAAACCTCCACCGGTACTGAATGCTCCGTACACCCACTCAGCATAACCCAGCCTGGAGAGGAAAGGAACACCGAGCGCCCGCCCCACCTGTCTGTACACTTCTATGTTAAAGGGGCAACGAAGCAGAAAATGGTCCATAGTCTCCTCCTCATCTGCACACTCCTCCCGAGGACAGCTACGATCCATCCAACTGCGAAATTTCAAATTGCCCCGAACATAGAGCTTCCCATGGAAGCACAACCAGGCCAGATCCCGAAATTTAGGAGGTATTCTATCCAAATTAATCAGCCTCAACCCCGCCCTCAAAACTGGGCCTGGGCAATCCCTTAAGGCCAGTGGGTCATGAAAGACTTCGCTCAAGACTCGACTCATAAGGTCTTTCCTCGGAACCGATCTGAGATCTTCAGCCGACAATCGCCACTGCCGCAGTAACTTCAGGCACGGAGCTACATAGGCTGGCAGCTGACCACGATGACCCCTGCGATTCTTCACTTGGCCACCTTCTTCCCAAAGTCGTAGAAAAGGCCTAAACCAAGATCTAAATATGCCTGCCCATCCAGGAGGTTCCACTGCAAGCATACTACCAATATTAAACTTGAGAAATAACAGTGAAAAGAAAAGAACTGGGTTGACCATACCTAAGCCACCCTCCCTCCTGGATAGGTAGGTGACATTCCTCTTGATGGGGTTCAGTCTGTTCCCCCACAGCATCTGGAAGAACACACTACTGACCCTAGCATAGAGAGACACTGGCAAGATGCAGACAAAGCTGACATACAAGAAGATCGGAATCAGGTAGGTCTTAATCAGATCAACCCTTTCCCTCATAGATAACTTCCATCTCTTCCAGCTGACCACCTTAGCATTGGCAATTTCCAGTCTGCCTTCCCAGTTTTTGAGGCCATAATCGCCGGGTCCAAATTCAATGCCTAGTATCCTAATTTTTTCCTGGGGCACTGGAAAGGCGTCCGGGAGATCAAACCCCTCACCTTCCTTTCCCATCCAGAAAACTTCGCTCTTTTCCTGATTGATCTTGGAGCCTGATGCTTCAGAATACCGTGATGTCAGAGAGACCACCTCCTCCGCCTCATCCGTCCCAGTGACAATCACTGATCCATCGTCCGCATAAGCAACAACCCTCAATGGCGGCTCACCCGGGAGCCCCACTGGTACCCCACACAACATGCCGCTCTCTAGCCTCCTGATGAAGGGGTCGATTGCAAACACATAGAGCAGGGGACTCAGGGGACAACCCTGGCACACCCCGGAACCAACCTCAAAGGACTGCCCAACCCAACCATTAACAAGAGGGAAGCTTTCTGCCCCCTTATACAAGACTTTCAGCCAATCAACAAAACCACCCGGCAGACCGTACTTACTAAGGAGCAACCACAGGTACTCATGGTTAACACGATCAAAAGCCTTTGCCTGATCCAATGTCAGCAAATACTTTCCCCAGCCTGCAGCCCTGCACCGCTCCAAGGCCTCCCGGACAGCTAACACCGCTGTGAAGGTGCTCCTACCCTGGACCGAACAGTGCTGATGGCGAGAAAGCAAAGACTCTGCTACTGACGACAGGCGCCAGAAAAATATCTTCGCCAGTATCTTTCTATCGACATTAAGAAGGCTGATGGGGCGCCAATTCTCAATCATCGAAGGATCTTTACCCTTTGACAGAAGAATCACAGCCGAGTGCCTCATGGAAGGGGGAAGCACCCCCTCAGCGAGACAACTGTTAAAAACCTCTACCAAATGTGGGGCCAGAATAGACTTAAAGGCTTTGTAAAACTCAGCCGTCAGGCCATCCGGTCCGGGTGACTTTTTGATGGCAAGCTGTTCAATTGCCCTCATCACCTCTTCAACTGTGATCTCCTCTGTCAAATTCATCAATGGAACATCTCCACCATTTAGACCTGGAGTAGAGTCCAAAAAGCTTTCCATCTTGTCACGGTCAAGCTCTTTCCTCCCAAGAAGGTCGGCATAAAAGGACCTCACGACCTCCAGAATCCCTGACCTGGACTTTGTCACGGAACCTGTACTGTCCTTAAGGCCAACGACCGCTTTAACAGCTACACCTTGTTTGCAGTTCTGGTAAGGGTCAGGCGAGTGGTACTTCCCATAGTCCCTCTCCAGAACCAAAGAGGCATGCCGGTCATATTGACACTTCCTGAGGAGGAGTTTCACTTCGGAGATTGCCCCAGATCTCCTCCTCTCGAGACAAGAATATCCAGCTTCCTCCGCAAACGTTGGTAGGTCATGTATCTATTAACCACTTAAAGACCCCCGCACGCACATATACGGCCACAACATGGCTCGTACAGGCACAAGGGCGTAAATTTACGTCCCCGCCTGAGTGCGGTTCGGGGGTCCCATCGGGACCCCCTCCGCGGCGTGCGGGGGTCTCCCTACCTCTGGGAGCGATCCGGGATCTGCGGGCGGATGTCCGTGTTTTCCGCCCCCCCCGCGATCGCTCCCAGCCAATGGGAGCGCGCTCCCAGCCTGTCACTTCCTCCTCCTGTGTTTACACAGGAAGGAGGAAATGATGTAATCTCTCATCGCAGCGCTGTTTCCCAGCGCTGCTGATGAGAGAAGACATGACAAGTAAGTGTGCACCAACACAACACTGACACACACTCACATAGGCATATTAACCCCTTGTGATCGCCCCCCCCCACCCCCCTGTCACAGTGTCACTGAATGCAGTGATTTAATCACTGCATTTAGTGTCAGTGTGACAGGCACTGTAAAAAACAGTTAGTGTTAGGTTCAGGATAGCCCCCCCACCCCCCCTAATAAAGTTTTAACCCCCTGATCACCGCCCTAGTTAACCCTTTCACTCCCTATTGCCAGCGTCACTAAGCGATCATTTTTCTGATCGCTGTATTAGTGTCGCTGTTCCCGCTAGGTAGCTATTTTTTTTTATTGCGATTTTTTTTTTTTACTAAAGACATGTGGCTAAATAAATTTTGGCCTAAATGTTTGACTAAAATTTAGTTTATTTGATTTTTTTTAACAAAAAGTAAAAAAATAGTGTTTTTTTTTCAAAAATGTCGCTCTATTTTTGTATATAGCGCAAAAAATAAAAATCGCAGAGGTGATCAAATACCACCAAAAGAAAGCTCTATTTGTGGGAAGAAAAGGACGCAAATTTTGTTTGGGAGCCACGTCGCACGACCGCGCAATTGTCTGTTAAAGCGACGCAGTGCCGAATCGCAAAAACACCTTGGGTCATTTACCAGCGTATTGGTCCGGGTCTTAAGTGGTTAAACTGTTTTCTATTGGCTAGGCCCCTGAAGAATCCAGCGGTCCTCTTTTTGGTCAGCTCCCACCACTCAGCCTTGCTGCTACAAAAGTCCAGGATGGTCACCTGTGCCTGAAAGAATTCCTCAAAGGATTGTCTAACATGTTCTTCCTTGAGTAGAGTCGAATTCAATCTCCAGATGCCCTTTCCCCTCTGAGGGGCGTCTGAAGCATTTAGGGCCACAGATAGCATACAGTGATCAGAGAACTCTACTGCCTGCACCACTGGGGGTGAGAAAGCAGAGGCCACCTGTCTATCCTACTCTGACTATTACCACGATGAAAGGTGAACCCGGTGTCGTCCGGGAGGTGCTTAATGTGCACATCCACAAGACCAGCATCCCTAACCATACTATTTAGAAAAACGCTATCATATCCCAGCCGGTCCTTGAAGTCCTTCCTGTCCTTGGGCCTAGTTACTGTATTAAAGTCACCTCCAAAGACCACTTGCCGGGATGTAAAATGAAATGGCTTGATCCTTGTAAAAAGGCATTTCCTGTCCCACTTTGTGTGCGGCCCATAAATATTAATTAGGCGCAGGTCCTGCCCTCCCACAAGGACGTCTAAGACCATACATCTCCCAATCTCCACCTCAATGACCCGCCGGACAGTTACCATGCCGGTTTTAAACAACACCGCCACACCGCCGTAAGGCTCGGCCGCAAGAGACCAGTAAGATGGACCATACCTCCACTCTCTCTTGGCCATATGAATATCTGCCAAGGAGGTGAGCCTAGTCTCTTGCAAAAATAAAATTTCAGCATCTAATTGGCTGAACAAAAATAAGGCCATAGAACGAGCTCTCACTGACTTAATGCTGGCGACATTAATTGTCGCCACTTTTAACGGAGGGGGAACCGCCATTTGGGTTATTGGGTGGATTGCTTCTTAGCTCCCCTCTGCTGCTCATCACCAGAAGCCTCTCTCTTCCTTGAGGCCGCCTCAAAATCCATATCTGAATCGGAGCTTAGCTCTGAAGAAGAGCCAGATGATGAAATGTCCCAACTAGAGGACCTATGACGGTGGGAGACAGGCACCGGAGCTTCCTGTTCCCGCTCCGTCCTCACCACCTGCTTCTTCCGTTTTCCAACCTTCCTTCTCTCTTCCAAATACTTGAGGTCGGCCTCAAAGATGCCTTCATCTCTGTTTTTTTCTTTAAAGTCTTCCCAGAAGACTTTGTCATAGAGGAGGAAGCGACCTTCTCAGTACCCACTACCACTCCTGATGGGGGGGGTAAATCAGACGTAGGAGGGGTAGACTCCTGGGGGGTAACTGACACGGGGGGCACAGACTTAGAGGGTTTTGACACAAGAGGAACGGGTACAGTAGGCTGGGGGGACACAGAGACAGATACAGAAGGAGAACTTACAGACACAGGGGGGGTGGCCACAGGAACTGGGGAGGGATCCTGAGCAGGACCAGGGGGGTCGGTCACCGCAGTGGAGGATGGTACACTAGGGGCCTCACCCTCCATCCTGTCCAGCCTTGACATCTCATCCACTACCTCCTTCTCCATATTGTGCCAGGCCTCAGGGCATCTGCTGTATGGGTGGCCAAAACGCAGACACAGGTTGCACCTGATCTTCTGGTCGCAGTCCTTGGCCACATGACCCTGACCCCGACACACTGAGCATATCAAGGCCGAACAGGAGGAGCTAAGGTGCCCCTTCTCTCCACAGCGGTGGCACGGCTTCGGCTGACCAGGGTAGAACACGGTCATCCTATCCCTCCCTATGAAAGCCGTGGAGGGCAGGTGACGGACAACATTCCCATCCCTGGCCAACCTGACTGTTACCGACCATCCCCCAGTCCAGATGTTACGCTCATCAAGGATTTTATTAGGTTTGGTCAAAACCTCCCCATAGTTCCTCAACCAAACCTCCAGATCCCGGGCAGGGACGCTCTCATTGGTGAGAATGATAGTGATCTTTTTCACCGTCAATCGCTGCGAAATCGCAACTGGGGCCAGACTTTCCCATTCGGGTCTTGACCTGCACCGGGCCTCATATCTCTCCCAGAACAGGTCAAGACCCTCTGGCTTGGTGAAGCTGACTATATAATCCCGCGTCCCTGACACATGTATAAAAGCATAGAGATCGTTAACCCCAAAACCCATCTCTAGGATTAAATCCACCACTGCACGCCTTGCAGGGGGGACTGCACCACCTTCCCACTTCAAGATGACGACATTTCGTCTGGGACCCCCAGCAGAAGCCAGAGACCCCAGACCAGATCCCGGGGTACTGAAGGTGGTAGCCCGCAGAGGAAAACCCTGCTTGGGGGCGGAGCTACCAGGGGCAGAGCGCACCACTTGAGCAAAGGAAGGTTTGTCCCGGCCAATGCCCCACACTGAAGTCACATTTTCATCAGGAACAGTCACTGTTGCTGCTGCAGTACCAGCTGTCTCCTGATGCTGCACTGTAGAGCCCTCAGCAGCAGTGGGGCAATCAGCTCTGGTCTCAGCAGCAGTGGGGCAATCAGCTCTGGTCTCAGCAGCAGTGGGGTTAATGGGCTCTGCTGGGACTTGCAGTTCCTTCACAGGAATGTCATTTTTTAAATGTGTCTCTTGCTGCATTGCAGCCTCAGCAGTCACATCATTGCTGCAAACAGTTTTATTATTGGGCACAGTCACAGATGGAACATACACAGTCTTATCCATACCTATATCAGGTACATCATTAGTTATGTCTTCCTCATTAAAAACCATCTGATCCCCCCGCACAGGAGACTCCATTCCCTGGATCACCCTCAGCATGCCTCCTGAGTCCTGTGAAGGCATGGGGGTGCTTACCTCTCCTTGGGGGGTCAGGGGATCAGAAACGGGGGTCTCCTCCTCCTCCACCTCCATCTTGGTCACCTTCACAAACCTCCTTTCGTTGGAGAACTTCTCCTTAAAGGGGCCATCCCTTCCCTCCATAATGGCCACGATGGTCTCCTGATGGTCCACACGGACCTTGGCCAGTTGGATCTCTGGATCCATGGATCCGCGTTTCAGACTATGTAAGCCTTCACGATGCTTCCTCAGGCGCTTCAGCTCCGCACGCAGCTTGTAAAGCTTATCCCTCTCCCTGTTCAGGACTTTTATCCCGGCCACCACTCGCTCCCGAATGGCCGCCGATCCTTCATCCTCACCAGGGGCAGAGAGATCACCAGCTGAGGCTTGTAGAGAGGCAGGCATGCCAGCAGATGAACCAGGAGGTGGCTGAGAACCTCCAGCAGGGGAGGCCCCGCCGCCCTCCATGGCTTCCCCAGAAAGGGGCCAGGAGAGCTGGGATAGTTTTTCAGGCGACTCCCTTCTCACACGGATCTCAGGGAGCAGCTCAGACACACCCTCCTCCTCACACACCTGTGCTCCAATGGTGGATGGGACACTATTCCTCCCACTGACACCAATGATGGGGTACTATTCCTCCCACTGACATCAATGATGACACTATTCCTCCCACTGATACCAATGATGGGACACTATTCCTCCCACTGATACCAAGGATGGGACACTATTCCTCCCACTGATACCAATGATGGGACACTATTCCCCCCACTGACACCAATGATGGGACACTATTCCTCCCACTAACACCCATGATGGGACACTATTCCTCCCACTGACACCAAGGATGGGACACTATTCCTCCCACTGATACCAATGATGGGACACTATTCCCCCCACTGACACCAATGATGGGACACTATTCCTCCCACTAACACCATGATGGGACACTATTCCTCCCACTGACACCAATGATGGGACACTATCCCTCCCACTGACACCAATGATGGGACACTATTCCTCCCACTGACACCAATGGTGGGACACTATTCCTCCCACTGACACCAATGATGGGACACTATTCCTCCCACTGACACCAATGATGGGACACTATTCCTCCCACTGACACCAATGGTGGGACACTATTCCTCCCACTGACACCAATGATGGGACACTATTCCTCCCACTGACACCAATGATGGGACACTATTCCTCCCACTGATACCAATGATGGGACACTATTCCTCCCACTGACACCAATGGTGGGACACTATTCCTCCCACTGACACCAATGATGGAGCACTATTCCTCCCACTGACACCAATGATGGGGCACTATTCCTCCCACTGACACCAATGATGGGGCACTATTCCTCCCACTGACACCAATGATCGGACACTATTCCTCCCACTGACACCAATGATGGGGTACTATTCCTCCCACTGACATCAATGATGACACTATTCCTCCCACTGATACCAATGATGGGACACTATTCCTCCCACTGATACCAAGGATGGGACACTATTCCTCCCACTGATACCAATGATGGGACACTATTCCCCCCACTGACACCAATGATGGGACACTATTCCTCCCACTAACACCCATGATGGGACACTATTCCTCCCACTGACACCAAGGATGGGACACTATTCCTCCCACTGATACCAATGATGGGACACTATTCCCCCCACTGACACCAATGATGGGACACTATTCCTCCCACTAACACCCATGATGGGACACTATTCCTCCCACTGACACCAATGATGGGACACTATCCCTCCCACTGACACCAATGATGGGACACTATTCCTCCCACTGACACCAATGGTGGGACACTATTCCTCCCACTGACACCAATGATGGGACACTATTCCTCCCACTGACACCAATGATGGGACACTATTCCTCCCACTGACACCAATGGTGGGACACTATTCCTCCCACTGACACCAATGATGGGACACTATTCCTCCCACTGACACCAATGATGGGACACTATTCCTCCCACTGATACCAATGATGGGACACTATTCCTCCCACTGACACCAATGGTGGGACACTATTCCTCCCACTGACACCAATGATGGAGCACTATTCCTCCCACTGACACCAATGATGGGGCACTATTCCTCCCACTGACACCAATGATGGGGCACTATTCCTCCCACTGACACCAATGATCGGACACTATTCCTCCCACTGACACCAATGGTGGGACACTATTCCTCCCACTGACACCAATGATGGGACACTATTCCTCCCACTGACACCAATGATGGGACACTATTCCTCCCACTGACACCAATGGTGGGACACTATTCCTCCCACTAACACCAATGATGGGACACTATTCCTCCCACTGACACCAATGATGGGACACTATTCCTCCCACTGACACCAATGGTGGGACACTATTCCTCCCACTAACACCAATGATGGGACACTATTCCTCCCACTGACACCAATGATGGGACACTATTCCTCCCACTAATACCAACAATGGGACACTATTCCTCCCACTGATACCAATGATAGGACACTATTCCTCCCACTGACACCAATGATGGGACACTATTCCCCCCACTGACACCAATGATGGGACACTATTCCCCCCACTGACACCAATGATGGGACACTATTCCTCCCACTGACACCAATGATGGGACACTATTCCTCCCACTGACACCAATGATGGGACACTATTCCTCCACTGACACCAATGATGGGACACTATTCCTCCCACTGACACCAATGATGGGACACTATTCCTCCCACTGACACCAATGATGGGACACTATTCCTCCCACTGACACCAATGATGGGACACTATTCCTCCCACTGATACCAATGATGGGACACTATTCCTCCCACTGACACCAATGATGGGACACTATTCCTCCCACTGACACCAATGATGGGACACTATTCCTCCCACTGACACCAATGATGGGACACTATTCCTCCCACTGACACCAATGATGGGACACTATTCCTCCCACTGATACCAATGATGGGACACTATTCCTCCCACTGATACCAATGATGGGACACTATTCCTCCCCACTGACACCAATGATGGGACAATATTCCTCCCAGTGATACCAATCATGGGGCACCAGGAGAAGTTTTCGGAAAGTTCGGCTCACCCCGCCCCCCACCCCACTATGATGTACATTATTTGTTCCCAGAGGCAGTTGATGGGCCCGCCGGAGATCGGGACGCGTCTCGTGAATCATCTCTGCAGCTTATTGGATAAACAACACAAAGTAAACACCATTAATAACGCCGCAGAGAGGAGCCGACAAACCACCTCATCAGGAACATTGAGGATCCGATTCGCCGATTGGCGATTCATTAATACTCCACACAAAGGAATGAAGGAAAGGGGCGCCGATATCACTGTACACCCCCCCGATAGACACTTACAGCACCGTGAAAAAATATTCATACCCCTTGAAATTCCCCACATGTTGTCATGTAACAATCAAAAACGTAAATGTATTTTATTGGGATTTTATGTGAGAGACACAAAGTGGAAAACAAGTAATACGGCCACCCAGGTGTACTTCAGGTAATGCGGGAAAAGCTTCAACGAGCCGCCGATCAGTGAGGGAAGGAAAATGATCAATGATACAAAAGTGTGGGGGGAGGGGCATTTGTATGGCGTCCCCTTTACTCTGATACCCCTAACTACAATCTAGAGGAACCAATCGCCTATGTACATGGGAGGAGCCTGTGATACTTATCTACGTGGGAGGAGCCTGTGATACTTCTGTACGTGGGAGGAGCCTGTGATACTTATGTACATGGGAGGAGCCTGTGATACTTATCTACGTGGGAGGAGCCTGTGATACTTCTGTACATGGGAGGAGCCTGTGATACTTATGTACATGGGAGGAGCCTGTGATACTTATGTACATGGGAGGAGCCTGTGATACTAATGTACATGGGAGGAGTCTGTGATACTTATGTACATGGGAGGAGCCTGTGATACTAATGTACATGGGAGGAGCCTGTGATACTTGTGTACATGGGAGGAGTCTGTGATACTTATGTACATGGGAGGAGCCTGTGATACTTATGTACATGGGAGGAGCCTGTGATGCTTATGAACATGGGAGGAGCCTGTGATATTTATGTACATGGGAGGAGCCTGTGATATTTATGTACATGGGAGGAGCCTGTGATACTTATGTACGTGGGAGGAGCCTGTGATATTTATGTACGTGGGAGGAGCCTGTGATATTTATGTACGTGGGAGGAGCCTGTGATACGTATGTATGTAGGAGGAGCCTGTGATACTTATGTACGTGGGAGGAGCCTGTTATACTTATGTACATGGGAGGAGCCTGTGATACTTATGTACATGGGAGGAGCCTGTGATGCTTATGAACATGGGAGGAGCCTGTGATATTTATGTACATGGGAGGAGTCTGTGATATTTATGTACATGGGAGGAGCCTGTGATACTTATGTACGTGGGAGGAGCCTGTGATATTTATGTACGTGGGAGGAGCCTGTGATATTTATGTACGTGGGAGGAGCCTGTGATACGTATGTATGTAGGAGGAGCCTGTGATACTTATGTACGTGGGAGGAGCCTGTTATGCTTATGTACATGGGAGGAGCCTGTGATATTTATGTACATGGGAGGAGTCTGTGATACTTATGTACGTGGGAGGAGCCTGTGATACTTATGTACATGGGAGGAGCCTGTGATACTTATGTACATGGGAGGAGCCTGTGATATTTATGTACGTGGGAGGAGCCTGTGATATTTATGTACATGGGAGGAGCCTGTGATATTTATGTACGTGGGAGGAGCCTGTGATATTTATGTACGTGGGAGGAGCCTGTGATATTTATGTACATGGGAGGAGCCTGTGATATTTATGTACGTGAGAGGAGCCTGTGATGCTTATGTACATGGGAGGAGCCTGTGATATTTATGTACATGGGAGGAGCCTGTGATATTTATGTACATGGGAGGAGCCTGTGATATTTATGTACGTGGGAGGAGCCTGTGATATTTATGTACTTGGGAGGAGTCTGTGATATTTATGTACATGGGAGGAGTCTGTGATACTTATGTACGTGGGAGGAGCCTGTGATACTTCTGTACATGGGAGGAGCCTGTGATATTTATGTACATGGGAGGAGCCTGTGATACTTATGTACATGGGAGGAGTCTGTGATACTTATGTACATGGGAGGAGCCTGTGATACTAATGTACATGGGAGGAGCCTGTGATACTTGTGTACATGGGAGGAGTCTGTGATACTTATGTACATGGGAGGAGCCTGTGATACTTATGTACATGGGAGGAGCCTGTGATGCTTATGTACATGGGAGGAGCCTGTGATATTTATGTACATGGGAGGAGCCTGTGAAGCTTATGTACATGGGAGGAGCCTGTGATACATATGTATGTAGGAGGAGCCTGTGATACTTATGTACATGGGAGGAGCCTGTGATATTTATGTACATGGGAGGAGTCTGTGATATTTATGTACATGGGAGGAGCCTGTGATACTTATGTACGTGGGAGGAGCCTGTGATATTTATGTACGTGGGAGGAGCCTGTGATATTTATGTACGTGGGAGGAGCCTGTGATACGTATGTATGTAGGAGGAGCCTGTGATACTTATGTACGTGGGAGGAGCCTGTTATGCTTATGTACATGGGAGGAGCCTGTGATATTTATGTACATGGGAGGAGTCTGTGATACTTATGTACATAGGAGGAGCCTGTGATACTTATGTACGTGGGAGGAGCCTGTGATACTTATGTACATGGGAGGAGTCTGTGATGCTTATGTACATGGGAGGAGCCTGTGATATTTATGTACGTGGGAGGAGCCTGTGATATTTATGTACATGGGAGGAGCCTGTGATACTTATGTACATGAGAGGAGCCTGTGATATTTATGTACATGGGAGGAGTCTGTGATATTTATGTACATGGGAGGAGCCTGTGATATTTATGTACATGGGAGGAGCCTGTGATATTTATGTACATGGGAGGAGCCTGTGATATTTATGTACATGGGAGGAGCCTGTGATATTTATGTACGTGGGAGGAGCCTGTGATATTTATGTACGTGGGAGGAGCCTGTGATATTTATGTACGTGGGAGGAGCCTGTGATATTTATGTACGTGGGCTGTGGGATTATCGCCATTAGCTTTTTTTTTCTGCTTCTCTACTTGACCTTTCAGCGGGTTATATTTCCTCTTTTGTAGTAAATTAATTACAAATAAAAATCCCGCCGCCGCCGATAATGCGTCATTTGTATTGATATTCGTCGCTTCAGAAGCCAGAAGAATGTCAGAGCCGATCTGTGAGAAGAAATATGTTCCCGATCACGGGGAGAACGGGGATCATTATCACTCTGATGATAATACAAATGATGGTACATAGGAGAGGTTCTGACCGATCGCTTCTTCCGGGAAAGAGGACCTGTCACCATACAAAGCGCAAGGAAAGATTTCCACCGATCAGCCGCAGGACGCTCATTATCTCATTACAGCGACACCGGAATTAATCCAAACCAAGGTTTTACTGAATTTTTGTTTTTCTATTTTTTTCAAGAATTTTGGTGTTTTTTTTTTTTTTAGGGTCGATCTCCACTTTAAAGTCTAAAATGTTTTATTTATTTTTTAAACTCAGCGCCAAGCAGTGAACGGATTAATGTCATTTTGACTCGAAAATTAAAAAAATCAAAACTTAAAAAATTAGAAAATGTAAAAATGTCAAATTTCCAAGAGGCTGCCACAACCGAGGTATCCATCTTTAGTACGAGCGGTCCTGTAAAAGACAACGGCGGTCTGAGCGGCGGATTCGCCGCGAGATCGCCGTTATCGGCGGCGGGAGAGGGCCCCCCCCCCCTCCCACCGCTCTCCGCCACTTACCGGAGCCGTCGGTAACGGCGGAGGCGATCGGGTCCGCTCGTCTGCTCAGTGGGGATGCGAGTGAGGGAAAAATGTCTGCTGGGCGGAAGTGACGTCAAAACGTCAGTCCCGCCCAGCGTCTTAAAGAGACATTTTTTTTTTTATGTCATTTGAAAAAATTACTTTTTTTGTTCATTTTTTTTACTTTTAAGCCTAAATATGAGATGTGACGTCTTTTTGACCCCCCGGATCTCATATATAAGAGGACCTGTCATGCTTTTTTCTATTACAAGGGATGTTTACATTTCATATAATAGGAATAAAAGTGATATATATTTTTTTTAATTTCAGTGTAAAAAATTATACACGAAATAAAAATAAATAAGAAAACAACAATTTTTTTTTTTAAAGTGCCCCGTCCCGACGAGCTCGCGCGCAGAAGCGAACGCATACGCGTAGTAGAGCCCGCGTATGAAAACGATATCCAAACCACACATGTGAGGTATCGCCGCGATCGTTAGAGCGAGATCGATAATTCTAGCCCTAGACCTCCTTCTGTATCTCAAAAAAATGCAACCTGTAGAATTGTTTAAACGTCGCCTATCGAGATTTTTAAGGGTAAAAGTTTGACGCCATGCCACGAGCGGGCGCAATTTGTAAGCGTGACACGTTGGGTATCATTTTACTCGGCGTAACTTTATCTTTCACAATAAATACAAAAATTGGGCCAAATTTATTGCTGTCTTATTTTTTAATTCAAAAAAGTGATTTTTTTCCAAA
This sequence comes from Rana kukunoris, assembly GCA_029574335.1. Classification (NCBI taxonomy): domain Eukaryota; kingdom Metazoa; phylum Chordata; class Amphibia; order Anura; family Ranidae; genus Rana; species Rana kukunoris. The sequence continues at coordinate 560,326,043 of CM056052.1, read as the reverse complement.
AAAAAAGTGCGCTTGTAGGACCGCTGCGCAAATACGGTGTGACAAAAAGCATTGCAACGGTCGCCATTTTATTCTCTAGGGTGTTAGAAAAAATAAATATATATATAATGTTTGGGGGTTTTAAGTAATTTTCTAGCAAAAAAAAAAATGTTTTAGTCTCGTAAAGTGAAAGGATGAAAGTAATTTGGACTCGCAGAGAACTTCACTTCGATTCTCCTCCGTATAAAAACGCTCGGCGATATTAATCCACGCCGCTAACGATGCGCAGAAAACCTTTCTTGGTAGAAATTTTCAATAAGCAGAAAAAATAAAACGCATTAAGAAACGACGGCGAGGAAAATAACGATACAAATCTATGGAATGTCAGACGCGCAGGACGCAAATTTAATCAAGTTAAACGAAATAAATTCGGCGGCGGGAAGAAAATCTCCTTAATGAACCCGGACTGTTTAAATTCTGCTTAATAAGTTGAATGTCGTTAGGCGGGGGAGGGGGAGAGACATCTGCGCTCTAATGACTCACACTTATGTTCTGATACAATAATGTTTATTGATGAAACTTCCGAGGAGCGGGTGAGGGGAATGCGTTCAATTCGCAGATGAAAATGTTTCCAAATCAAAGTTCAGTGATTACAGCGCCAGACTGCGGCTCCTGGAGATCATTGGTGTCAGTGGGAGGAATAGTGTCCCATCATTGGTGTCAGTGGGAGGAATAGTGTCCCATCATTGGTGTCAGTGGGAGGAATAGTGCCCCATCATTGGTGTCAGTGGGGGAATAGTGCCCCATCATTGGTGTCAGTGGGGGGAATAGTGTCCCATCATTGGTGTCAGTGGGAGGAATAGTGTCCCATCATTGGTGTCAGTGGGGGGAATAGTGTCCCATCATTGGTATCAGTGGGAGAAATAGTGTCCCATCATTGGTGTCAGTGGGAGGAATAGTGTCCCATCATTGGTATCAGTGGGAGGAATAGTGTCCCATCATTGGTGTCAGTGGGGGGAATAGTGTCCCATCATTGGTGTCAGTGGGAGGAATAGTGTCCCATCATTGGTATCAGTGGGAGGAATAGTGTCCCATCATTGGTGTCGGTGGGAGGAATAGTGTCCCATCATTGGTGTCAGTGGGGGGAATAGTGTCCCATCATTGGTGTCAGTGGGAGGAATAGTGTCCCATCATTGGTGTCAGTGGGGGGAATAGTGTCCCATCATTGGTGTCAGTGGGAGGAATAGTGTCCCATCATTGGTGTAAATGGGAGGAATAGTGTCCCATCATTGGTGTCAGTGGGAGGAATAGTGTCCCATCATTGGTATCAGTGGGGAGGAATAGTGTCCCATCATTGGTGTCAGTGGGGGGAATAGTGTCCCATCATTGGTGTCAGTGGGGGGAATAGTGTCCCATCATTGGTGTCAGTGGGAGGAATAGTGTCCCATCATTGGTGTCAGTGGGAGGAATAGTGTCCCATCATTGGTATCAGTGGGGAGGAATAGTGTCCCATCATTGGTGTCAGTGGGGGGAATAGTGTCCCATCATTGGTGTCAGTGGGAGGAATAGTGTCCCATCATTGGTGTCAGTGGGGGGAATAGTGTCCCATCATTGGTGTCAGTGGGGGGAATAGTGTCCCACCTTCCTCTCTGGAATGCTCACGATGGAATTGCGCTTATGTACAGTTCAGCGCGGCCGACTACACAGGAGCGGATGGGGAAGTCACCTCTAATTAGTGTAAATATTCCCCGCAGTCACAGCACATACATTATACATCCCCCGCCATTAATATTCAATCAATGCCGACACTCAGGAGGAGATACTAGAAATGTCTTATAAAGGACGAGGATCGGAATAATTCTACAATGGAATGATGTGACCAGTGGCCTAGCAACAGCTTTACTGATTATAGGAAATTCTACAGGGCTCATGTTTTGTTGGGCCCCACTATCAGGGCCACTGCAAGGATTTATGTCTTGTAATAGTGAGAGCAGGGCCACCATCAGGGGGGGGGGGGGGGTACAGGCATTACACCTGTAAGGGGCCCGATGGTCCCGGATTGCCCAGGACAGTCCCACATTCTGCAGGTCTGTCCCGGGCACCTTCACTCTTGGGACAATACATTGTCCCGGAATGAACCCCTCAGAGCCTAAGATGTGACACCCCCCCCCCCCAAACTAGTGAAGAACTACAGGTTCCAGCATAGATCTGTGAAATCTATTGGGTCACACCCTTAGATCTCATGGGGGTCATGCTGGGAGTTTCAAAATTGGGGGGGGGGGGGGCGGAGGCTCGCTACCACGTGATCAGCCGTGTCCAATCACGGCTGATCACGATGTAAACAGGAAGAGCCGTCGACGGCCCTCCTGATAGGGGGGGTTCGCGCTGATTGTTTATCAGCGCAGCCCCCCCTCAAATGCCCACACTAGACCACCAGGGAGTGCCCACACTGGAAGGGCAAAAGTAAAATAAAATAAAAAAAAGGGGGCAAAACATGCCAGTAAAAAAAAAAAGAAGGGTGCCAGTCAGTGCCCACACATGGGCACTGACTGGCAACATAGATTCATCAGTGCCAACCCTCAGTGTCCATCAGTGCCAACCCTCAGTGCCAATCCATGCCCAATGCCCACCTATCAGTGCCCATCTGTGCCACCCATAAGTACCCATCAGTGCCACCCATAAGTGCCACCCATAAGTGCCCATCTGTGCCGCCTATGAGTGCCCAGTGCCTCCTATAAGTGCCCATCAGTGCCGCCTATGAGTGCCCATCAGTGCCGCCTATGAGTGCCCATCAGTGCCACCTATGAGTCCCCATCAGTGCCGCCTATGAGTGCCCATCAGTGCCACCTATGAGTCCCCATCAGTGCCGCCTATGAGTGCCCATCAGTGCCACCTATGAGTGCCCATCAGTGCCACCTATGAGTCCCCATCAGTGCCGCCTATGAGTGCCCATCAGTGCCACCTATGAGTGCCCATCAGTGCCACCTATGAGTCCCCATCAGTGCCGCATACCAGCGCTGCCTATCAGTGCCCATCAGTGCCACCTCATCAGTGCCCATCAGTGCCGCCATATCAGTGCCCGCAATTGAAAGAGAAAACTTACTTATTTACAAAAAGTTAACAGAAAAAAATAAAAATTTATTTTTTTTTTCCAAATTTTTAGTCTTTTATTAGTTGTTGCGCAAAAACCGCAGAGGCGATCAAATGCCACCGAAAGAAATCTCTATTTGTGGGGAAAAGGACGCCAATTTTGTTTGGGTACAGTGTAGCATGACCGCGCAATTGTCATTCAAAGTGTGACAATGCTGAAATCTGAAAATTGGCCTGGGCGTGAAGGTGCGTAAGTGCCTGGTATGGAAGTGGTTAAGGACTACAGATCCCAGCATGACCCCCCCCCCTGAGCTGAAGATGTGAGACCCCCCTGCCCCACAAATAGTCAAGAACTACAGGTCCCAGCATAAACCTGTGAAATCTATGGGATCACACCCTTAGATCTCAGGGTTTTCATGCTGGGTGTTGTAGTCCTTCAAATAGGGGGGGGGGGTCACATTTTTAGATGTTAGGAGTTCATGCTGGGACTTGTAGTACTTCACTTTTGGGAGGGAATGTGACCCCCCAAAAGTGAGGGACTACAGGTCCCACCATGAACCCCTCAGAGATAAAGATGCAACCCCACCAACTAGTGAAGGACTACCAGGATGAATCGGTGAAAACCATGGGGGGGGGTCACAATTTTTTTTTTATAAAAAGGTTATCTTTTTTTAGGAAGGGGGGGGGGGGTGTCCCTGAATGGCAGTTTGGAAATGTGGTCACCCTAGTTTAAATCCAATCCAGGGACGAAACCGGGGGACAGACTTGGTCTCGGCACAGTGTCCTCAGTCCGGGGACTGTCCCCTGAAACCGGGGATGTCCGGTCACCCTAGTGCAGTGTTTCTCATCTCCTGTCCTCAAGGCGCCCCAACGGGTCAAGTTTTCAGGATTTCCCTCAGATGAAAAGGCTGTGGGAATTACTAAGGCAGTGAAACTGATCAAATCGCCTGTGCAAAAAAATGGAGAGCCTGAAAACACGACCTGTTGTGGCGCCTTGAGGACTGGAGTGCCATAAAAGCGAACCCTACCGCACCAGCAAGTGTCCTGCTTCTCCTGTGGGTCCAGAGAGAGCGGAACGGTTCCATTAGGGCGGACCTACAAATACATCTCGCTAATTGGTGGACGCGCTTGGAATTTTTTCTAAACCCTGAATGGTCCCTGACGGTCCGATTTGCAGTGGAAACGCTCACCAGAATAGACCGGCCCCATCCTAACCGCTCCAAATTTACTGAACCGAACCGTTCTGTGCAGTGGAAACGAGGCATAAGGAATCCCGTGAGTCCAGGGGGCTGGAAATAATTGCTAAACCTGTTGAGAGCAAGCAGAGGAATTGCTGACGAGAGCCTCCATGACACACTTCCTGTCCACTTCCTGTTTGTGTTCCATGCTGGTTTCTGTCTCGCTTCCTCTGACGTCATCCCCAGGCTCCGGCGTGATTGTGTCCTCTGAACATTCACAGCACAAGTCGGCTGTTATCTCGTGAACTTCCCTGGAAGCTTTACCATCACAGACTGGGACTCCCCTGCCACTGGAACATCTCCCGGACGCACTTACCTGCTACATGCCTGTTTCATCCACCAACTTGTAAGTGTTTTTAACCCCTTTAGGGATATTAAAAGTTTTATACTCCTGCACTTAGAGGCGCCTTGTTTGGAAACAGTAAGGCGGCGTACACACTCATCGTTCCGCCCCGTCGAGTTCCTAGTTCGGCAGTCAAAAAGCTCGTCGAGACAAATTTTCCCATTGTCCAAGGAGGAAATAGAGAACATGCTCTCTTTTTGGCTCGACGAGTTCCTCGACGGTTGCTCGGCGAAAAGTGTACACGACCGGTTTCCTCGGCAGAATACGTCTCCCATCGAGGTTCTTGCTGGATTCTGCCGAGAAAATCGGTCATGTGTACGCGCCCTAAGAAGGCTTTTCCCTCCGATGTCCCTCTGATGTCCCCCTGATTTTCCTCCGATGTCCCTCCAGTGTTCCTCTGATGTCCCTCCGATGTCCCTCCGATGTCCCTCCCATGTCCCCCTGATTTTCCTCCGATGTCCCTCCAGTGTTCCTCTGATGTTCCTCTGATGTTCCTCTGATGTCCCTCTGATGTCCCTCCAGCGTCCCTCCAGTGTTCCTCTGATGTTCCTCTGATGTTCCTCTGATGTCCCTCCAGTGTTCCTCTGATGTCCCTCCAGTGTCCCTCTGATGTTCCTCCGATGTCCCCCTGATGTCCCTCCGATGTCCCCCTGATGTCCCTCCGATGTCACCCTGATGTCCCTCCGATGTCCCCCTGATGTCCCTCCGATGTCCCCCTGATGTCCCTCCGATGTCCCCCTGATGTCCCTCCGATGTCCCCCTGATGTCCCTCCGATGTTCCTCCAGTATCCCTCTGATGTTCCTCTGATGTCCCTCCAATGTCCCCCCGATGTCCCCCTAATGTCCCTCTGATGTCCCTCCGCTCGCTCACCTGGATGCCCGACATTTACTGCCCGCTAATGGAGAATGTTCTTTACACGGAATTGTCCATTAGGAAGAATTAGACGTTTTCCGCTCTCCATTCGGAGACATAATCGGTAAAATCATCTTTATCACTTTCTAGGAAATCATTTTCTGCAATTTGTGTTCTCAGGAAGTTCCTATTGAGGTGGAAAGCGGTGAGTTCAGCGAAGGATCGGAAAGTCACAACGTTCTTTTATATAAGCGATCGAAAAATAAAGGACGAGCTCCTCATAAAGTGATTGCAAAGGAAAAAATAACAAACATTTTATACTTACCACACTGTGTGCGTCTATTGACACACATATTGCACAGGGGTGGCCTGTCCATTGTGGACGCCCCCAATCCATGCCCTGCTGCCCCCCCTATCCATGCCCCACCTCGCCCCTTTCCATGCCCCCAGAAGGGAGGAGCCGCACAGAAGACACAGGGGCCAGCCCACTAATAGACCCCATATCTCTCCATAAAGAGGACCTGTCATGCTGTCCCGAGGGATGTTGTTCATCCTTTGTGATAGCAATAAAGTTAATCCAAAAAAATAAATAGTTGAAAAATAATTATGTATAATGTAACTTATAAAAAAAAAGATTAAAAGCGCCCTTTCCCACGGGGCTTACACGCAAATGCGAACGCATAGGTTGCTCCTGCATGCATATGCAAACGGCGATCGCACCACACATGTGAAGTATTGTGCCAAACGTCAGAGCGAGAGCAATAATTCTAGCCAGTGGCGGCTGGTGCTTACATTTTTTATGGGGGGCGCACGCAAACGTAAAAAAAAAGCAAAAACATCAATTGCCGCCACTATGCCCATCAAACGCTGCCAGTTTCCCCCCAGATGCAGACAGTTTGCCCCCCAGATGCAGCCAGTTTGCCCCCAGATGCAGCCAGTTTGCCCCCAAATGTAGCCAGTTTGCCCCCAGATGTAGCCAGTTTGCCCCCAGATGTAGCCAGTTTGCCCCCAGATGCAGCCAGTTGGCCCCCAGATGTAGCCAGTTTGCCCCCCAGATGCAGCCAGTTTGCCCCCAGATGTAGCCAGTTTGCCCCCAGATGTAGCCAGTTTGCCCCAGATGCAGCCAGTTTGCCCCCAGATGCAGCCAGTTTGCCCCCAGATGCAGCCAGTCTGCCCCCAAATGTAGCCAGTTTGCCCCCAGATGCAGCCAGTTTGCCCCCAAATGTAGCCAGTTTCCCCCAGATGCAGCCAGTTTGCCCACAAATGTAGCCAGTTTGCCCCCATATGTAGCCAGTTTCCCCCAGATGCAGCCAGTTTCCCCCAAAATGTAGCCAGTCTGCCCCCAGATGTAGTCAGTTTGCCCCCAGATGCAGCCAGTTTGCCCCCAGATGCAGCCAGTTTGCCCCCAGATGCAGCCAGTTTGCCCCCAGATGCAGTCAGTTTGCCCCCAGATGCAGCCAGTTTGCCCCCAGATGCAGCCAGTTTGCCCCCAAATGTAGCCAGTTTGCCCCCAGATGCAGCCAGTTTGCCCCCAAATGTAGCCAGTTTGCAGCCAGTTTGCCTCCAGATGCAGCCAGTTTGCCCCCAGATGCAGCCAGTTTGCCCCAGATGCAGCCAGTTTGCCCCCAGATGCAGCCAGTTTGCCCCCAGATGCAGCCAGTTTGCCCCCAAATGTAGCCAGTTTGCCCCCAGATGCAGCCAGTTTGCCCCCAGATGCAGCCAGTTTGTCTCCAGATGCAGCCAGTTTCCCCCAAAATGTAGCCAGTCTGCCCCCAGATGTAGCCAGTTTGCCCCCAGATGCAGCCAGTTTGCCCCCAAATGTAGCAAGTTTGCCCCCAGATGTAGCGAGTTTGCCCCCAGATGCAGCCAGTTTGCCCCCAGATGCAGCCAGTTTGCCCCCAAATGTAGCCAGTTTGCCCCCAGATGTAGCCAGTTTGCCCCCAGATGCAGCCAGTTTGCCCCCAGATGCAGCCAGTTTGCCCCCAGATGCAGCCAGTGTTCCCCCAGATGCAGCCAGTGTCCCCCCAGATGTAGCCAGTTTGCCCCCAGATGTAGCCAGTTTGCCCCCAGATGTAGCCAGTTTGCCCCCAGATGTAGCCAGTTTGCCCCCAGATGTAGCCAGTTTGCCCCCAGATGCAGCCAGTTTGCCCCCAGATGCAGCCAGTTTGCCCACAGATGCAGCCAGTTTGCTCCAAATGCAGCCAGTTTGCCCCCAAATGTAGCCAGTTTGCCCCCAGATGCAGCCAGTGTCCCCCCAGATGCAGCCAGTGTTCCCCCGGATGCAGCCAGTTTGCCCCCAAATGTAGCCAGTTTGCCCCCAGATGCAGCCAGTGTTCCCCCGGATGCAGCCAGTGTCCCCCCAGATGCAGCCAGTGTCCCCCCAGATGCAGCCAGTTTGCCCCCAGATGCAGCCAGTTTGCCCCCAAATGTAGCCAGTTTGCCCCCAGATGCAGCCAGTTTGCCTCCAGATGCAGCCAGTTTCCCCCAAAATGTAGCCAGTCTGCCCCCAGATGTAGCCAGTTTGCCCCCAGATGCAGCCAGTTTGCCCCAGATGCAGCCAGTTTGCCCCAGATGCAGCCAGTTTGCCCCCAGATGCAGCCAGTTTGCCCCCAGATGCAGCCAGTTTGCCCCCAAATGCAGCCAGTTTGCCCCCAGATGTAGCGAGTTTGCCCCCAGATGCAGCCAGTTTGCCCCCAAATGTAGCCAGTTTGCCCCCAGATGTAGCCAGTTTGCCCCCAGATGTAGCCAGTTTGCCCCCAGATGTAGCCAGTTTGCCCCCAGATGCAGCCAGTTTGCCCCCAGATGCAGCCAGTGTCCCCCAGATGCAGCCAGTGTCCCCCCAGATGCAGCCAGTGTCCCCCCAGATGTAGCCAGTGTCCCCCCAGATGTAGCCAGTTTGCCCCCAGATGTAGCCAGTTTGCCCCCAGATGTAGCCAGTTTGCCCCCAAATGTAGCCAGTTTGCCCCCAGATGTAGCCAGTTTGCCCCCAAATGTAGCCAGTTTGCCCCCAGATGTAGCCAGTTTGCCCCCAGATGTAGCCAGTTTGCCCCCAAATGTAGCCAGTTTGCCCCCAGATGCAGCCAGTGTCCCCCCAGATGCAGCCAGTGTCCCCCCAGATGTAGCCAGTGTCCCCCCAGATGCAGCCAGTTTGCCCCCCAGATGCAGCCAGTTTGCCCCCCAGATGCAGCCAGTTTGCCCCCCAGATGCGGCCAGTTTGCCCCCCAGATGCGGCCAGTTTGCCCCCCAGATGCGGCCAGTTTGCCCCCCAGATGCAGCCAGTTTGCCCCCCAGATGCAGCCAGTTTGCCCCTGACGTGTCATATTCGGCTCCCCCATCACAGAGTGCTCCGGAAGTGCTGCATCGGCCAACTGCGCATGCGCGATGCGTTCCAAACGCATCTGCGATGCGTTCCAATGCCTTTACGACACTGCACACCAGCGAAGCCATCATTCATAGCGACGTGGACTTAGGGGAAAGTGGCCAGTCGGCCTCACGTCCTCGCTTCGCTCGGACGGCTCGCTGCGCTCGCTCGGCCTCCTGGCTCTTTTTTTAACATCCTCCAATTGACGGGGATGTTAAGGAAAGAGCCTGGATACCGAACGACAGCTTCGCTGGTGTGCACTGTCGTAAATGCTTTGGAACGCATCGCAGATGCGTTTGGAACGCATCGCGCATGCGCAGTTGACCGCCCAGCACTTCCGGACCATTCTGTGATGGGGAGCAGAAAATGACAACACACCCCCAGATGCGGCCATTTTGGGTGATCTTTTTTTTTTTTTTTATGTCAAAAATGAAATAGAAAATACATCCAAATATCTGCTACAGACTGGAGAGATGGGCAATATATATATATATATATTATTTGAACCCTTTGTGCTCCGTTTGTATGGGAGAAGTTCAGAAAATAACGAGCATTTAAAAATCTTTTTTTTTTTTCTTCTTTTTACATAAAAAAAATCAAAGATTTTAGATTTTATTTTAAACGTAAAAAAAAAGAAAGAAAGAAAAACGTTTCATTTTTAAATGCTCTTTTATTTTCGGAACTTCTCCCATACAAACGGAGCACAAAGGGTTCAAATAATAATTATTATATTTTCTCTCCCGTCTGCGGCGGACATTCGGCTGTATTGAGGCGTAAAGAGAAGTTCTCTGAGATAAAGTAATGAAAGGAATGGACAGAGTGATAAGAAACAGATGGAAATCTTCGCTCTCAGCCATGGGAGGATATTTAATAAAAAGAAAAGTCATCTCAAGCAAGAAAAAAGGCTTTGGATGCAGAAAATAATATTTCATGGGAAGAGACGCTCTGGAGTCGCGGCGCGGCGCCACTTTTCCAATCAGCGGCGGGTCGGTCATCTTCTATCGGGACCTGTGAATGGAGGCGCGGAAAATCATGTTGGATTGTATTCTGCAAACATCATCCCCCCGACTCTGAGCCGATCATAGGAGAACTCCGAGCCGACGTGGGAGAACTCTGAGCCGACGTGGGAGAACTCTGAGCCGACGTAGGAGATCACAGAGCCGACGTAGGAGAAGTCTGAGCCAACGTATGAGAACTCTGAGCCGACGTAGAAGAACTCTGAGCCGACGTAGGAGAAGTCTGAGCCGACGTAGGAGAAGTCTGAGCCGACGTGGAAGAACTCTGAGCCGACGTAGGAGATCACAGAGCCGACGTAGGAGAACTCTGAGCCGACGTAGGAGAACTCTGAGCCGACGTAGGAGATCACAGAGCCGACGTGGAAGAACTCTGAGCCGACGTAGGAGATCACAGAGCCGACGTAGGAGAAGTCTGAGCCGACGTAGGAGAAGTCTGAGCCGACGTAGGAGAAGTCTGAGCCGACGTAGGAGATCTCTGAGCCGACGTAGGAGAACTCTGAGCCGACGTAGGAGAACTCTGAGCCGACGTAGGAGATCACAGAGCCGACGTGGAAGAACTCTGAGCCGACGTAGGAGATCACAGAGCCGACGTAGGAGAAGTCTGAGCCGACGTAGGAGAAGTCTGAGCCGACGTAGGAGAAGTCTGAGCCGACGTAGGAGAAGTCTGAGCCGACGTAGGAGAAGTCTGAGCCGACGTAGGAGAAGTCTGAGCCGACGTAGGAGAAGTCTGAGCCGACGTAGGAGAAGTCTGAGCCGACGTAGGAGAAGTCTGAGCCGACGTAGGAGAAGTCTGAGCCGACGTAGGAGAAGTCTGAGCCGACGTAGGAGAAGTCTAAGCCGACGTGGGAGAACTCTGAGCCGACGTGGGAGAACTCTGAGCCGACGTGGGAGAACTCTGAGCCGACGTGGGAGAACTCTGAGCCGACGTAGGAGAACTCTGAGCCGACGTGGGAGAACTCTGAGCCGACGTGGGAGAACTCTGAGCCGACGTGGGAGAACTCTGAGCCGACGTAGGAGATCACAGAGCCGACGTAGGAGAACTCTGAGCCGATGTGGGAGAACTCTGAGCCGATGTGGGAGAACTCTGAGCCGACGTGGGAGAACTCTGAGCCGACGTGGGAGATCTCTGAGCCGACGTGGGAGAACTCTGAGCCGACGTGGGAGAACTCTGAGCCGACGTAGGAGATCACAGAGCCGACGTAGGAGAACTCTGAGCCGACGTGGGAGAACTCTGAGCCGACGTAGGAGATCACAGAGCCGACGTAGGAGAACTCTGAGCCGACGTGGGAGAACTCTGAGCCGACGTGGGAGAACTCTGAGCCGACGTGGGAGATCACAGAGCCGACGTAGGAGAACTCTGAGCCGACGTGGGAGAACTCTGAGCCGACGTGGGAGAACTCTGAGCCGACGTAGAAGAACTCTGAGCTGACGTAGGAGAACTCTGAGCCGACGTGGGAGAACTCTGAGCCGACGTAGAAGAACTCTGAGCCGACGTAGGAGAACTCTGAGCCGACGTAGGAGAACTCTGAGCCGACGTAGGAGAACTCTGAGCCGACGTAGGAGAACTCTGAGCCGACGTAGGAGATCACAGAGCCGACGTAGGAGAACTCTGAGCCGACGTAGGAGATCACAGAGCCGACGTGGAAGAACTCTGAGCCGACGTAGGAGATCACAGAGCCGACGTAGGAGAAGTCTGAGCCGACGTAGGAGAAGTCTGAGCCGACGTAGGAGAAGTCTGAGCCGACGTAGGAGATCTCTGAGCCGACGTAGGAGAACTCTGAGCCGACGTAGGAGATCACAGAGCCGACGTAGGAGAAGTCTGAGCCGACGTAGGAGAAGTCTGAGCCGACGTAGGAGAAGTCTGAGCCGACGTAGGAGAAGTCTGAGCCGACGTAGGAGAAGTCTGAGCCGACGTGGGAGAACTCTGAGCCGACGTGGGAGAACTCTGAGCCGACGTGGGAGAACTCTGAGCCGACGTGGGAGAACTCTGAGCCGACGTGGGAGAACTCTGAGCCGACGTGGGAGAACTCTGAGCCGACGTGGGAGAACTCTGAGCCGACGTGGGAGAACTCTGAGCCGACGTAGGAGATCACAGAGCCGACGTAGGAGAACTCTGAGCCGATGTGGGAGAACTCTGAGCCGACGTGGGAGATCTCTGAGCCGACGTGGGAGAACTCTGAGCCGACGTGGGAGAACTCTGAGCCGACGTGGGAGAACTCTGAGCCGACGTAGGAGATCACAGAGCCGACGTAGGAGAACTCTGAGCCGACGTGGGAGAACTCTGAGCCGACGTAGGAGATCACAGAGCCGACGTAGGAGAACTCTGAGCCGACGTGGGAGAACTCTGAGCCGACGTAGGAGATCACAGAGCCGACGTAGGAGAACTCTGAGCCGACGTCGGAGAACTCTGAGCCGACGTGGGAGAACTCTGAGCCGATGTGGGAGAACTCTGAGCCGACGTGGGAGATCTCTGAGCCGACGTAGGAGAACTCTGAGCCGACGTGGGAGAACTCTGAGCCGACGTGGGAGAACTCTGAGCCGACGTAGGAGATCACAGAGCCGACGTAGGAGAACTCTGAGCCGACGTGGGAGAACTCTGAGCCGACGTAGGAGATCACAGAGCCGACGTAGGAGATCACAGAGCCGACGTGGGAGAACTCTGAGCCGACGTGGGAGAACTCTGAGCCAACGTGGGAGATCACAGAGCCGACGTAGGAGAACTCTGAGCCGACGTGGGAGAACTCTGAGCCGACGTAGGAGATCACAGAGCCGACGTAGGAGAACTCTGAGCCGACGTCGGAGAACTCTGAGCCGACGTGGGAGAAGTCTGAGCCGACGTAGGAGATCACAGAGCCGACGTAGGAGAACTCTGAGCCGACGTGGGAGAACTCTGAGCCGACGTAGGAGATCACAGAGCCGACGTAGGAGAACTCTGAGCCGACGTGGGAGAACTCTGAGCCGACGTGGGAGAACTCTGAGCCGACGTAGGAGATCACAGAGCCGATGTGGGAGAACTCTGAGCCGATGTGGGAGAACTCTGAGCCGACGTAGGAGATCACAGAGCCGACGTAGGAGAACTCTGAGTCGACGTGGGAGAACTCTGAGCCGACGTGGGAGAACTCTGAGCCGACGTAGAAGACATCAGTGGCCATCAGTGCCTTCTCATCAATGGCCATCTCCCCTCGTCGGCAGAATGGCACGGCTGGGCACAGGCACGTACCTGTACGTTCCCTTTAAGCGCTCAGCCGCGGGGTCGCAAGCGCGCCATTGGCGGCATGCTCGTGACCCGGTCCGAAGCTCCATGATCGCGCCCGCAGGACCCGTAGACCTGATCGCCGCCGGTGTCCCGCGATTGGTCACAGGAGCTGAAGAACAGGGAGAGGTGAGTGTAAACACACCTTCCTTGTTCTTCACTGTGGCAGTGTCAGTGATCGTCTTTCCCTATATCAGGGAACAGATGATCAGTGACGTCACACGTCCAGCCCCGCCCCCTACAGTTAGAAACACATGTGAGATCACACCTAACCCATACAGCGCCCCCTAGTGGTTAACTCCTAAACTGCAATTGTCATTTTCACAGTAACCAGTGCATTTTTTAGCACTTTTCGCTGTAAAAATGACAATGGTCCCAAAAATGTGTCCGATGTGTCTGCCATAATGTCGCAGTCACGAAAAAAAATTCTAATCACCGCCATTAGTAGTATTAAAAAAATATTAATAAAAATGCCATAAAACGATGCCCTATTTTGTAAACGCTATAAATTTTGCGCAACCCAATCGATAAACGCTTATTGCGATTTATTTTTTTACCAAAATAGGTAGAAGAACACGTATCGGCCTAAACTGAGGAAAAAAATGTTTTTTATACCTTTTTTGGGGATATTTATTATAGAAAAAGGTAAAAAATATTGTTTTTTTTTCAAAATGTTGCTCTTTTTTTGTTTATAGCGCAAAAAATAAAAACCGCTGAGGTAATCAAATACCACCAAAAGAAATCTCTATTTGTGGGGAAAAAAAGGACGCCAATTTTGTTTGGGAGCCACGTCGCACGACCGCGCAATTGTCAGTTAAAGAGACGCAGTGCCGAATCGCAAAAAGGGGCCAGGTCGTTAACCTGCATAATGGTCCGGGGCTGAAGTGGTTAAGCAAGATATTTAAATATTTCCTCAACACATTCACTTTGTTTTATTACCTGTCCTGAAGCCAATTTACTCAGAATTAAACTGATATATTTGCCAGAAAACTTTTCTAAAATAAATAAATGTATTGATAGGGGAAAAAAGGAAAATAATACGTAGCAATGGAAACACTATGGGCCAGATTCATAAAGAGTTACGCCGGCATATCAGTAGCTACGCGGTCATAACTCAGAATCTGCGCCGGCGTATCTTTAAGCGTATTCTCAAACTGAGATACGCTTAAATGTTGCTAAGATACGACCGGCGTAAGACTCCTACGCCGTCGTGTCTTAGCTGCCTATTTACGCCGGCCGCTAGGGGCGCGTACGCTGATTTACGCCTAGAAAATGTAAATCAGCGAGCTACGCCTATTCACGAACGTACGCCCTTCCTGACCAGGTGAAATTTCAGCTTCTGGCACTGCGCCGCTTTAACTGACAATTGCGCGGTCGTGCGACGCGGCTCCCAAACAAAATTGGCGTCCTTTTTTCCCCACAAATAGAGCTTTCTTTTGGTGGTATTGGATCATCTCTGCGGTTATTTTTTGCGCTATAAACAAAAAAAGAGCGACAATTTTGAAAAAAAGTCAATATTTTTTACTTGTTACTATAATAAATAGGCATTTTTTAAAAAAAAAAAACAACTCAGTTTAGGCCGATACGTATTATTCTACATATTTTTGGTAAAAAAAAAAAAAACGCAAAAGGCGACTGGTTTGCGCAAAAGTTATAGCGCTTACAAAATAGGGGACAGAATTATTATTAATTTTCATTATACATTTTTTTTACTAGTAATGGCGGCGATCTGCGATTTTTATTGGGACTGCGACGTTATGGCGGACACATCGGACACTTTTGACACATTTTTGGCGCCATTCACATTCATACTGCGATCAGTGCTATAAAAATGCACCGATTACTGTATAAATGTGACTGGCAGTGAAGGGGTTATCACTAGGGGGGCATGGAAGGGGTTAAATGTGTATCCTGGGTGTGTTCTAACTGTGTGGGGGGAGGGGGGTGACTGGGGGAGGTGACCGATGCTGTGTTCCTATGTACAAGGGACACAGATCGCTCTCCCCTCTCCCTGACAGGACGTGGAGCTCTGTGTTTACACCCCATCATTACACACAGAGCTCCACGTCTTGTCCCTGTAGCCGCCGATGGCGAGTGCCTGGCGGACATCGCGGCCGCCAGGCACGCGCATCGGTATCTCAGGCATGCAGCGGGCACGCGCGCGCCGCCGGCGGCCAGGAATAGCACAGGGCTATATATATGCGCCCTGTCAGAGATTCAGAACCACCCGACGGCCGCATATATTCGTACGGCCGTCGGGAAGTGGTTAAGTATGGACTTTGGGACCGCGTAAAATTTTTCACGTTTTACGTCGTTTGCGTAACTCATCCGCGCATGGGGCTGACCGTAAATTACGTTCACGTCGAAACCAATGAGTCTTAGCGGCGTCATTTGGAGCACGCGCACTGGGATACGTCCACGGACGGCGCATGCGCCGTTAGTAAGAAAAAAGTTATTTACGTGGGGTCACACTTAATTAGGATAAAACACGCCCACATCCAACACATTTGAATTAGACGGGCCTTACGCCGGCCCATTTACGCTACGCCGCCGTAACTTAGCTTTGTGAATACAGCACTTGCCTCTCTAATTTACGGCGGCGTAGCGTATCTGAGATACATTACTCCCGCACAAATATACGCCGCTCTACGTGAATCTGGCCATTAATGCGTTAGAAGTGACCACCCTTCTGGTATTATTACCGCTCGGGTTTACCTCGCGTACAGAAGAAAAGTTCAGAATAATAAAAAATAAAGAGTCGGCTCAGTAAGTGACAATTACGGCGCTCTCCTCTCACTTTGAAGACGGGATTTGAAGTTCAGATTCACAACCGGTAATTTAATGAATTGTTGCTTTTAAAAAATATATATATTTTTATTATACCCCTAAAGAGCAGCATTGCTTCTAATAAAGCGCGTCGGTCTTTTTCCAAGCGATACAATGTTGTATAAACTGATGCCGAGTGCACAACTCTACTTAAAGGGTAACTCCACTTTGCGGCTCTCTCCCTCCTCATTGGGAATTGGATAAGTTCATACACAGAAGCGAGAGGGTTGCCGGGAATTGAGAAGCGGGGGTGCCAGTAATTGGGGGGGGGGGGGGTTGCCCTGGGGACCTCTGGGCTCCTTACAAAAAGAAAAGAAATGAAAAAAAAGGGGGGGGGGTAGCCATCCGGGCCCTGGGGACCTCTGGGCCCTTTAATAAAAAGAGAATAATAATTAAAAAAATATATATAAAAAAGGGGGGGTAGCTATTCTGGGTGGCTACCCCCCTTTTTTTTATATATTTTTTTCTATTTCAGTTTTTTTGTAAGGGGCCCAGAGGTTCCCAGGGCAACCACCCAATTAGTGGCCCTAGGGACCTCTGGGCTCTTTAATAAAAAGAAATAAAAAAAGTAAAAATAATTTTAATAAAAAAGAAAAGTTGCCATCTGGGGACCTCTGGGCACATTAATAAAAAAAAAATATATATATATGTATAAAAAAGGGGTGGGGGAAGGTAGCCACCCGGGGCCCTGGGGACCTCTGTGCCCTTTAATTTAAAAGAAAAAAAATAATAAACTAAAAAATATAAAAAAAGGGGGGTAGCCATCCAGTGCCCTGGGGACCTCTGGGCCCTTTAATAAAAAGAAAAAAAGAAATAATAATAAAACAGGGGGGTAGCCAATCCAGGGCCCTGGGGACCTCTGGGCCCTTTAATAAAGATAAAAATAAAATAAACTAAAAAAATATAAAACAAGGGGGGTAGCCATCCAGGGCCCTGGGGACCCCTGGGCCCTTTAATAAAAAAATAAATAAATAATAAACTAAAAAAATATATAAAAAAAGGGGGTAGCCATCCAGGGCCCTGGGGACCCCTGGGCCCTTTAATAAAAAAATAAATAAATAATAAACTAAAAAAATATATAAAAAAAGGGGGTAGCCATCCAGGGCCCTGGGGACCTCTGGGCCCTTTAATAAAAAAATAAAAATAAATAATAAACTAAAAAAATATTAAAAAAAGGGGGTAGCCATCCAGGGCCCTGGGGACCTATGGGCCCTTTAATAAAAAGAAAAAAAGAAATAATGATAAAAAAAAATATTAAAAAAGGGGGGTAGCCACCTGGGGACCTCTGGGCACATTAATAATTTTTTTATATATATGTATAAAAAAGGGATGGGGGGAAGGTAGCCATCCGGGGCCTTTAATAAAAAGAAAAAAAAATAATAAAGTAAAAAAATATTAAAACAGGGGGGTAGCCATCCAGTGCCCTGGGGACCTCTGGGCCCTTTAATAAAAAACTAAAAAAATAATAAACTAAAAAAATATAAAAAAAGGGGGGTAGCCATCCAGGGTCCTGGGGACCTCTGGGCCCTTTAATAAAAATAAATAAAAAAAGTAAAAATATTTTTTATAAAAAAGAAAGAGGGGATTGCCATCTGGGGACTTCTGGGCACTTTAAAAAAAAAAAAAATTCTATTACACTCACCTCTCCCCGTTCTTCAGCTCGGTGACTCGATCGCGGGAACACCGGCGGCGATCGGGTCCGCGGGCGCGGTCACGGAGAAGAGGTTAAATGATGCAAATTCTAAAGAAAAAAAAAATGATGCAAATTCTCAAACAATCCGTGTCAATTCCAGGCAACAAAAGAGGAAAAATGCCAAGAGGGGGGGGGGGGGGGGGGGGGTAAATACTTTTGCAAGGCGCTGTATATCACTTCTTTTCTTTCAGGTAGCAGTTTAGTTGTGTGATTGTTACGTGACAATATGTTTTTCTTTCTTTTTTGTATATTTCTTGGCAGGTAATTAAAATGTACGGATTAATCAGATCCCCGCGCCCCCCCCTCCCCCCCCCTTATATTTTATTCTTTTACTTTTTATTATTCCAACTAAGAAAGGCCTTTTGAGGCGAAACAAACGCATTGTGCGTCTTCTTTGGTAAAAAGTTAATTATTAGATTCATAAAGAACACAATTTGTTTCCTTTTCACACACATGATAAATGAATACTTCGCCGCTCTCTCCGTTCTGCTTGCGGGATGACAAGTGTAAGACGCGTTCCGTGCGCACAAAGCGATGCTTTCTAATTAGCACCTCCGCGCCGCTTTATTATTATTTTTACTTCTCACTTATTGTGTGCGATAAATATAAAAAAGTATAATAGGAACATGAGAAAGTGACAACCGAGCCTCGTTAGCGGGAACAAAACACTGGGATGGAATTCTGCCTCCCAAAATGTAGCAGATAATCAATAAGGTGATCGGGGCTGATTGGGTTCCATCAAATTCATTTATTCCACCTTTAGATAAATATTTAAAAAGCCTATAAAAAAAAAAAAATCGAATTTTGCAACATTTACCGTCAATCTCGAGCTGCCTCAATAAAGATTCCTCTCAGCCACGTAAACAAACAAACAAAAAAAAAACATCAATTGCAGTCTCACTGTGCCCATCAATTGTCGCCACTGTGCCCATCAAACGCAGCCACTGTTTCATCAATTGTCCCCACTGTGCCCATCAAGTGTCACCACTGTGCCATGCCAAACGCAGCCACTGTGCCATGCCATTGTCACCACTGTGCCCATCAAGTGTCACCACTGTGCCATGCCAAACGCAGCCACTGTGCCATCAATTGTCGCCACTGTGCCATGCCAAAGCAGCCACTCTACAATGCCATTGTCGCCACTGAGCCCATCAATTGTCACCACTGTGCCGTACCAAACGCAGCCACTATGCCATCAATTGTCACCACTATGCCATGCCAAACGCAGCCACTCTGCCTTGCCATTGTCGCCACTGTGCCCATCAATTGTTACCACTGTGCCATGCCAAACGCAGCCACTGTGCCCATCAATTGTCACCACTGTGCCATGCCAAACGCAGCCACTGTGCCCATCAATTGTCATCACTGAGCCCATCAATTGTCACCAATATGCCATGCCAAACGCAGCCACTCTGCCTTGCCATTGTCGCCACTGTGCCCATCAATTGTTACCACTGTGCCATGCCAAATGCAGCCACTGTGCCCATCAATTGCCGCCAGTTTGCCCCTAAAATGCTGCCAGTTTGCCCCCCCCCCCCCCCCCCCCCCCCCCCCCCCCGCCTGGCACTTACCTTTCTCAGTCAGCCATCCTCGGATCTTCCTCCACGATCCCTCGATGTAGTCCCGCCCTCGATGCTTCAGCCAATCAGGTTACCGGTAACCAGATCCGGTGAACCTGATTGGCTGAGATGCGTGTCAGTGTTAACCAAGGAACGCTCACCCCCTGCCTCCCCTGGTTAACTATTTGGAAGCCGATTGCAACCCTCAGGCTGTAATTGGAAAGCCTATCAGAGCCGCTGGCTCCGATAGACACTTCCACAGCCAACCAGCTGCCGTTATTCAGATGGCCGGCGCTCGCCAGGGGGCCGGCCATAGGAATAGCGGGCGGTAGCAGCCATAATACATAGATCAATGCAATGCACAAATCTATGTATTGTTTTCAGTGGCGGTGCGGGAGAGAGAGGGGGCGGCGCTCCTGCGCCCCCTATGGACGCACCGCCACTGGTCACCAGTCTGTTGGGTTGATTGAAGGTCAACGGCATTCAACTCACTTCCTTTAGGCTCAGTCCGTAATGACAGTTATGCCGCATACACACCAACGCAAATTCCGACAGCAAAAGTCCGATGTCAGCTTCTCATCGGAAATTCCGACCGTGTCCAACAGACTTTTCCTGTCGGAATTACCGCCAGCAAAGGTCTGAGCGCAGGTTCTCAATTTTTCCGACGGAAAAAAAAATCCTAGCGGAAAATCCGTTCATCTGTATGCTTTTCCGACGCACCAGAAACCACGCATGCTCGGAAACAAGTCGACGCATACTTGGCAAGCATTAAACTTAATTTTTCTCATCGTAGTGTGGTACGTCACCGCGTTCTTGGCGGTCGGAATTTGGTGTAGCTGTGTGTAGGCAAGCCGAGCTTGAGTGGAATTCCGTCGGAAAAACCATCCAAGTTTTTTCCAATGGAAAATCAGTTCATGTGTATGCGGCATAAGGGCTAGTTTACACTTAGTTCAAAACAAGGCTTCGGACAGGCTTTGTGAAAGCTCTTGTCACTAAATAAAATGGTTAGCTTCCAGTGCCGTTTACACCTTGCCTTTGCTTGGTGCTTCGATAAGGCTTCGGTGGGGTTTTCGATGAGCCTTTGGTGGGGCTTCAATGAGGCTTTGGTGAGGTTTCGATGAGGCTTCTGTGAGGCTTCAGTGGGGCTTCAAGCGAGCTTTGCCATAGACTTCTATGGAGGCTTTGAAGACGCTTTGGAGCACAACTAAAGCGACATGGGGTATAATATTTTGCTGGGGCTTCGATGAGGCTTTGGTGGGGCTTCGATGAGGCTTTCGATGGGGCTTTAAGCAAGCTCTGCCATAGACTTCTATGGAGGCTTTGAAGACGCTTTGAAGCACAACTAATGAGACATAAGGTATAATATTTTGGTGGAGCTTCAATGAGGCTTTGGTAGAGCTTCGATGAGCCTTTGGTGGGGCTTCAATGAGGCTTTGGTGAGGTTTCAATGAGGCTTCTGTGAGGCTTCAGTGGGGCTTCAAGCGAGCTTTGCCATAGACTTCTATGGAGGCTTTGAAGACGCTTTGAAGCACAACTAAAGCGACATGGGGTATAATATTTTGCTGGGGCTTCGATGAGGCTTTGGTGGAGCTTCGATGAGGCTTTCGATGGGGCTTTAAGCAAGCTTTGCCATAGACTTCTATGGAGGCTTTGAAGACGCTTTGAAGCACAACTAATGAGACATAAGGTATAATATTTTGGTGGAGCTTCAATGAGGCTTTGGTAGAGCTTCGATGAGCCTTTGGTGGGGCTTCAATGAGGCTTTGGTGAGGTTTCGATGAGGCTTCAGTGGGGCTTCAAGCGAGCTTTGCCATAGACTTCTATGGAGGCTTTGAAGACGTTTTGAAGCACAACTAAAGCGACATGGGGTATGATATTTTGCTGGGGCTTCGATGAGGCTTTGGTGGGGCTTTGATGAGGCTTTCGATGGGGCTTTAAGTGAGCTTTGCCATAGACATCTACAGTATGGTGGCTTTGAAGATGCTTTGAAGCACAACTAAAGAGACATGGAGTATAATATTTTGGTGGAGCTTCGATGAGCCTTTGGTGGAGCTTCGATGAGCCTTTGGTGGGGCTTCAATGAGGCTTCTGTGAGGCTTCAAGTGAGCTTTGCCATAGACTTCTATGGAGGCTTTGAAGACGCTTTGAAGCACAACTAAAGAGACATGAGGTATAATATTTTGGTGGAGCTTCAATGAGGCTTTGGTAGAGCTTCGATGAGCCTTTGGTGGGGCTTCAATGAGGCTTTGGTGAGGTTTCGATGAGGCTTTGATAAAGCTTTTGATGGTGCTTTAAGCAAGCTTTGCCATAGACTTCTACAGAGGCTTTGAAGACGCTTTGAAGCACAACTAAAGAGACATGGGGTATAATATTTTGGTGGAGCTTCGATGAGCCTTTGGTGGGGCTTCAATGAGGCTTTGGTGAGGTTTCGATGAGGCTTTGGTGGGGCTTCAAGCAAGCTTTGCCATAGACTTCTATGGAGGCTTTGAAGATGCTTTGAAGCACAACTAAAGCTACATGGGGTATACTATTTCGGTGGAGCTTCGATGAGCCTTTGGTGGAGCTTCGATGGGGCTTCGATGAGCCTTTGGTGGGGCGTCAATGAGGCTCTGGTGAGGTTTCGATGAGGCTTCGGTGAGGCTTTAGCGGGGCTTCAAGCAAGCTTTGCCATAGACTTCTACAGAGGCTTTGAAGATGCTTTGAAGTTCAACTAAAGGGACATGGGGTATGATATTTTGGTGGAGCTTCAATGAGGCTTTGGTGGAGCTTCAATGGGGCTTCGATGAGCCTTTGGTGGGGCTTTGATTAACCTTTGGTGAGGTTTCGATGAGGCTTCGGTGGGGCTTCAAGCGAGCTTTGCCATAGACTTCTATGGAGGCTTTGAAGACACTTTAAAGCACAACTAACGAGACATGGGGTATAATATTTTGGTGGAGCTTCAATGGGGCTTTGATGAGCCTTTGGCGGGGCTTCGGTGGAGCTTCGATGAGGCTTTAGTGAGGTTTCGATGAGGCTTCAGTGGGGCTTCAAGCGAGCTTTGCCATAGACTTCTATAGAGGCTTCAGTGGGGCTTCAAGCATGGTGTATAATATATTGGTGGAGCTTCAATGAGGCTTTGGTGGAGCTTCGATGAGCCTTTGGTGGGGCTTCAATGAGGCTTTGGTGAGGTTTCGATGAGGCTTTGGTGGGGCTTCAAGCAAACTTTGCCATAGACTTTTATGGAGGCTTTGAAGACGCTTTATAGCACAACTAAAGTGACATGGGGTATAATTTTTGAAGCAAAGCAAACGCAGGGTGTAAACAGGACTGTAAGCTAACCATTTTATTCAGTGACAGGAGCTTTGAGCTTTAACAAAGCCCGTCCGAAGCCTTGTTTTGAAGCATGTGTGAACTAGCTGTTAATGTGCGTTGAAGCCGAAGTGTAAATGAGCCCTAACGATCAAGGTTAAGGGGTCAGGCTCAGACCAGCTGGATAAGTACACAAGCAGGATACCCTGGCGGATGATGCGGGCTCATCTGAGGTGCGGGTCTAAGCACTAACTGGTGTTCACCAGAGCTCCAGATGGGTTTTTGCTGTGTGTTGGTAGCAGGTAGCAGTCCTCAGGATCACCCCTATAAAAGGTGAGCAAGCCAGGGTCCAATAGCAGATATAGCAAGTAGGGATCAAGCAGAAGTGTAGTTACTATACAAGTTTTCGCAGGCTGGGATCAAGTGGAAGTGTAGTCGAGGAACAAGCCAAAGGTCAGTAACAAGTGTTCGCAGGTTGGGATCAAGAGAAAGTGTAGTTGAGGAACAAGCCAAAGGTCGGTAACAAGTGTTCGCAGGTTGGGATCAAGAGAAAGTGTAGTTAAGGAACAAGCCAAAGGTCGGTAACAAGTGTTCGCAGGTTGGGATCAAGAGGAAGTGTAGTTGAGGAACAAGCCAAAGGTCAGTAACAAGTGTTCGCAGGTTGGGATCAAGTGGAAGTGTAGTCGAGGAACAAGCCAAAGGTCGGTAACAAGTGTTCGCAGGTTGGGATCAAGAGGAAGTGTAGTTGAGGAACAAGCCAAAGGTCAGTAACAAGTGTTCGCAGGTTGGGATCAAGAGGAAGTGTAGTTGAGGAACAAGCCAAAGGTCAGTAACAAGTGTTCGCAGGTTGGGATAACGTGGAAGTGTAGTCGAGGAACAAGCCAAAGGTCAGTAACAAGTGTTCGCAGGTTGGGATCAAGTGGAAGTGTAGTCGAGGAACAAGCCAAAGGTCGGTAACAAGTGTTCGCAGGTTGGGATCAAGAGGAAGTGTAGTTGAGGAACAAGCCAAAGGTCAGTAACAAGTGTTCGCAGGTTGGGATCAAGAGGAAGTGTAGTTGAGGAACAAGCCAAAGGTCAGTAACAAGTGTTCGCAGGTTGGGATAACGTGGAAGTGTAGTCGAGGAACAAGCCAAAGGTCAGTAACAAGTGTTCGCAGGTTGGGATCAAGTGGAAGTGTAGTCGAGGAACAAGCCAAAGGTCAGTAACAAGTGTTCGCAGGTTGGGATCAAGTGGAAGTGTAGTCGAGGAACAAGCCAAAGGTCAGTAACAAGTGTTCGCAGGTTGGGATCAAGTGGAAGTGTAGTCGAGGAACAAGCCAAAGGTCAGTAACAAGTGTTCGCAGGTTGGGATCAAGTGGAAGTGTAGTCGAGGAACAAGCCAAAGGTCGGTAATCAGTGGTAGCGAAGATACAGACGGCAGCAGGAGGAACAAGATTTGTATATCGCTAATGCAAACTAAATTGCCTCAAGGCGCTGTTGCAGCCAGTGTCCGCCTGTGTCGGTCTCAAGCTTCTTCCTGAAGGCCAGCGGCTTTTCTTCCGAGCGGATGTCCGCGGGTAGGGCGTTCCATAGCCGGGGTCCATGGACTGCGAACCTTTGTTCGCCTTTTGATTTGTAACAGGTCTTGGGGATGTGGAGGAGGTTTTGGTTTGTTGACCGGAGGGGGGCGACTTGGGGTGCAGTGCTTTATTTTGTGGGACTTTTCCTTGTGTACATTTGTGAGTGAGGCAGAGGGTCACAGCTAGCCAATGGAGGGTCCTCATGGACGGGGTGATGGATTCCCAGTTTTTTTTTTTCCAGTTACCAGTCTGGCTGCCGTGTTCTGGACGACTTGTAGACGTGAAATTTGGTATTTGGGAAGTCCTATGTAGAGGGAGTTGGCGTAGTCGAGTCGGGAATTGATGATTGTTCCGACTACTACTGCTGTGTCCTCTTCCGGGATGGAGGGGAGGAGTCTACGCAGACGAAGAAGGTGGTGAGATCCGCTGACTACTGATCCTATTTTGTTGATCCATCGTTATGTCTGAGTCAAAGATGACTGTAACGGTCAGGGGTTACCGCAGTTTACGATCTTCCATTCCACCAACCCACGACAGCTTATCCGACACTCCAACAATCCAGCAGACACGATCCATTCCATTCCCCCAGAAAACGAGACACACACAGCTCTGTTCTCTGCTTCAAACAAATGAATACTTTAATGGTAAAACGCAGGCTTTATACAGTAGAAACTAAGAGTGGACAATGACTCAACTCCACCCACAACATGACACAAGGAGCTTCAATACACATTCTTTTAGGAAATGACATTCAGATAATCCACATGAGTTAATCATTCCCCAGACGTCCTGACTCTGCGACAAGCTGTTCTCACATGATACACAATACACAGGCGTTTAGTAAACATAACTGACATGCTAATTCACTACACCTGAAAGGTCAGACATCTGACCTTTCAGACTGCCAACACATATCTATCATCAATAGAACTTTCACACAATACAGTGTCGTTAGCATCACACAATGAAAGGTCTTTCAGATGCCAGACTTAATTAACACCTCACAGTATGTGACCCCACATGAATGAATACTGTCCTATTGACCTGTTGGGTTCAGAATAAACAACTTGTAATTAGGGTTGTCCCGATACCGATACCAGTATCGGTATGGGGACCGATACTGAGTATTTGCAGGAGCACTTGTACTCCCGCAAATACCACCGATACCCAAATAGTATACTCCCAACCCCCCGCCCCCCCCCCGCCCGCCGCAACACCGCCGCATCATCGCCGCCGTTGCAACGCCGCATACCGCCGCCGCCGTTTAGTTAAAGCTGATCTCCACCCTAAAGTAAAGATCCGCTGATCGGAACCCTCCCCCCCTCCGGCGTCACATTTGACACCTTTCAGGGGGGAGGGGGGTGCAGATACCTGTCTAAAGACAGGTATCTTCACCCACTTCCGGCCCGCAGTCTCGGGCAAAAGTCAGGTTTTTCCCGTTGTGTGCTGGGAACTCTCGGCTCCCAGCACACAGCGGGAGCCAATCGGCGGGCGCAGCGCGACTCGCGCATGCGCCGTAGGGAACCGGGCAGTGAAGCCGCAGCGCTTCACTTCCTGGTTCCCTCACCGTGGATGGAGGGGGGAGCAGCAGAGTGACGAGCGAACGCTCGTCCTCTGCTGCGGACGCCGCTGGACTCCAGGACAGGTAAGTGTCCTATTTTTAAAAGTCAGCAGCTGCAGTATTTGTAGCTGCTGGCTTTAAAAAAAAAAAATGTAATGGGCCATCCGCTTTAATACGGGCCGGGAACATTACAGCTTTCATTCGAATAGCTGTAGTGTTTCCCGCTGCGCCGCGTATAGACACTCCCCCTGGCTCAGGATCTGTCCAATCCCGAGCAAGGGGGAGTGTCTATACACGGCGCGGCGGGAAACACTACAGCTATTCGAATGAAAGCTGTAATGTTCCCGGCCCGTATTGACTAAGCAGCGGCGGCGGTGGCGGGGACATGCAGGGCCGTCTTTCTGAGCGGGCCCCATGTAGGCTAGAGCCCCATCCAGGGACGGCACTACTTGCAGTTTGTGTACCGGACCGGAGGTGGAGAGGGAACAGGGAAGGTTTGCTGCCGGGGATCGCGCAGGGGTGCGGGGAGGGAACTATAAGGGTTCTAATTGATGCAGAGGGAGCCTCAGGGATGATCGCACGGTTGATAGAGCAACATGGAGGTAAAAAAAAAAAAAAGGCTCTAATAATGCTGTTTTCTTTTTTATGCAGCCACCCAGTCCCTTGCCACGCTGAATCTGGTGACAGAGTACGGGTGGCAAGTGACACGGTGAATTTGACAGGTGACGATGGCAAGTGACAGGCTGAATCTGGTGACAATGACACGCTGAATCTGGTGATGGGTGGCAAGTTACACGCTGAATTTGGTGACAGGTGACAGGCTGAATCTGGTGACAAATGACAAGTGGCAAGTGACACGCTGAATTTGGTGACAGGTGACATGGCAAG
Organism: Rana kukunoris; assembly: GCA_029574335.1. Taxonomy (NCBI): domain Eukaryota; kingdom Metazoa; phylum Chordata; class Amphibia; order Anura; family Ranidae; genus Rana; species Rana kukunoris. Next base: position 560,299,537 of record CM056052.1, on the reverse strand, counting down.
TGACAGGCTGAATCTGGTGATGGGACGGTGGAAAGTGACGATGGCAAATGACACGCTGAATTTGGAGGCAGGTGACGGTGCGTACATTGGGGCAAGCTTATAGGGGCCCCATAGCATTACTTTGCCCAGGGGCCCATGATGCTACTAAGATGGCCCTGGGGACATGGCTGCATATATGGGGGATATGGGGGACATGGCTGCATATATAGGGGTGACATGGCTGCATATATGGGGGATATGTGGGACATGGCTGCATATATGGGGGTGACATGGCTGCATATATGGGGGGACATGGCTGCATATATGGGGGATGGGGGGGACATGGCTGCATATATGGGGGATATGGGGGACATGGCTGCATATATGGGGGGACATGGCTGCATATATGGGGGATATGTGGGACATGGCTGCATATATGGGGGTGACATGGCTGCATATATGGGGGATATGGGGGGACATGGCTGCATATATGGGGGTGACATGGCTGCATATATGGGGGATATGGGGGGACATGGCTGCATATATGGGGGATGGGGGGGACATGGCTGCATATATGGGGGATATGGGGGACATGGCTGCATATATGGGGGACATAGCTGCATATGTGCGGGGACATGGCTGCATATGTGGGGGACATGGCTGCATATGGGGGGGACATGGCTGCATATATGGGGGATATGTGGGACATGGCTGCATATATGGGGGTGACATGGCTGCATATATGGGGGATATGTGGGACATGGCTGCATATATGGGGGTGACATGGCTGCATATATGGGGGATATGGGGGGACATGGCTGCATATATGGGGGATGGGGGGGACATGGCTGCATATATGGGATATGGGGGGACATGGCTGCATATATGGGGGATGGGGGGGGGACATGGCTGCATATATGGGGGATATGGGGGACATGGCTGCATATATGGGGGGACATGGCTGCAGATATGGGGGATGGGGGTGACATGGCTGCATATATGGGGGATATGGGGGACATGGCTGCATATATGGGGGGACATGGCTGCAGATATGGGGGACATAGCTGCATATGTGGGGTGACATGGCTGCATATATGGGGGATATGTGGGACATGGCTGCATATATGGGGGTGACATGGCTGCATATATGGGGGATATGTGGGACATGGCTGCATATATGGGGGTGACATGGCTGCATATATGGGGGATATGGGGGACATGGCTGCATATATGGGGGATGGGGGGGACATGGCTGCATATATGGGATATGGGGGGACATGGCTGCATATATGGGGGATGGGGGGGACATGGCTGCATATATGGGGGATATGGGGGACATGGCTGCATATATGGGGGGACATGGCTGCAGATATGGGGGACATAGCTGCATATGTGCGGGGACATGGCTGCATATGTGGGGGACATGGCTGCATATGGGGGGGACATGGCTGCATATATGGGGGATATGTGGGACATGGCTGCATATATGGGGGTGACATGGCTGCATATATGGGGGATATGTGGGACATGGCTGCATATATGGGGGTGACATGGCTGCATATATGGGGGATATGGGGGGACATGGCTGCATATATGGGGGATGGGGGGGGACATGGCTGCATATATGGGGGATATGGGGGGACATGGCTGCATATATGGGGGATGGGGGGGGACATGGCTGCATATATGGGATATGGGGGGACATGGCTGCATATATGGGGGATGGGGGGGACATGGCTGCATATATGGGGGATATGGGGGACATGGCTGCATATATGGGGGATGGGGGGGACATGGCTGCATATATGGGGGATATGGGGGACATGGCTGCATATATGGGGGGACATGGCTGCAGATATGGGGGATGGGGGGGACATGGCTGCATATATGGGGGATATGGGGGACATGGCTGCATATATGGGGGGACATGGCTGCAGATATGGGGGACATAGCTGCATATGTGGGGTGACAGGGCTGCATATATGGGGGATATGTGGGACATGGCTGCATATATGGGGGTGACATGGCTGCATATATGGGGGATATGTGGGACATGGCTGCATATATGGGGGTGACATGGCTGCATATATGGGGGATATGGGGGGACATGGCTGCATATATGGGGGATGGGGGGGACATGGCTGCATATATGGGATATGGGGGGACATGGCTGCATATATGGGGGATGGGGGGGACATGGCTGCATATATGGGGGATATGGGGGACATGGCTGCATATATGGGGGGACATGGCTGCAGATATGGGGGACATAGCTGCATATGTGCGGGGACATGGCTGCATATGTGGGGGACATGGCTGCATATGGGGGGGACATGGCTGCATATATGGGGGATATGTGGGACATGGCTGCATATATGGGGGTGACATGGCTGCATATATGGGGGATATGTGGGACATGGCTGCATATATGGGGGTGACATGGCTGCATATATGGGGGATATGGGGGGACATGGCTGCATATATGGGGGATGGGGGGGACATGGCTGCATATATGGGGGATATGGGGGGACATGGCTGCATATATGGGGGATGGGGGGGACATGGCTGCATATATGGGATATGGGGGGACATGGCTGCATATATGGGGGATGGGGGGGACATGGCTGCATATATGGGGGATATGGGGGACATGGCTGCATATATGGGGGATGGGGGGGACATGGCTGCATATATGGGGGATATGGGGGACATGGCTGCATATATGGGGGGACATGGCTGCAGATATGGGGGACATAGCTGCATATGTGCGGGGACATGGCTGCATATGTGGGGGACATGGCTGCATATGGGGGGGACATGGCTGCACATGTGGGGGACATGGCTGCATTTGGGGACACATTTAAAAAAAAGTATCGGTATTCAGTATCGGCGAGTACTCGAAAAAAAGTATCGGTACTTGTACTCGTCCTAAAAAAGTGGTATCGGGACAACCCTACTTGTAATATTTGAAGATCTCCTGCAATACATGAAGTATCATTACTATCCCATCTCATGTAATTCATGATATCATTCCTCAGTCATCCTATGCCCCTAAGGGAGATAGGATGACCCTAGACATAAGAGTCATTGGTGAAGCTGACACAGGAGTACCCCGCATCCTTCAAGAGCCTCTGGGTCCCACAGGCCATTCCGTTCCAGTGACTCCAAGGCTTTTGACTGGAGGTGATGGTTTGTCCAAGGATGGTGGGTGGTGTTGATGTCATGCTAGGGTTTTTGTTTCCGTTTGCATGGAAGAAGAGGAGCTCTGTTTTGGATCCATTAAGTTTGAGGGAGCTTTCCGCCATCCAATCGACAATCAATGAGAGGCAATTTTCCAGTGCGTGGTATTGGCTGGAGGGCGAGATATTGGCTGGAGAGAGCACGCTAATCTGGCAAACAGGGAGTACAAAGGCGTGGCTTAAACAGGAAGTTCATGGGAGGAGTAAAGGGTTCAAGGTTCAAGAGAAACAAGGTTTAAGGCAAGATTGTTCAAGGAATCCTCCAGGGAGCTGTCCAGCATTCCAAGTGGCTCAGCAGAAGAGACATCGCTAGGTCACAGGTTCAGACCCAGGTCCTTGCAGTAAAGTCATGGGCCCGGATTCACAAAGCACTTACGCCGACGTAACTTGAAATTTGCGCCGGAAAGTGCAAATGTGCGCCGGCGTATCTGTGCGCCGTACCCAGAAACCAACATACGTCTAAAAACTGGCCAGCCTACACCGACGTATCTTGCTTACCCCGGCGTAGCGTGGGCGCAAATATCGCAGAACGGGATTGGAGTTGTGAGGTTTTATTTTCTGTGCAGCTAATGCTCATGCACAGGCGAGTTTGTGGCTGGTATCCAGCGTGCACTTAGGTGCATTTGTGTGCACTCATGAGCATTGGGGCTAATCCCTGAATGTTCCCCAGCTTCCCTGTGATCTGTGTTCCTGCATTGCTGACAGGCAGGGCAGGACTTAGGGTGGTGGGGGCCCCTGGGCTTGAGTGTTAAAGGGGCCCCCTGGAGCGAGGGGGGATCATAGTTGTCGAGCGGGGGGGGGGGGGGGTGCGCATTAAAGTTGTTGAGCGGGGCGGGGGCCTTTACAAAAAAAAGAAGAAATAAAGGAAAAAAATAATATATATATAAAAAGGGGGTAGCCAACCGGGGGCCCTGGGGATCTCTGGGCCCTTTAATAAAAAGAAAAAAGAAACCTCTGGGCCCTTTAATAAAAAAAAAATTAAAAAAAAAATAAACATTTATACAAAATATAAAGAAAATGTAATTTTTTTTAATAAAAAAAAGTAGGGGTTGCTGTCCGGGGCCCTGGGGGCCTCCGGGCCCCTGGGGACCTCCAGACCCCAAAAAATAAATAAAAAAATAAACATTTATAAAAAATACATAAAAAAGGGAGGTTGCCACCCGGGGGGCCCTGGGGACCTCTGGGCCTTTTAATAAAAAATAAAAAAATAAACATTTATAAAGAAAATAAAAGGGGGGTTGCCACATGGGGGCCTGGGGATCTCTGATCCCTTTAATAAAAAAAAAAAAAAATATATATATATATATAAAAAAAAAAAAATTTTGTTTATAAAAAGAGGGGGGTTGCCATCCGGGGGCCCTGGAGACCTCTGGGCCCTTTAATAATAAGACTACTACTACTACTACTAATAATAATAATAAATATAAATATATATATATATATATATATATATATATATATATATATATATATATATATATATATATATATATATATATAAAAATATATAAAAAAACATATTTTTTTTATAAAAAAAATAAATAAAAAAAAGTAGGGTTTGCTGTCTAGGGCCCTGGGGGCCTCCGGGCCCCTGGGGACCTCCAGACCCCAAAAAAAAAATAAAAAAAAATAAACATTTATAAAAAATACATAAAAAAGGGAGGTTGCCATCCGGGGCCTTTTAATAAAAAATAAAAAAATATAAACAAAAATAATAAAATAAACATTTATAAAGACAAAAAAAGGGGGGGTTGCCACATGGGGCCCTGGGGATCTCTGAGCCCTTTAACCACTTAAAGACCCCCGCACGCACATATACGGCCACAGAATGGCACGTACAGGCACAAGGGCGTAAATTTACGTCCCCGCCTGAGTGCGGTTCGGGGGTCCCGTCGGGACCCCCTCCGGCGTGCGGGGGTCCCCCTACCTCTGGGAGCGATCCGGGATCTGCGGGCGGATGTCCGTGATATCCGCCCCCCCCGCGATCGCTCCCAGCCAATGGGAGCGCGCTCCCAGCCTGTCACTTCCTCCTCCTGTGTTTACACAGGAAGGAGGAAATGATGTATTCTCTCATCGCAGCGCTGTTTCCCAGTGAGAGAAGACATCCACAGTAAGTGTGCACCAACACAACACTGACACACACTCACATAGGCATATTAACCCCTTGTGATCGCCCCCCCCCCCCACCCCCCTGTCACAGTGTCACTGAATGCAGTGATTTAATCACTGCATTTAGTGTCAGTGTGACAGGCAGTGTAAAAAACAGTTAGTGTTAGGTTTAAGATAGCCCCCCCACCCCCCCTAATAAAGTTTTAACCCCCTGATCACCGCCCTAGTTAACCCTTTCACTCCCTATTGCCAGCGTCACTAAGCGATCATTTTTCTGATCGCTGTATTAGTGCCGCTGTTCCCGCTAGGTAGCTATTTTTTTTTATTGCGATTTTTTTTTTTACTAAAGACATGTGGCTAAATAAATTTTGGCCTAAATGTTTGACTAAAATTTAGTTTATTTGATTTTTTTTTTTAACAAAAAGTGAAATATAGTGTTTTTTATAAAAAATAAATAAAAAAAGTAGGGTTTGCTGTCTAGGGCCCTGGGGGGCCCTAAATTTTTTTATAAAAAGAGGGGGGTTGCCATCTGGGGGCCCTGGAGACCTCTGGGCCCTTTAATAATACTACTACTACTAATAATAATAATAATAATAAATATAGAAAAAAAACATATTTTTTTACAAAAAATAAATAAAAAAAAGTAGGGTTTGCTGTCTAGGGGCCCCCTAATAGGCGGGGCCCATGGGCTTGAGCCCAGTCAAGCCCAATGGTAAGTCCGGCCGTGCTGACAGGTCTTCTGTTGCTGACCTGGCTTGCTCCTGACCTTGCTCTGTGGATTCTGGATACTGATTCTAATCTGTGCAGGGTGGGAGGTTTCCTGGGGTGGTCACTTAAAGAGGGAAAGCTGATTTGCAGTTTTCCACAGGCTTATAAAGACCTACTATATGAAAATGCAATTCAGAGAGATCTTAGATGAGGAAAGAGCCTCCACCCCTGATTATGGAGGGTTTACACCGGAGAGAGGGATATGAAACAAGATGCAAGAAAAGCAGCCAGCAGGTGTTGATGATGAGATGTTGGGTGGAATAAGTCACAGTTGTGAGAGAGCTGTAGACTGTGTGGCTGCTGGACTTTTTGTGACCTTTTTCTGGACCCGTGGAGCAGGTGGGGACTTTATACCCTGTGGTGGGACAAGTTCATGATGTTGGTGAGCTGAAAACGTTGATATCCCCGTGGTGGGTGTTAAATAGAAGGTCAGTAGCAGAGTATTCAGAGGATCATGTTAGAGGTATTATATCACATTGGCGGGGTGATATCAGAAAGAGAGAGTAAAGGCCAGGAGCAGAGCATTTTCTACCTTATGGAGGGTCATATTGGAGGGTGTAATATGACATTGGGGTGGGGGGGGGGTGTTAATTAGAATACTAGAGAGAAAGTCAGAAGCAGAGTATTTTCTACTATTTTCTACCTAATGAAGTGCTATGTTGGGGGTGTGATATCACATTGGTCGGTGTAATCAGAACAGAAGATAGAAGGTCAGGAGCAGAACATTTTCCATCTAATGGAGGGTCGTGTTGGAGGGTGTGATACCCCATTGGTGGGTGTAATTGGAAAGATAGAGTAAAGGTCAGGAGAAGAGCATTTTCCATGTTATGGAGGGTCATGTTGGAGGTGTGATACCACATTGATAGGGGTTAGCAGAAAGATAGAGTGAAGGTCAGGAGCAGAGTATTTTCTCTCCTATGGAAGGTCATGTTGAGGGTGTGATATCACATTGATGGAGGGGGGGGGGATTTATTCGGAAAGATAGAGCAAAGGTCAGGAGCAGAGTATTTTCCATTTTGTGGAAGATCTTGGTGGAGGTGTGATACCACATTGATAGGGGTTAGCAGAAAGATAGAGTGAAGGTCAGGAGCAGAGTATTTTCTCTCCTATGGAGTGTAATGTTGGGGGGGGGGGGGGTTCACATTGGAGGGGATATTCTCGGAAAGATAGAGTAAAGGTCAGGAGCAGAGTATTTTCTCTCCTATGGAGGGTCATGTTGGAGGGGATATTCTCGGAAAGATAGAGTGAAGGTCAGGAGCAGAGTATTTTTCATCTTATGGAAGGCCATGTTGGGGGTGTGATATCACATTGGTGGGGGGGGGGGGGGGTATATTCAGAGAGAGATAGAGTGAAGGTCAGGAGCAGAGTATTTTCTCTCCTATGGAGGGTCATGTTGGAGGTGTGATATCACATTGGTGGGGGGTGTAGTCAGAAAGATAGAGTAAAGGTCAGGAGCAGAGTATTTTCTCTCCTATGGAGGGTCATATTGGAGGTGTGATATCACATTGGTGGGGGGGGGGGTACAATCAGAAAGAGAGTAAAGGTCAGGAGCAGAGTATTTTCTCTCCTATGGAAGGTCATGTTGGCGGTGTGATATCACATTGGTGGGGGGAGGGGGGGTATATTCGGAGAGATAGAGTGAAGGTCAGGAGCAGAGTATATTCTTTCCTATGGAGGGTCATGTTGAGGGTGTGATATCACATTGGTGGGGGGAGGGGGGTATATTCGGAGAGATAGAGTAAAGGTCAGGAGCTGAGTATTTTCTCTCCTATGGAGGGTCATGTTGGGGGTGTGATATCACATTGGTGGGGGGAGGGGGGTATATTCGGAGAGATAGAGTAAAGGTCAGGAGCAGAGTATTTTCTCTCCTATGGAGGGTCATGTTGGGGGTGTGATATCACATTGGTGGGGGGTATAATCAGAGAGATAGAGTGAAGGTCAGGAGCAGAGTATGTTCTATCCTATGGAGGGTCATGTAGGAGCAGGGCTGGACTGGGACACAAATTTGGCCCTGGACTTCATCCAGACTGGCCCACTTTGACAGGTCTCTCCCATGGCAACTCCCACCCACCCCCCGGCCACCCAAGCCCCCTCTCCCCCTTCACTAGCCGTTCTACTTTATTAGAGTAGAACGGCTGGTACTGGTCCTCTTATAGGCAGTACCAGTGGGGAAGCTAAAAATCCTTTTACCCAGGGCAAAGAATCAGTTTGGTGCCCCCCCCCCCCCCCCTTATGGGACAAGATTAGACAGAAGTGAGAAACTCCCAGGCCATAGCTGTTGAGTCAGCTGTCTGTCCCCTCCCCCATGCTCCTCTGTGGTCCCCCCTGCTGCTCTAATCCTCCCCCTGCTTCTCTGTTCCCCCCAGTTGCTGTGGGGAGGGAGAGGAGGTGAGCGCTACGGGAAGGGAGAGACAGAGGAGCCGGCCCACTGAGCCATCGGCCCACCGGGAAACTCCCTGTAGTCCCAATGGCCAGTCCATCCCTGGTCAGGAGCAGAGTATATTCTATCCTATGGAAGGTCATGTTGGGGGTGTGATATCACATTGATGGAGGGGGGGGGGATATAATCAGAACGAGAGTAAAGGTCAGGAGCAGAGTATTTTCTCTCCTATGGAAAGTCATGTTGGGGGTGTGATATCACATTGGTTGGAGGGGGGTATATTTGGAGAGATAGAGTGAAGGTCAGGAGCAGAGTATATTCTATCCTATGAAAGGTCATGTTGGGGGTGTGATATCACATTGGTGGGGGGGGGGGGGGTATATTCGGAGAGATAGAGTGAAGGTCAGGAGCAGAGTATATTCTCTCCTATGGAGGGTCATGTTGGGGGTGTGATATCACATTGATGGAGGGGGGGGGGTACAATCAGAAAGAGAGTAAAGGTCAGGAGCAGAGTATATTCTCCCCTATGGAAGGTCATGTTGGGGGTGTGATATCACATTGGAGGGGGGAGGGGGGTACAATCAGAAAGAGAGTAAAGGTCAGGAGCAGAGTATTTTCTCTCCTATGGAAAGTCATGTTGGGGGTGTGATATCACATTGGTGGGGGGAGGGGGGATATAATCAGATAGGCAAATAGAAGGCCAGGAATAAAATAAAGATAACAGGAGTAATGAAATGGATGAGAATAATCCATGGAGAATGTTTTCCGGCCCCTTAGGTTAGGCAGAGGCGGTGTGAGAAGCGTTGGACGTTTATCTGAGCCGGCGCGATCGGCGGTAAAACGTATTTTTTCCGCTTTGTATTTCCAGTATGTTTTCATCTCATTGTCTCTCCATTAGAGCGCTTTGCAAAATGGACCGAATGAAAACAGCAATTTGTGAAATCAGATATTCCTACGCTCCGGGCCGCGGACCTCGCATGGAATCATTTCTCACTTTCTAAATGCGCCGTATAAACAATGGCGGCTGATTAAATTTGCCCGGCGAAGGGGCGGGCGGGCGGGAGGGCGAGTGCTGAAATAAAGGCGTACAAGCCGCGCGTGTGTATTTAATGAAATGCTTCCGCTGGACTCCAGTGCTGCTTTTTAGAATAAATTAGGTTTTGTTCATTTATTTTTATTTTTTTTATTCGTTTTTAGGTTGTGCTGGGTTGTAATTAAATTAAGTAGGAATTTTACCTCGCTCTAAGAGATTTATATATATTACATAATAAGCGAGGGGGGTGGGGGGGCCTTACAGGTGTAATGCAAATATATTTTTAAATTTTTCCTATAATAAATATCCCCCAAAAATATATAAAAAAAAACAAATTTTTTATTCAGTTTAGGCCGATACGTATTCTTCTACGTATTTTTAGTAAAAAATAAAAAACAAAACGCAATAAGCGTTTATCGATTGGTTTGGGCAAAAGGTGTAGCGTCTACAAAATAGGGGATAGTTTTATGGCATTTTTATTAATCATTTTTTATTTTTTTTTACTAATAATGGCGGCGATCAGCGATTTCTTTTTTTTATTGGTACTGCGACATTATGGCGGACACTTCGGACACTTTTGACACATTTTTTGGACCATTGGCATTTTTAATAGCGATCGGTGCTATAAAAATGCACTGATTACTGTAAAAATGTCACTGGCAGGGAAGGGGTTAATACTAGGGGGCAGGGAAGGGGTTAAGGATGTTCCCTGGGTGTGTTCTAACTGAAGGGGGGAGGGGACTGACTAGGGGAAATGACAGATCGCTGAACAGAGGATCAGGCATTTCTCCCCCTACCATCTCGTTCTACTCTCTTGCCACAGATCCCGATCGCTGAACAGGCAGGAATTTCAGCCACGGACGCTCTCTTGCTCCGCCCTCACTACAATCGCCCTGATCCCGTTTCTTGCTCTGTAACGAGCGATCGCCCTGGTGCCGATGCCAGTGCCCGGCGGGCGCGATCACCGCCGGGCACTCGCATCGGCACCAGGGTCGCGCTCCCCTAGTGGCCGCAATGCAAAATCGCATAATATTACGTGATTTTGCGCAGCTGATCCGACCTGCTGCTGTAAAACTACGGTGGGCGGTAGGTAAGTAGTTAAAACATTTTTTTATAAATAAAACATTTTTTAAAAAATGGGAGGGGGTCCAGCCAGGCCCCTGGGGACCATCGGGCCCCATACAGGTGTAATGCCTGTAACCCCCCTGGCGGCCGCACTGCCTGCAACTGTGCAATCTCCAACTGACACTTCCGGGCACTGGACCCTGGTGCAACCCACCATCAGGGTCGCCATCAGGGGGGTACAGGCATTACACCTGTAAGGGGCCCGGGGGTCCCCAGGGGCCCGGATGGGAACCCCCTAAAAAAAAAAAAAACTATTTTTTTATTTATTTTTTATAAAAATATTTATTTTTTAATATATTTTTATTTTATTTTTTATTAAAGGGCGGACAATTTTTTTTATTTTATTATTTTTTAGGGGTCCGGAGGCCCCCAGGGCCCCAGATGGCAACCCCCTCTTTTTTTATTTATTTTTTATAAAAATATTTATTTTTTAATATATTTTTCTTTTATTTTTTATTAAAGGGCCAATTTTTTTTCTTTTAATATTTTTTAGAGGTCCAGAGGTCCCCAAGGGCCCGGAGGCCCCCGGATGGCAACCCCCACTTTTTTAAATTTATTTTTGATAAAAAAAAAATATTTTTTAATATATTTTTATTTTATTTTTTAAAGGGCCAGAGGTCCTTTTTTTCTCTCTTTTTTCTTTTAATTAAAGGGCCCAGAGGTCCCCAGGGCCGCGGATGGCTACTTCCTTTTTTTATATTTATTTGTCTTTATTTCTTCTTTTTTTCTTAATTCGCAGCAGCCCGCATCATGATTAAGCACTGTTAAAGTGTGAAACGCGTCGGCTGTCCTCCCTTGTGGCTGTGCTCTGTTTGCATGTATGCTTTGTACTAATAAAAGACAGTCCTTTTTGGATTTTTTGAGTGCGGCTATCCAATACCTTTTCCTATCTATCATGAAGGGCACTTATAGGTGGCACTGAAGGACACTTAAAGGTGGCACTGAAGGGCACTTATAGGTGGCACTGATGGGTGCCCCTGATGGGCATTAGTTGGTGACACTAAAAGGCAGCACTGATGATGAGTCACTGATGGGGACCGATTGGCAGCACTGGTGGGCATTGATAGGTGGCACTGTTGGGCAAAGATAGATGGCCCTGTGGGCACTGGTGGGTACTGATAGTAATAATAATAAAACTATCCCCTATTTTGTAGACACTATGGGCCAGATTCTCGTAGATTTGCGCATATTTATGCCGAAATAACTTAGAGAGACAAGTCCCGTATTCCCGGAGCATATGCGTCCTACGTTGCGCAATCGCAAACGTAAATGTGTCGGCGTAAGCCGGCGCAAGTGAAGGTAGGAGGGAAGTGGGCGTGATCCATTCAAATGAAGCGTGACCCCACGCAAATGAATTCCGGAACGAACGGAGCATGCACAGCACGTGCCACCGCCCCTCTGCGCATGCGCAAAACAACACCGGTTGTAATCCGCCCAGAGATGGGCCGGCCCAGAGCATAAAAGCGTCAACACATTGCGCCCGTCGTGCGCAACGAGACACCATTTATTTTGTTGGTGGAGGTGTATGCTATTTTGCTGTTCGTATGTCATGCCTGCTCCCAGGAAGGAGAGGCGGAAGAAAAACTTTTCCCCAGATGAGAGGGCAATCGTGGTAGTTGCCATGGAGAAGTATGACTCTCGCCTCCATGGTGCGGAGAGTGCCAGCACCAGCAGGTCTAAGAGGGATGAGATCCTCCTGAGAATTGCAGCACAGGTGAATGCCCAATCCCATGAGGTCAGGACCCCCCAGGACATCCCAAAAAAAAATGAACGATCTGCGGCGTCTGGTGAAGGGCAAGCTGGCTCAGATCAGTCGGAATGCCAGGGGCACTGGAGGTGGACCACCCTGTGCGATCAGGCTTACTGAGGAGGAGAAAGTGGTCACCCGCTGCCTTCAGAGGGAGCAGGTGGAGGGGGTCGGGGGCTACGACACAGGTGAGCCGGCCTTGAGGACAGGTAAGTGTGTTTTATCTACTATGTGTTGTGTAGAATGTAGGGGGTGGGGGGTAGAAGAGAACATGTGACAAGTGTGTGAGGGTCCACCAACATGTGAATGTTTTGTGTCATCCACAGATGTGCTGGAGGGAGGTAGGACTTCCGATGCTGCCAGTGGCCATCCAATATCATCCCCCGAGCATCCTGTTCCTCTGGATGACCCCCTGGGAAGTCAAGAGGCCTTGGTGGAGGCAAGTGGCCAGTCCTAATCGCAGGAGGTGGTTGAGGAGGAGGAGGTCCATACGGAACATGATGTGTTCCTTTATTTAGATAAGTCCAATGTCTTGCCAGGACCATCTCAACCAACAACCCCCATCTTCTCCAGCCCCTCAGGGTCCACCCCCAACCTCTCCAGTCCCTCCTGTTCCATCTCCCTCATCTCCGGCCCCTCAAGATCCTCCCCCTATGCAAGGGACCCAGCCACTCCTGTCCCCAGGAAAGCGACCCGAAAAACAAAGGGTGCGCCCAAATTCCTCAAAGAAAATCTGGCCAGGCAGCAGGACAAAGCTGCCATATGGGCGAAGTAGTGGTGGAGTTGAGGCGCCTAGCTGACAGCCTGGCCTCCTCGGGGCCATTACCAGATGCGCTGCAGGATGTGGCTGGAAACAGCGCAGCAACGGTCACCAGCCTCTGGGAGCTGCAGGCGACAACATCTGAACTAGTGGGGGAGGTCAAGGGCCTAAGAATGGATGTACTGGCCCAGACAGCTTCCCTGGACGCCCACACAGCTTCCCTGGAGGTTGTGCTCACCCGCATAGCGGTGGCATTGGAGGGCCGACAGGCAGCCAGGGAGGGACCTGGGGATGCTCCTCCACCTGATGCCCCACCCCCCCACCAGATGCCCCACCACCCCCAACTAAGGCTCCCCCCAGGCAACTGAGGGCCAGGAGCCTGGGCACCAGGCGTAGCCCACGCCGGGGCAAGTGATCTATTTAGTGATTTCTTTTTGCTCTGGTTAAGAGCTTCTTTTTTTTTGGATATGCACACGGTCACTAGTGCAGGCTTCAGTGTGAATGGTGTTTGAATGGTGTGTGATTGTGGGGGGGTGGCACTTCTGGCAGTAAGGGGTGTCACCCTCGGTTGATGGGGATAAGTTCTCCCCAAGACCGTATGAATGACGTATGAATGGACAGCAACATCATTGGGGCCTTGACGCGGCGTTGCTGCTCCCAAGTCCTGCATGGTGGGCTTGTGCTAATCCAATGTGATGAGGATGTGGTGTGTGTGATCTAGGGACATCAGTGGTGTGCAGCATGCAACATGCAACGATGATCTGACACACAAAGTTGGGGGAATACAAGAGGGCCCCCCGGACTTATCCAGGCATCGGAAACGGGACTTCAGGAGGCCAAATGTTTGCTCCACCACTGCACGGGTACGTATGTGTGCTTCATTGTATCTTTTCTCTCCTCTGGTGTCGGGATCCGGGAATGGAGTCATGAGATGGGGTCCCAGTTCATATGCCGAGTCAACTGGAAGGAAAAAGACAGGAGAATGTTAGTCATGCATGTGCCCCTTGTGATGTGTGCATCATGGGGGGGGACAGTCATGCCTGACTCCCATGTCACTCACCAACCAGCCAGCTGTCCCCATACATGTTCTGTTCAAATTCCATTGGGATGTGGCTTTGACGGTAGATGTAGCTGTCATGGCTGGACCCGGGGTGTTTGGCACGGACGTGCCATATGAGGCGTTGGGCATCGGCTATCACCTGTACGTTGATGGAATGCCAGTGCTTCCGATTGCGGTATGTGTGCTCTGTGGCACGGGGGGGCTGTAGTGCCACATGTGTGCAATTAGGCAGAAATCCAACATTGCCTTCTGCCGCAGCTCCTCAGTGGTGGGTCTGATGATGTGGTTGGAGATGCGTCTGAGGATTGCGGGGACATCCTGGTGCACACATCTGCTCATGGAGGATTGTGACATCCCAGCCACCACTCCACTTGTATGATGGAATGAACCACTGGCGAGGAAATGGAGTGTTGCCAGGACCTTGTCCGGTGGCTGCACTGCTTGTACGCGGTGTGTTGGGCTGGTGATGTCATCCTGCAGGGTTGTGGTTATTTCCAGGATGGCATCAGGGCTGAATCTGAAGATGCGATACACCTCAGAATCACTCATGCCAAAGAGGCTCATGCGCGTTCGGTATATTCCCTCCCGTGCCATCCTCCGTGCCCTCCTCCTCCTTCTACGTGCCTCTTCCTCTGCACACACTAGTAGTGCTAAGACCAGGCCTGCCCCTGGCATGTTGGCATACGAATGTGTTGTCCTATAAGTGTGATTGCTCAGCTCGTCAGGAATGGTGCTACTGTAGTTGCTCTCCAGCTGACTTGCACACGTCTGGAGCAAAGCTACCCCTGCTTTATGAGGGGTAACTTTAGGTCAGCCATTCGTCTTACGCGCACCGCGCATAGCCAGCGCCGAACGTGCGTAGTTTCGGGAATCGGGCATCTCCCTCATTTGAATACAAATTCAATGGGAGCGTAGGATGCCACCAGCGTAAATATGCGCAAGCGTTAAAAAGTTAGTACGGGTGGGAAAAGCCTTTCTGTGGCGCATAGATACGAGGGCGCATATTTTACGCCGCGCATCTCCATATGCGTAAGTTCTTTGAGAATCTGGCCCTATAACTTTTGCGCAAACCAATCAATAAACGCCTATTGTGATTTTTTTTTTTTTTTTTTACCAAAAATATGTAGAAGAATACGTATCGGTCTAAACTGAGGAAAAACATAAAAAAATGATACATTTAATATATTTCAAATTTGTCGCTCTATTTTTGTTTATAGCGCAAAAAAATAAAAAACCGAAGAGGCGATCAAATATCAACAAAAGAAATCTCTATTTGTGGGGGAAAAAAACCCGCCAATTTTGTTTGGGAGCCGCGTCGCAGGACCGCGCAATTGTCAGTTAAAGCGACGCGTCGCCGAATCGCAAAAATGAGCCAGGTCCTTAAGGGGGCAAATCCTTCCGGGGGCTGAAGTGATTCATTAATTTCATTACAAATTTGGCTCGCGGCTCCCAAACAAAATTGGCGTCTTTTTTTCCCCCCACAAATAGAGATTTCTTTTGGTGGTATTTGATCGCCTCTGCGGTTTTTATTTTTTGCAGCTATAAACAAAAATAGAGCGAAAATTTTGAAATATGTTAAATATATCATTTTTTTATGTTTTCCCTCAGTTTAGGCCGATACGTATTCTTCTACATATTTTTGGTAAAAAAAAAAAAAAAATCGCAATAAGCGTTTATCGATTGGTTTGCGCAAAAGATTTATGGCATTTTTATTATTATTATATTTCTTTATTTTACTAGTAATGGTGATCAGTTAGCACTGTAAACAAAAAAAAAACAACAATTTTTTTTTTTTTCTCTTTTTGCTACAAAAAATATCCCCCAAAAAAATGTAAATATTTTTTTCCTCAACTTTTTTTTTTGCAGCAGCAGTCTTTCCAGTCACCCTCGTTTATTTATCATTATTCTTGTTCTGCAGCTTTACAGCAACGCATGTTTATTCATTTATTTATTTTTTTCGACGTCTCGGCAGCGGCAGAACAATGGCGCCATTAATAATCGTGACTTTTGTCCCGGCCTTTTGCGACTTGCGCCGGCTCTCGTTTTAATTAATGCTCAGAAGTTTACATTGAGCAAATACATTTATCTGAGACGGTGGAAGGTATTAGGTTTGGGTTATTTGTATTAATTATCGGACAGCGAAGGAAGAGAGACATTAAGGACGGGGCTAATTTCTCCGCATGCCTGACCCGGCACTAATGAGCGGCGGGTTATATTGATTTATGGCGCTGCGGGAGAGAAGAGGGACGGCAAACATTCACCTGATCATTCAGAATCGCTACAACCAGGAATAGATTGTTACACAAAGCAGGAAACCTGAACCGGGTGATATTTATTTTTTGCCCAATTTTCTTTCTTTTACAATTTTTGTTTTTAACTTTTTTATCTTTTTTTTTTTAATCACTTCGGTACTTAAAAAAAAATGTCACCGATCTCATGATCAGTGTTGCTCACTAGCAGCAGTCGCAGCTTTGTTTACTTACGGGTACCCGGGTGTGACGTCATCACATCGCGCCCGGGCCTCCGACAGTCATAGAGATGTCATCTCTGTGCTTCCTGCCTGCGCCAGACGATTCCTTCTCTGGGCCCCTGATGGCACCGAAACGCCGCTATGATCGTTCTTATGGTGCGCAGGATCGCCGGCTGAAGACATGGATATCTGAATGACGCCTCTACCTGCACCATCATTCAGATATCCCAGGACGTCATATAACGTCCACCCAGGATGGGAGATCCCCTCTGTGGACGTCATATGACGATAGGCCGGTATTGAAGTGGTTAATATAGGTCCAGCCCAGTGGTATAAGGGAGTCACTAATGCTGCCTGGCCCTGCTCTGTGTGCACTGTACACAGGGGTGTCGGGAGGGGGTGGCTAGCCGTGGCTAAAGCCCCAAATGTGACCCCGTGAAGCCCAGCGTCTCACGGTGGCAGGACTGCATTATTAGCCCCAATCCGCCGAGCGAGCGGCGAGCGGCGGGATCAATGTGATCCAGAGCTTCGCCGAGTGTGGCCGAGTCCCATAGCAGGCCCTGCCTTCTGGAGCCTGCGCAACGCCTATGATGGATGTCCCACTGGTCCAATGGCACGACCGCGGGACGTGTGACGTCCATCATAGGCGCTGCATTGGCTCCAGAAGGCGGGAATTACAATATAACAGCCGTGCCGGCGCCACATCCCTGCTCAGCGCTCGGACGGGCCGTGGGCGGCTCTCCTCCTCCCAAGCCAGGCTCCTCGGCTCTCTGACGGAATGACTGCCTGCTGCTGTGACACTGCTGAGCTGAGGTAGGTCAGAACCGTCAGACAGTGTAATAATGTGTATGTAAATGTCAGTGTATGTCAGGAAGGTCAAGTGCTAGCCAAAAAAAAAAAGCCTGCATCACATACAAACTGCCCCCCCCCCCATGACTTCGGGCTGAACCCCCTGGTCTTTTTGCCACCCAGCAACGCCCCTGACTGTACATGTGATTGATATGTAAATCCCAGGCAGCATTAATCGCAGGCGCATTCGTAGGTATCTCAAACTCCCCTGACCCCTGGTCCACTATCACCCCCTGCTGATTGCTGCCGATATTACGGGATGTAAACAAGCCCTGCCTGCCGCTGTCACTGAGCCTGCCATCAGCCTGTACTGCAAAGGTGAGCAGATGGATGGGGGAGGTGGGGGGGGCTGGAGAGTCTCTGAGACTCTGGACAGCACTTTCAGCATATTTTACGAGTACAAGAAAGCTTTTGTTTTGTTTAGCCATGCCCCTTTAAGCCCCACCCACCTTCACCCCATTGTGGACCAGTGGTGCACGTGCCACACTACTTCTCTACTTAAGTTACCCTACGGCACTCTCTCTCTCTTACCCCCCTGTCTCATCCCCTCTCTCTCACCCTCTCTTTCTCTCTCACCCTCTCTTTCTCACCCTCTCTTTCTCACCCTCTCTCTCTCACCCTATCTCTTTCATCCCTCTCTTTCTCTCAATGCCTCTCTTTCTCTCTCACCCCCTCTCTTTCTCTCTCACCCCCTCTATTTCTCTCTCACCCCCTCTCTCTCTGGCTGGGGGGGTGTCTGGGCTGGCTGAGGGGGGGAGTCTGGGCTGGCTGAGGGGGGGAGTCTGGGCTGGCTGAGGGGGGGGGGAGTCTGGGCTGGCTGAGGGGGGGGGAGTCTGGGCTGGCTGAAGGGGGAGTCTGGGATGGCTGAGGGGGGGGAGTCTGGGATGGCTGAGGGGGGGAGTCTGGGATGGCTGAGGGGGGGAGTCTGGGCTGGCTGAAGGGGGCTGTCTGGGCTGGCTAAGGGAGGGAGTCTTGGCTGGCTAAGGGTGGGAGTCTGGGCTGGCTAAGGGGGGGGAGTCTGGGCTGGCTGAGGGGGGGAGTCTGGGCTGGCTGAGGGGGGGGAGTCTGGGCTGGCTGAAGGGGGGAGTCTGGGCTGGCTGAAGGGGGCTGTCTGGGCTGGCTAAGGGAGGGAGTCTGGGCTGGCTGAGGGGGGGGGGGAGTCTGGGCTGGCTGAGGGGGGGTGTCTGGGCTGGATGAGGGTCTCTCTTACAAAAAAAACCTTGTGTGCACCACTCCACTCAGAAGGGCCACCAGGTCCCGTACACCCGAATCCTCTACCCACCACGTCATTACAGGTCACCTTTCAGCTTCCAATTCACTCCTCCATCGGTGCCCGTCTCTCACTCCACAGCTCCACCCTTGCAATTTATGGAGTGTGGGGCAGAGCATGCTGGCTGCAGTCAGATCACTCCGCCACTTCAGTGTTCGTGGGCAACGATTGCTGGATCTATGGACCAGCTGTCAGTAGATATGGTCACTGCCTGTGTGTACACATAAAAAAAATTCCCCAAAACTGCCGGCCCTATAAACTTCAGGGACCACCATGGGGCGTGAAACTTTATGTGGGCAGAGTGTGACAGGGCACAGTGGGCTCCCCTGACCTTGGAGGCCCATGTGCACCACACACCCTGCACACCATGGGTGAAACACCACTGGTGTCACCCCTCTGGCTAGTGTCACCCGGGTGAGGTCCCCCCCCCCGCACCCCCATAGTGACGCCACTGGATCCTAAAAAAAAAATGTCATCTGTTTCCGGTTTCCTGTCCCCTCCCCCATGCTCCTCTGTGGTCCCCCCTGCTCCTCTAATCCTCCCACTGCTACTCTGTTCCCCCCAGTTGCTGTGGGGAGGGAGAGGAGGTGAGCGCTACGGGAAGGGAGAGACAGAGGAGCCGGCCCACTGAGCCATCGGCCCACCGGGAAACTCCCTGTAGTCCCAATGGCCAGTCCATCCCTGTCCAGGGGTGGGGGGCTTTATGAAAAGGACTTTGGAAGCCCTCCAATTAATAAGGGCCAAGGGCCCAGCCACAGCATTCATACTGTAGATCCCCATGTTGTTCTGGGGCACGCTCAATTGGAACCCCCAGAACTGTGATCGAGCTGACCCCCATGGTTCAAGGTCAACTACTGAAGATCAATAGCCAGTAGGACAGGCTAGAGATAATGTCATCACTGTGCAACCAATCACAGTGATGAATGCATGGGAGCCCCTCCCAGCAGCCTCTGGTACCACAGACCAATTAATGGTCTGGCTTGTCCCAGCGACAAGAGACTAATTCTAGTACAAGAAAAAAAAAATATTAAGATGTTATTAAAGGCCCCAAGAATCAGACCGAGACAGAAGTACACTTAAATCACACTTGTTTAACCACTTCAGCCCCGGACCATTATGCAGGTAAAGGACCTTGCCCCTTTTTGTGATTCGGCACTGCGTCGCTTTAACTGACAATTGCGCGGTCGTGCGACGTGGCTCCCAAACAAAATTGGCGTCCTTTTTCCCCACAAATAGAGCTTTCTTTTGGTGGTATTTGATCACCTCTGCGGTTTTTATTTTTTGCGCTATGAACAAAAATAGAGCGACAATTTTGAAAAAAAATCAATATTTTTTACTTTTTGCTCTAATAAATATCCCCCCAAAAAGATATAAAAAAACATTTTTTTTCCCTCAGTTTAGGCCGATACGTATTCTTCTACCTAATTTTGGTAAAAAAAAATCGCAATAAGCGTTTATCGATTGGTTTGCGCAAAATGTATAGCGTTTACAAAATAGGGGGTAGTTTTATTGCATTTTTAAGAAAAAAAATTACTACTAATGGCGGCGATCAGCGATTTTTTTACATGACTGTGACATTACGGAGGGTACTTCGGACAATTTTGACACAATTTTGGGACCATTGTCATTTTCACAGCGAAAAGTGCTATAAAAATGCTCTGATTACTGTGAAAATGACAATTGCAGTTTAGGAGTTAACCACTAGGGGGCGCTGTAGGGGTTAGGGGTGACCTCATATGTGTTTCTAACTGTAGGGGGGCGGGGCTGGACGTGTGATGTCATTGATTGTGTTTCCCTATATCAGGGAACAGACGATCAATGAAGCTGCCACTGTGAAGAACGGGGAAGCTTTGTTTACCTCTCCCCGTTCTTCAGCTCCGGGGACCGATCGCCGGACTCCAGCGGCGATCGGGTCCGCAGGTCCAGCGGTCATGAAGCTTCGGACCTGGTCGCGGGCACGTGCCACCAACCCACGGCTGGGCACTTAAAGAGGACGTACCTGTACGTGCTTGTGCCCAGCCGTGCCGTTCTGCCGACGTATATCTGCAGGAGGCGGTCCTTAAGTGGTTAATAATAATAATAAAAAGATAAACAGGGTAAGCGTAGTCCAGTGATGGGGAACCTTGGCACCCCCAGATGTTTTGGAACTACATTTCCCATGATGCTCATGCACTCGGCAGTGGAGTTGGGCCTCATGGGAAATGTACTTTCAAAACATCTGGGGGTGCCGAGGTTCCCCATCAGTGGCGTAGTCAAAACATAGCCAGAGTTCAGGAACCAGATCGCATACTCAGACAATCCAAAGGTCAGGGAGCCAGAGATAAAGGTAATAGAACAGCAAGAAGAATCTGGAGCCAGAAGCAACGTCAGCCAAGCAAGTCTTCAGCAGGAACGCATATTTCAAAGGTTCCTTCACCCAAAAGGCAGCTGAAGTCTCACCAGTGTTCAGTGTCCAATCAGACGACTTCTTCTCTCGAAGGAACTGTATGGAATCTCTAAAGACCCAATTCTCTTATGAGATTTCCCTTCTCATGCAATCATGGACAATTAGGGAATAGGAGAACAGTGAGCTTGCTCCCCCCCCCCCCTTTTTTTTGTATTAGACCAGGCCTCATGCTTTTCAACATTGGAGGGAGTACCTTGAAAGGGGTTATGGCAAAGCCTCTCCTCCTTGCAAGGAACCATCCACATGTTGAGGAACTTGTTCCAATGTTGAAGCCTTCCCCATGTCTGTTGTCCCTCACTGATGTCCTAATGATAGGCTCTCCTCGCTTCCTCTGTAAGCTCTCCTAATAATAAGGGTTAGAGCCCAGCCACAACATACATCGATCACCATGTTGTTCTGGGGCGCTCTCAGTTGGTACCCCCAGAACTTTGATCAAGCTGTCACCAACCGCCTATAGTCAACTGCTGATGATCGGTAGTCGGTAGATGTCAGAAACCATGAATCAGACCGTGACAGAAGTACAGTTGGATCACACTTGTTTATTAATAATAAAAAGATAAACAGGGTGGGACAGATTCTCAAAAGAATTACGCGGTGTATCTACAGATACAGCGTCGTAATTCCAATATCCCGCCGGCGTATCATTGTTTTGTATTTACAAAACAAGATACGCCCGAATTACGCTAGGATCCGACTGGCGTAAGTCACTTACACCGTCGGATCCTAAATGCAATACTACGCTGGCCGCTAGGTGGCGTTTACGTCGATTTTCACCCTGAATATGCAAATGAGCTGATACGCCGATTTCCGAACGTTTTTTGCGCCGCGTTTGCGTAGTTTGTGTATGCGTAAGGTTACCCCTACTTTAAGGAAAGGGTAACCTTGGGTAGGTCCGTCGTAAGCCATGTTAAGTATGGACGTCGGGACAGCGTCATGTTTTTCCGTCGTTTGCGTAACGCATCGCGAATAGGCCTTTACGTTAATTACGTTGCCGTCGTAGACGCTGTATTTGCGGCGTACGATGGAGCATGCGCAGTGGCCTACGTTTAAGGCCGGCGCATGCGCAGTTCGTTCGGCACGGGGGCGTGCTAAATTTAAATACAGCACGCCCCCCTCCTTCCCTATTTGAATTACGCGGCCTTACGCCGTCCCCTTTACGCTGACGCAAATTACGGAGCAAGTGCTTTGAGAATACAGCACTTGCCCGTAAAAACTGCGTAGGCGTAGCGTAAATGGGATACGCTACGCTACGCGGGAAATACGCATTTTTTTAAGAATCTGGCCCAGTAAGCGTAGTCCAGTGATGGAGAACCTCGGCACCCCAGCTCTGTTCTCCGGTTCCAAACGGATAGACGTTTTAATGGTAAAACTCAGGCTCTTATACAATTAGCAACAAAATATGAACAATGACCCAACTCCACCCACAACATGACACAGGGAGCCCAATACGCATTTTTAGTCAGACTTTCTGGCACCGATATAATCTACATGAGCTAATTAGCTACAGCTGACAAGTCAGACATCAAGACTCCGGCTTCTCTCACCTGCTATACAATACACATATATCATCAATAGAAATTCACACAGAACAGTGTTAATTAGCATCACACAATGAAAAGGTCTTTAGAAGCCAGAGTAAGGCTAGTTTACATGACAGTAGCAGACTTTATCACTGTGCTGTGATTCGTTACAGGACAAGCTGATTTTTGTCAAGGGGGGTGTCCCTGAATGGTAGTTTGGAAATGTGGTCACCCTAGTCCATGCCTAGTCCATGCCTCACTGTGTCCATGTGAATGCCTCGCTGTTCCCATACCTCACTGTGTCCATGCCTCACTGTGTCCATGCCTCGCTGTGCCCATGCCTCACTGTGTCCATGCCTCGCTGTGTCCATGCCTTACTGTGCCCATGCCTCACTGTGTCCATGCCTCACTGTGTCCATGTCTCACTGTGCCAAAATTTTGAAAATTCTGTGCTCTAGCGGTAGGTCCCCCAGACAGCAAACTTTGCACACTTGTAGATGAGAAATTGGGCTACATGTGTGCCAAGTTTGGGGTCCAGGAGACCTACAACTGGCCGGTACCGGGTACCCAAAGTCACTGGGGAAATTAATGTTTAACATAGGAGTCTATGGAAAGGTTGCCCGGATTTGAAAAATCGGTACTTCCCAGCCGTAAGTCCCCCAGACAACAAACTTTGCACATGTGTAAAGGAAGAGTGGCGCTACATGTGTGCCAAGCTTGAGGACGCGGCCAGTACTGAGCCCCCAAATCCGGGTGATCAGGCGCAAAAAGGTGACTTGAGTATAAGCCGAGGGGGGCATTTTCAGCACAAAAAAATGTGCTGGAAAACTCGGCTTATACTCGAGTATATACGGTAAAATAAATTCTCTGCGAGCCCAAGCAGCTCAATATCCAAAACTGTGAATTTTCCCCGCCATCGCACCTTCCCATCGCCGGTGTGTTTACACCGCCAAACACCATTTCCAAAAATAAACATAAAAGGGTGAGTAAAATATTTTTATTACGACAGAGAAATATTTACTATCTCAGAGAATTCCTGGTGGGAGAATTGTGCAAAAAAAAGAAAAAGGCTTCACTTCCCATCGAACGTTATTCATTCGTCATTAGCGCGCTCTGTGTGTCGGGTTATTTTTCTACATTAGAAGGCGGGTCGGCTTTGAGGAGAGGAACTTTCACTGGCTGCATTAATGGGAAAACCTTTTGGAAATATCGCTAATGATTTCTGTAAACAATTACGTATTGTGAGAGCGCCATTCATTGCGGCGTGAAAACCCGAACGATTGGGCTCTGCAATTACCAGACTCATCGACTTGTGAATTACAAGCAGTATTTTTTAAATGTAGGAAACGGCGAGAGCCGAGCGTGCGCGTTCAAGGAGGCTGATTATTAGATGTTCATGCCAAAAGGGAACTGCTAAGAGAATAATGACAATGACATTGTGTGTTATATGGGAAATTCTGGTGTATACATTGTCAGGGCCACCATCAGGGGGGTACAGGCAGTACACCTGTAAGGGGCCCGCATGGCAACCCCCTTTTTTAGGGGTCCGGAGGTCCACAGGGGCTTGGATGGAAACCCCTTTTTTTATTTATTTTTTATAAACTTTTTTTTAATTTATTTTTATTTTATTTGTTATTAAAGGGCCAAGAGGTTCCCAGGGGCCCGGAGATCCTCAGGGCCTCAGATGGCAACCCCCCCTTTTTTTTATTAAAAAAAATATTATTTTTATATATAGGGCCAGATTCAGGTAGATGGGAGCATCTTTGCTCTGGAGTAACGCTTCTCATTTGCGTTGCGCTGCAGAAATTTTAGGAGCAAGTGCTGTCATTCATGAAGCACTTGCTCCTAAAGTTGCGGCAGCGCATCACAATGAGCGGCGATCGGAATTCAAATAAATTGGGCGGGTACAGGGCGTAGTATGCTAACTAAGCTAGTCCGATCGCGGCGAACGTAAGCGCATGCGTCGAGTGTTTAAAACATCCCCGTGCGCATGCTCCAAAATCTGTGAATGAACGTCAATGACGTCACATCCCCATTCATGACCGTTTTACGCAAGCGACGTTTTTTTATTTTTTTCCGACGCGATGACGACGCCTATACCTAACATAGGATATTCCAACCCCATGTAGGTATAACTATGCGCCGCGTATCCCGTCCGGAAACGTCGTAACGTCACTGCGTCGCGCCGGAATGCGATCGTGAATTGCCGATTTCCGCTCATTAACATATTTTTTGAGCGGAAATCGGCGGGAACGCCCCCGGCGCCATTTTTAAGTTGAAGTAACGATGCGATGGCGAAACTCAGTTACGCTGCTCGCATCGGAGCTTCAACCCGGCGTTTCTTGTTTTCTGGTTACAGAAAACAGAAACGGCGGCTCAAAGTCACAGTTAGGCTGGCGGATCACTGGATCCGCCAGCCTAACTGTTCCTGAATCTGGCCCATATTATTTATTTTTTTCCTTTTTATATATACATATATATATATATATATATTTTATTAAAGGGCTCAGAGGTCAACAGGGCCCCGTGTGGCAACCCCCCCCCTTTTTTATAAATGTTTAATTTGTTTTGTTTGTGTTTTTATATATATATATTTTTTTTTTTTATTAAAAGGCCCAGAGGTCCCCAGGGCCCTGGATGGCTACCCTCCTTTTTTATATATATTTTTCTTTATTTCTTCTCCTTTTTGTAAAGCCCCCCCCTGCTTCTCAATTTCAGGCACCCCCCCCCCCCCGTTCTCTTCTCCAGGGGGCCCATGCCTGAACCTGTTTAAGGGGCCCCATAATTCCTGATGGCGGCCCTGTTATTGTAATTGTAACATTCCCTGTGTGTTAATAATTCCCCCTGTATTCCCAACACTAATCCTCCCTGTAACCCCAACACTAACCCTCCCCGTAACCCCAACACTAACCCTCCCCGTAACCCTCCCTGTAACCCCAATACTAACCCTCCCCGTAACCTCAACACTAATCCTCCCCGTAACCCTCCCTGTAACCCCAACACTAACCCTCCCCGTAACTCCAACACTAATCCTCCCTGTAACCCCAACACTAACCCTCCCCGTAACCCTCCCCGTATTCCCAACGCTAACCCTCCCCGTAACCCCAACACTAACCCTCCCCGTAATCCTCCCTGTAACCCCAATACTAACCCTCCCCGTAACCCCAACACTAATCCTCCCCGTAACCCTCCCTGTAACCCCAACACTAACCCTCCCCGTAACCCCAACACTAATCCTCCCTGTAACCCCAACACTAACCCTCCCCGTAACCCTCCCCGTATTCCCAACGCTAACCTCCCCGTAATCCCAACTCTAACCTCCCCGTATTCCCAACGCCAACCCTCCCCGTATTCCCAACGCCAACCCTCCCCGTATTCCCAACGCCAACCCTCCCCGTATTCCCAACGCCAACCCTCCCCGTATTCCCAACGCCAAACCTCCCCGTATTCCCAACGTCAACCCTCCCCGTATTCCCAACGCCAACCCTCCCCGTAACCCCAACACTAATCCTCCCCGTAACCCCAGCACTAATCCTCCCCGTAATCCCAACTCTAACCCTCCCCGTAACCCCAACACTAATCCTCCCTGTAACCCCAACACTAACCCTCCCCGTAACCCTCCCCGTATTCCCAACGCTAACCCTCCCCGTAACCCCAACACTAACCCTCCCCGTAACCCTCCCTGTAACCCCAATACTAACCCTCCCCGTAACCCCAACACTAATCCTCCCCGTAACCCTCCCTGTAACCCCAACACTAACCCTCCCCGTAACCCCAACACTAATCCTCCCTGTAACCCCAACACTAACCCTCCCCGTAACCCTCCCCGTATTCCCAACGCTAACCCTCCCCGTAATCCCAACTCTAACCCTCCCCGTATTCCCAACGCCAACCCTCCCCGTATTCCCAACGCCAACCCTCCCCGTATTCCCAACGCCAACCCTCCCCGTATTCCCAACGCCAACCTTTCCCGTATTTCCAACGCCAACCCTCCCCGTATTCCCAACGCCAAACCTCCCCATATTCCCAACGTCAACCCTCCCCGTATTCCCAACGCCAACCCTCCCCGTAACCCCAACACTAATCCTCCCCGTAACCCCAGCACTAATCCTCCCCGTAATCCCAACTCTAACCCTCCCCGTATTCCCAACGCTAACCCTCCCCTAATCCCAACACTAATCCTCCCTGTAATCCCAACGCCAACCCTCCCCGTAATCCCAACGTCAACCCTCCCCATATTCCCAACGCCAACCCTCCCCGTATTCTCAACGCCAACCCTCCCCGTATTCCCAACGCCAACCCTCCCCGTATTCCCAACGCCAACCCTCCCCGTATTCCCAACGCCAACCCTCCCCGTATTCCCAACGCTAACCCTCCCTGTTACCCCAACACTAGCCCTCCCCTAATCCCAACACTAATCCTCCCTGTAACCCCAACACTAACCCTCCCCGTAACCCCAACACTAACCCTCCCCGTAACCCTCCCGTAACCCAATACTAACCCTCCCCGAAACCCCAACACTAATCCTCCGTAACCCCCCTGTAACCCCAACACTAACCCCTCCCCCGTAACCCCAACACTAATCCTCCCTGTAACCCCAACACTAACCCTCCCCGTAACCCTCCCGTATTCCCAACGCTAACCCTCCCCGTAATCCCAACTCTAACCCCCCCCCGTATTCCCAACGCCAACCCTCCCCGTATTCCAACGCCAACCCCTCCGTATTCCCAACGCCCAACCCCCCCGTATTCCCAACGCCAACCCTCCCCGTATTCCCAACGCCCAACCTCCCCGTATTCCCAAACGTCAACCCTCCCCGTATTCCCAACGCCAACCCTCCCCGTAACCCCAACACTAATCCTCCCCGTAACCCCAGCACTAATCCTGCCCCGTAATCCCAACTCTAACCCTCCCCCGTATTCCCAACGCTAACCCTCCCCTAATCCCAACACTAATCCTCCCTGTAATCCCAACACCAACCCTCCCCGTAATCCCAACGTCAACCCTCCCCATATTCCCAACGCCAACCCTCCCCGTATTCCCAACGCCAACCCTCCCCGTATTCCCAACGCCAACCCTCCCCGTATTCCCAACGCCAACCCTCCTCGTATTCCCAACGCTAACCCTCCCTGTTACCCCAACACTAGCCCTCCCCCTAATCCCAACACTAATCCTCCCTGTAACCCCAACACTAACCCTCCCTGTAACCCCAACGCTAATCCTCCCTGTAACCCCAACACTAACCCTCCCTGTAACCCCAACACTAGCCCTCCCCCTAATCCCAACACTAATCCTCCCTGTAACCCCAACACTAACCCTCCCTGTAACCCCAACGCTAATCCTCCCTGTAACCCCAACACTAACCCTCCCTGTAACCCCAACACTAGCCCTCCCTGTAACCCCAACACTAATCCTCCCTGTAACCCCAACACTAACCCTCCCTGTAACCCCAACACTAGCCCTCCCTGTAATTCCAAAGATAACCCTCCCCGTAACCACAACGCTAATCCTTCCTGTAACCCCAACACTAGCCCTCCCTGTAACCCCAACGCTAACCCTCCCTGAAATGCCTCGCACAGACAACCGGTTTTCCCGACCGTAAAACGTGCATGCTCACAATCAGGTTATGAGACGGAAGCTCTCGTTCTGGTAAACTAGCGTTCGTAATGGAGATCGCAAATTCATCACGCTGTAATAGACTGAAAAGCACAAGGCTGAAAAGCGTGAATCGTCTCTCACCAAACTTCTACTAACGTGAGGATCAGCAAAAGCAGCCCAAAGGGTGGCGCCATTTGAATGGAACTTCCCCTTTTATAGCGCCATCGTACGTGTTGTACGTCACCGCCCTTTGGACGGGCGGTATTTGGCCTGAACGTCAGGGCTCGAGTGTGGGAACGGCGTCCCTGCACTTTTTTCACAGCAAGAACACCGTTCCCTTTACAGGACTAGAACAGCCTCGAGCATCTGAGCCGCCCGAGCCGATCCTTCACTAAGCGGCGATGCCCATCAACGCTGCATAGTGAAGGACTCGACTCGAGTCACTGTCAGGGGCAAGCAAACTGAGCCGAGCCGGACTCGGAGCTCCTCCTCCAGGCTACGACATAGCCTGCCACATGTCCTTCAGTACGTGGCCGATTGCATGTGACATCATGCAGATGCGGAGTGCGTCTCCTCTCCTCACACCCTGACACGCACTCTGCCCTGACACATTGACACTGTGACACATTGTACCCTGCTATAATATATATATATATATATATATAGATTGACCTGCCAGCCAGCACTGAGACCAGCCAGCCAGCACCCTGAGACCACCCAGCCAGCACCCGGAGGTCAGCCAGCCAGCACCCGGAGGTCAGCCAGCCAGCACCCTGAGGCCAGCCAGCACCCTGAGGCCAGCCAGGCCAGCACTGAGATCAGCCAGCCAGCCAGCACCCTAAGACCAGACAGCCAGAACTAAGACCAGCCTGCCAGCACGCTGAGGCCAGCCAGCACCCTGAGACCAGCCAGCCAGCACCCTGAGGCCAGCCAGCCAGCACTGAGATCAGCCAGCCAGCCAGCACCCTAAGACCAGACAGCCAGTACTAAGACTAGCCTGCCAGCACGCTGAGACCAGCCAGCCAGCACCCTGAGACCAGCCAGCCAGCACCCTGAGGCCAGCTAGCCAGCACTGAGATCAGCCAGCCAGCACCCTGAGGCCAGCCAGCCAGCACCCTGAGGCCAGCCAGCACTGAGACCAGCCAGCCAGCACCCTGAGGCCAGCCAGCACTGAGACCAGCCAGCCAGCACCCTGAGACCAGCCAGCACCCTGAGGTCAGCCAGCCAGCACTGAGACCAGTCAGCCAGAACCCTGAGGCCAGCCATCCAGCACTGAGACCAGTCAGCCAGCACCCTGAGGCCAGCCAGCACCGAGACTAGTCAGCCAGCACCCTGAGGCCAGCCAGCCAGCACCCTGAGACCAGCCAACCAGCACCCTGAGGCCAGCCAGGCCAGCACTGAGGCCAGCCAGCCAGCATTGAGACCAGCCAGCCAGCACCCTGAGGCCAGCCAGCCAGCACTGAGACCAGCCAGCCAGCACCCTGAGGCCAGCCAGCCAGCACTGAGACCAGCCAGCCAGCACCCTGAGATCAGCCAGCCAGCATTGAGACCAGCCAGGCCAGCACCCTGAGACCAGCCAGCCAGCACTGAGACCAGCCAGCCAGCACCCTGAGACCAGCCAGCACCCTGAGGCCAGCCAGCCAGCACTGAGACCAGTCAACCAGCACCCTGAGGCCAGCCAGCACCCTGAGGCCAGCCAGCCAGCACTGAGACCAGTGAGCCAGCACCCTGAGGCCAGCCAGCCAGCACCCTGAGGCCAGCCAGACAGCACCCTGAGACCAACCAACCAGCACTGAGACCAGCCAGGCCAGCACCAGTATTTTCTGTGAAATATATATGAATATGAGCGTATCATTTTTTTTTGTGTGGGAGTGGAAATTTTTATTTCTCCTTCTTACCTGGCGGAGAAGAGTCCAGAACATTTTCCGTCTTTTCTTGGTTGCCCGCCGAGGGGAGAGGCTGACCTTACAAAACACGGAATGGTAAATTGTATTAGTGTGTTTAATGTACGTGGCAAACAGCCGCCCCGCACTATTAATAAAACGCCGGGTTCCCATTGTATTTGCTTAATCTGTTTAGACTAATGAGATTACGGAACGTTCAATAGTCATTTCATTAAAGATTCTGCAGGCAGGACACGGAGTGGTGTCAGCCGAGGGACCCGAACCTTCCAGGAGGAACATAGAAAGCCCTCACTGACGTCTGGAGAGGAGAAGTGCTTGTGAAGCCGAGGGGGTCAAAGAACCCAACACTCCATCCATCGTAATATTCATTACAGCAATGTGAGACGTGGTTACAGAATGCAGATCAGCAGAGGAACTCAACTGCAGTACTTCTAAACGTAACCTTTATTTGTGTACATATATATACTTTCTATACACTGATACAACTACGCCAATAATGAAACTGAATGACATCGATTGTATGGTTACAATGGCATCTGAAAGTGGGTGGGGTATATTAGGCAACATGCAAACATGTCCATAAAAATTTGATTGGCAAGCGTAAGGATTTGAGGAACTTTGAAAAGGACCAAATTGTAATGTGTTGATGAATGGGTCAGAGCAACTCCAAAAACTGCAGCTCTTGTGGGATTTTCCCGGTCTGCAGTGGTCCGGACCGACCAAAAAGTGGTCCAAGGAAGGTGAACCAGCCAACAGGGTCATAGGTGGCCAAAGCTCATTGATGGAGGTGGGGAAGGAAGGCTCATTGATGGAGGTGGAGAGGGAAGGCTCATTGATGGAGGTGGGGAGGGAAGGCTCATTGATGGAGGTGGGGATGAAGGCTCATTGATGGAGGTGGGGAAGGAAGGCTCATTGGTGGACATGGGGAGGAAAGGCTCATTGATGGAGGTGGGGAGGGAAGGCTCATTGATGGAGGTGGGGGAAGGAAGGCTCATTAATGGAGGTGGAGAGGGAAGTCTCATTGATGGAGGTGGAGAGGGAAGTCTCATTGATGGAGGTGGGGAGGGAAGGCTCATTGATGGTGGTGGGGAGTGAAGGCTCATTGATGGAGGTGGGGAGGGAAGGCTCATTGATAGAGGTGGGAAGGGAAGGCTCATTGATGGAGGTGCGGAGGGAAGGCTCATTGATGGAGGTGGGGGAGGGAAGGCTCATTGATGGAGGTGGGAAGAGAAGGGTCATTGATGGAGGTGGGGATGAAGGCTCATTGATGGAGGTGGGAAGGGAAGGGTCATTGATGGAGGTGGGGATGAAGGCTCATTGATGGAGGTGGGGAGGGAAGGCTCAGTGATGGAGGTGGGGAGGGAAGGCTCATTGATGGAGGTGGGGAGGGAAGACTCATTGATGGAGGTGGGGAGGGAAGGCTCATTGATGAGTTGGAGGGGGAAGGCTCATTGATGAATGTAGGGAGGGAAGACTCATTGATGGAGGAAGGGGAGGCAAGACTCATTGATGGAGGTGGGGAGGGAAGGCTCATTGGTGGAGGTGGAGAGGGAAGTCTCATTGATAGAGGTGGGGAGGGAAGGCTCATTGATGGAGGTGGGGATGAAGGGTCATTGATGGAGATGGGAAGGGAAGGCTCATTTATGGTGGTGGGGAGGTAAGGCTCATTGATGGAGGTGGGAAGGCAAGGGTCATTGATGGAGGTGGGGATTAAGGCTCATTGATGGAGGTGGGGATGAAGGCTCATTGATGGAGGTGGGAATGAAGGGTCATTGATGGAGGTGGGGAGGGAAGGCTCATTGATGGAGATGGGAAGGGAAGGTTCATTGATGGTGGTGGGGAGGTAATGCTCATTGATGGAGGTGGAGGGAGGGAAGGCTCATTGATGGAGGTGGAGGGAGGGAAGGCTCATTGATGGAGATGGGAAGGGAAGGGTCATTGATGGAGGTGGGGAGGGAAGGCTCATTGATGGAGGTGGGGATGAAGGGCCATTGATGGAGGTGGGGATGAAGGGCCATTGATGGAGGTGGGGATGAAGGGCCATTGATGGAGGTGGGGATGAAGGGCCATTGATGGAGGTGGGGATGAAGGGCCATTGATGGAGGTGGGGATGAAGGGTCATTGATGGATGGGCACCCAATATGTACCCCGTCTAATTTCTATTCCCCTAATTTAAAAAAAAACAAAGTGCAAGGACTGCTTCTTGACTCGGTATGTCTGGAAATTCATGTTCCCGGCTGTGCAGGGTGGGAGACAAACCACAATCCCCAGCGGGGTGTACGGGGGAAGCGCCACACATGGATCACTTGTACCGCGATATGAGGAAAAAGAAAAAAAAAGAGCAATGGCGTATAAGAAGTGAGGAGCGTCGGGGGAGCTCCTTCCCTATCAGACACACAACACTCTTATCAGCCGATTACCTGAAGTGCCGATGCTCCAGTGTAAGAGCCGGTAATGGCGCCTATTGAGCTCAGCTCGCTGTCATCGCCGATCGAATGAAGAGTTGTTTACTAATCAGTCTGGGGAAGTTTGGGCTTCACGGATGAGTGACTTGTAAGAAAAAGAAAAAAATATATTCCCTGAAGTCTTCTCCAGACAAACAGATTGTAGAGGAGGAAACTGCAGAGAAATAAGACCTGGGAGGAATCTGTTCCCGCACATTCCTGCACATTCCCACACATTCCCGCACATTGGGCGTCATTTACTAAAGCTAACGTAAAAATCCAGGAACAGAGGCGTAACTAGAACCTTCATGGCCCCTGTGCAGAAAACCATGAAGGGCCCCCCCTGGCCCCTGTCCTGGGGACATTTCCAATGGTCTCGGGGGACCCTTCCAGCTGTCCTGGGGCCCTCCCCTTTGAGCCCAGGACCCTTCCCACTGATTCTGATCCTTTACTTTCATTTAGGGGCCCTTTCACATATTCTGCAGCGTGCGCCCTCTTCCTGCTGTCTTGGGGCCCCCTATGGTGGCGTAACTCCAGGGCCCAGTCTTGGTAGCTCTACCACTGCTAGGGCCTTTCTGTCTTTCTCTCTCTGTGGTCGATGGCCCCTCCGTTTGTCTCTCCCTCTCACTGGGGCCCCTTTTGCACTCTCTCTCACCTCTTTGGTGCTTAGGGTTACCCCACACAAATTTGGCTGCACAGATCCGCAGCTACCCAGCAGTACCACCAGCCTTGGGCCCGCTGGTGCCCCCCTCACTTGGAGCTTCTGAAGATGAGAACAGAAAGATGGTAAGGATAAGACACCACAGCAAGGAACCAGTTCCGGTCACACAGTGGGGGGAGGGATCGACTGGTCAGCAGAGGAGAAGGTCCCAGGCACTGAGCACAGGGACATGGACAGCTGCGTCTCCAAATGCATCACCGGGGAGGGAGGTGGTACTGGGAGAACTAAGCACAGCACAGACACAAAGACACAGGATACAGTAGGGGAGAGGGACCCTTATACATGTTCTGCAGCAGGTCTTGGGGCCCCTCCACATTCCCAAGACTTGCTACAAATCAAAAGGCGAACAAAGATTCGCAGTCCAAGGACCCCCCGGCTATGGAACGCTCTACCCGCGGACATCCGCTTGGAAGAAAACCATATGGCCCTCAGGAAGAAGCTTAAGACCCACCTCTTCTAAAGACACAGGTGGACACTGGCTGCAAAAGCACCTTGAGGCGATTTAATTTGCGTTTGTAGCGCTATACAAGTTACTCATTCATTCACAGCGGCGGAATGCCAGGGCCCGGTCACAAATGTGACCTTTGTGACCCTGGTAGTTCTGCCACTGCATGTAAGTGTTACAATTACATCTCACTTAGAGAAACTTCAGCCCCAGTAATGCTTAGTCTGCACCCCCCTCCAGCCTTCGGGGGGGTTCTGGTCTCTGCCCAGCCTTTGGCACCAGGCAGAGATCGGCGGCACATCTGTGCAGGCACCGAGTCATGCACAATCAACCAGCTATTTGGGACCTCTTTAACTATGTGCATCTTCATGCATGTGTATAGGAAACCTGCACATGTGCAGATATACCCAGAGGTGTATTTAGATTTTGTGCTGCCCTAGGCCTGACTAAGCTTGCGCACCCTCTAATTTAAATATGACCCACCCCTTCCTGTCAAAGCCACACCCCTGTCATATTCTTGGGAAGAGGACAGAGGGACGCCCTGGGAGAAGGACAGAGGGACGCCCTGGAAGAAGGACAGAGGGACGCCCTGGAAGAAGGACAGAGGGACGCCCTGGGAGAAGGACAGAGGGACGCCCTGGGAGGAGGACAGAGGGACGCCATGGGAGGAGGAGAGAGGGACGCCCTGGGAGGAGGAGAGAGGGACGCCCTGGGAGGAGGAGAGAGGGACGCCCTGGGAAAAGAACAGAGGGACGCCCTGGGAAAAGAACAGAGGGACGCCCTGGGAGGAGGACAGAGGGACGCCCTGGGAGGAGGAGAGAGGGACGCCCTGGGAGGAGGAGAGAGGGACGCCCTGGGAGGAGGAGAGAGGGACGCCCTGGGAGGAGGAGAGAGGGACGCCCTGGGAGGAGGAGAGAGGGACGCCCTGGGAGGAGGAGAGAGGGATGCCCTGGGAGGAGGTGAGAGGGACGCCCTGGGAGGAGGAGAGAGGGACGCCCTGGGAGGAGGAGAGAGGGACGCCCTGGGAGGAGGAGAGAGGGACGCCCTGGGAGGAGGAGAGAGGGATGCCCTGGAGGAGGTGAGAGGGACGCCCTGGGAGGAGGAGAGAGGGACGCCCTGGGAGGAGGAGAGAGGGACGCCCTGGGAGGAGGAGAGAGGGACGCCCTGGGAGAAGGACAGAGGGACGCCCTGGGAAAAGAACAGAGGGACGCCCTGGGAAAAGAACAGAGGGATGCCCTGGGAGGAGGACAGAGGGACGCCCTGGGAGGAGGACAGAGGGACGCCCTGGGAGGAGGAGAGAGGGACGCCCTGGGAGGAGGAGAGAGGGACGCCCTGGGAGGAGGACAGAGGGACGCCCTGGGAGGAGGAGAGAGGGACGCCCTGGGAGGAGGAGAGAGGGACGCCCTGGGAGGAGGAGAGAGGGATGCCCTGGGAAGAGGACAGAGGGCCGCCCCCCACAAAGTGCCACCCTAGGCCTGGGCCTTGTTGGCCTAGGCCAGAATACATCCCTGGATATACCAGAGGTGTCTACAAGGTCCCGGAGCCCGGGCAAAGCCGTTCAACACACGCACACTTATGCCCTGTACACACGATCGGTTCGTCTGATGAAAAATTTTTCATCAGATATCCGATGAAGCTGACTTTCATCAGTCGTGCCTACACACCATCAGTTAAAAATCCGCTCGTGTCCAACGCAGTGACGTAAAACACAACGGCGTGCTGAGAAAAATGAAGTTCAACGCTTCCGAGCATGCGTCGACTTGACTCTGAGCATGCGTGGATTTTTGAATGATGTATTTCCCCACAGACGATCGTTTTTTTTATATCGTTTTTTTAACTATAAGAAAAATTTAAAACCGGTTCTATTTTTTTTCACCGATGGGAAAAAAAACGACGGGGCCCACACACAATTGTTTCGTCCGATGAAAACGGTCCACAATTGCCAAAAGTTATTTTGGTACTGGTCCCATCGATAACATTTTCCTGCAGTTTTTAGACCCAGCCCCTGACATCATGGGCCCGTCCATTTCTTCCTAAACTCGCTTCTCTCCATAAAGAGGACCTGTCACACACCATTCCTATTACAAGGGATGTTTACATTCCTTGTAATAGGAATAAAAGCGATCGAAAAAAAAAAATGTAAAAAAAAGTGTAAAAAATAAGTAAAAAAAAAAAAAAAATACAAAAAATAAAATGCCCCTGTCCCCGATAGCGCGCGCTCAGAAGCGAACGCACACGTAAGTCCCGCCCACGTAGGTAAACGTCGTTCAAACCACACATGTGAGGTAATGCCGCGTGCGTTAGAGCGCCAACAACAATTCTAGCACTAGACCTCCTCTGTCACTATAAACTGGTAACCTGTAAAAATGTTATGGAGATTTTTAAGTAATGAAGTTTGGCGCCATTCCATGAGTGTTGCGCAATTTTAAAGCGTG
Source organism: Rana kukunoris (assembly GCA_029574335.1). Classification (NCBI taxonomy): domain Eukaryota; kingdom Metazoa; phylum Chordata; class Amphibia; order Anura; family Ranidae; genus Rana; species Rana kukunoris. The sequence goes on along the minus strand of CM056052.1, from coordinate 560,263,235 downwards.
ACGCGTTGGGTATCTATTTACTTGGCGTAACTTCATCTTTCACATTATACAAACAAATTGGGCTAACTTTACTAATTTGTTATTTTTTAATTACAAAAAATAAAGGCGTTTGAAAAATGATTGCGCACATACCGTGCAAGATAAAAAGTTGCAATGACCGCCATTTTATTCCCTAGGGTGTCTGCTTAAAAAAAAACATATATAATGTTTGGAGGTTCTGTGTAATTTTCTAGCAAAATAATGATGATTTGTACATGTGGGAGAGAAGTGCCGGATTCGGCCCCGGTATGGAGGTGGGATTTAAAGCCCGGTATTGAGGTGGTTAAATCTAAAAACTGAGGACTAGCGGTGGAAGAGAAGTACTGTTGGGGACGGCTCTAGGTTGAAGGTGAATATTACAGCAAAAAAATATATATATATACAGTACAGACCAAAAGTTTGGACACACCTTCTCATTCCAAGAGTTTTCTTTATTTTCATGACTATGACAATTGTAGAGTCACACTGAAGGCATCAGAAGTAACACATGTGGAATTCTATACATAACAAAAAAGTGTGACACAACTGAAAATCTGTCGTATTCTCGGTCCTTTTGCTTTGCACACTCTCGGCATTCTCTTGTCACCTGAAATGCTCTTCCAACAGTCTTGAAGGAGTTCCCAGAGATGCTTCGCACTTGTTGGCCCTTTTGCCTTCACTCTGCGGTCCAGCTCACCCCAAACCATCTGGATTGGGTTCAGGTCCGGTGACTGTGGAGGCCGGGTCATCTGGCGCAGCCCCCCCATCACTCTCCTTCTTGGTCAAATAGCCCTTCCCCCGCCTGGAGGTGTGTTTGGGGTCATTGTCCTGTTGATGGTCCAACTAAACGCAAAGATGGAATAGCATGCCGCTGCAAGATGCTGTGGTAGCCATGCTGGTTCAGTATGACCCCCCCCCCCAACAGTGTCACCAGCAAAGCACCCCCACACCATCACACCTCCTCCTCCTCCATGCTTCACAGTGGGAACCAGGCATGTAGAGTCCATCCGTTCACCTTTTCTGCGTCGCACAAAGACACGGTGGTTGGAACCAAAGATCTCGGACTCATCAGACCAAAGCACAGATTTCCACTGGTCTAATGTCCATCCCTTGTGTTCTTTACCCCAAACAAGTCTCTTCTGCTTGTTGCCTTTCTTTAGCAGATATTCTACCATGAAGGCCGGATTCACACCGTCTCCTCTTATCAGTTCTTCTAGAGATGTGTCTGCTGCAAAAGGACCTAGAATGTGACATATTTTCAGTTGTGTCACACTTTGTTGTTATGTATATAATTCCACATGTGTTACTTCATAGTTTTGATGCCTTCAGTGTGAGGCGGCGTACACACGACCGAGGTTCTCGCTGAAAACCAGCGAGAACCTCGCTGGAAGCTGCATTCCAGCGAGGACCTCGGCCGTGTGTACGCTCTCGGCGAGCATCCCGTCGGGAAGCCCGTCGAGCAGAAATAGAGAGCACGTTCTCTATTTGCTCGACGGCCCGCCTGGATGAATGGCTGGTAGCCATTCCCGACGGGCGGGTCGCCGATTTCGACGGCCGGCAGAGAACCTCGACGGGCGGAAACGATGTGTTCTGCCCGTCGAGGTTCTCTGCCGTGTGTACACGGCCTGACTCTACAATTTTCATGGTCATGAAAATAAAGAAAACTCTTGGAATGAGAAGGTGTGTCCAAACTTTTGGTCTGTACTGCATATATTCTTTTTTTTTTTGCAGGTGCAAGGAATAACATTTTAATAAAAGTTGTCGCTTTTTGTAGCGTGAGGAGAATTTACGATACAAAATGTGGCATGAAATCCATTATTTATCGGTCTCCCCAGTATAATTTTACACGGTGTTCAGCTTTTATTATGTTTTTTTTTTATTTTACCTTGTCTCTGGGTAGTTAGAAAAAAAAAAACACACATCTGTCACTCAAAAAAAAAAAACCTGATTGGCTCGGCGCTGTAAATCTGCCACTCAGGAATAGAGAGAAGAATTGTAATCCTCGGCGGCTCTCCTCCATAAATCCCGGATGTTTCTGAGCCGCGTTTGGGCCGATCGGCAGAAGGTCTGGAGAATTCACGAATGCAGAACTCGCCGTTTGTCTTTGATCTTCAAATCCTCATCATTAATTCAGAAGTGGGATCTGTATGTGAAACGTCGCTCGCCATCCCCCCCCCCCCCCCACTCTCTTTTTTTACGTCTTCCATCCGACCGTCATCCCTCCCTTTCTCCGTCTCCACCTGACACTGCGCCAAATGCGTCGCCGTTGTTGTTTTGCGAGGTGACACATCCTTTTGTTTTGAAGCGGCTTCTGGACGGATTATCCTCACAATATGATATTATTGTGTTTGGAAAAAGATCAAGGCGGCGGCGGCGGCGGCGGCGAGGAACCTGTTTCGGTTTCCAAGGCCTGGGAATCCGGCGCGCCCCGCTCAGCTTTCCTCGGGATAAATAATTCACAGGCCGTTGTTCTAGGCGGAGGAGAGCGAGAATTGGGTTATGTTTGATGATGTGGGGTTAAAATAACTCGTCATACCCGGGCACTTCGGCCGGACCAGGAGAGGGTGGAAGAACACGCGTCTGGGTGGCAGTGACACGTGTAATTACCGTGTGCACCGGAGGCGGCTGAATTATTACTTATTCTTGAAATAATTTTATGAACGGGTTTAAGCCGGAGAGAGTCGTTACAAGAGAATGAGCCTGACATGTTAGGAAAGGAAGAGACGCGTCCGGGTCTCCTGGAGGATTACTTAGCGGGACTAGAAGGATAGCAGTAGGTTATTCTTATTATTTCTAAACTGGAATATATTGGAAGAGAGCGTTACTGGAAGGCAGCGGATCTCAACCTTTTTATTTAGTCGCAGCGCTCTCTAAAAGTATGCAAAATCTGGAGCCCCCCCAGACTAAAAAGTAACAAATGTAAAGGTTATTTATCTATGGGAAACCTGAGCCTGGGATGATGCCCACCACCACCATGAGGAAATTAATGTCACATCATTAGCTGCCTCTTCACATCAGAGGCCCCCCCATCACATCGGAGCCCCCCTTTTACATCTGTGTCACCCCTTTATATCAGAGGCCCCCCCAATCACATCAGAGCCCCCCTTTCACATCAGAGCCCCCTCCCATCACATCAGAGCCCCCTATCACATCAGAGTCCCTCTTTCACATCCGTGTCACCCCTTTATATCAGAGCCCCCCCCAATAACGTCAGAACCCTCCTTTCACATCCGATATGCCCTTTTATATCAGAGCCCCCTCCCATCACATCAGAGCCCCCCCATCACATCAGAGTCCCCCTTTCACATCCGTGTCACCCCTTTATATCAGAGGCCCCCCCAATAACATCAGAACCCTCCTTTCACATCCGTCTTGCCCCTTTATATCAGAGGCCCCCCGTCACATCAGAGGCCCCCCCATTACATCAAAGCTCCCCTTTCACATCAGAGCCCCCATCACATCAGAGCCCCCTTTCATATCAGAGCCCCCCTTTCACATCCGTGTCACCCCTTTATATCAGAGGCCCCACCATCACATCAGAGCCCCCTTTTCACATCAAAGCCCCCCTTTTACATCTGTGTCACCCCTTTATATCAGAGGCCCCCCCAATCACATCAGAGCCCCCCTTTCACACCCGTGTCGCCCCTTTATATCAGAGGCCCCCCATCACATCAGAGCCCCCTTTTCACATCAGGGCCCCCCTTTAACATCTGGGTCACCCCTTTACATCAGAGGCCCCCCATTACATCAGAGGCCCCCCCCATTACATCAAAGCCTCCCTTTTACATCAGAGCCCCTATCACATCAGAGCCCCCTTTAATATTAGAGCCCCCTTTCACATCAGAGCCCCCCTTTCACATTTGTGTCACCCCTTTATATCAGAGGCCACCCATCACATCAGAGCCCCCTTTCACATCCGTGTCACCCCTTTATATCAGAGGCCCCCCATCACATCAGAGCCCCCTTTTAACATCTGTGTCACCCCTTTATATCAGAGGCCCCCCAATCACATCAGAGCCCCCTTTTCACATCAGAGCCCCCCTTTAACATATGTGTCACCCCTTTATATCAGAAGTCCCCATTACATCAGAGGCCCCCCTTTTACATCAAAGCCCCCTTTCACATCAGTGCCCCCATCACATCAGAGCCCCCTTTCAGATCAGAGCCCCCCTTTCCCATCCGTGTCACCCGTATATATCAGAGCCATGTCCCCCAATCACATTAGAGTCCCCTTTCATAAGGGCCATCTTAATGCAAGGGCACTCCTGGGCACTGCCCAGGGGCCCAAGGTACATGGGGGGCCCACAATAATCTTGCATTACATCATACTTGCCAACTGTTCCGGATTTGCTGGGACAGTCATGCTTTTTACTAAACTGTCCCAATAGTGGCGTGTCCCAAAAAGCGTCCCAGAACCTATACTGTGCCCTTTTGATTCCAGTATTGTGTCCTCCTGACCCCCACCCACCTGTACTGTGCCCTCGTGATCCCAGTGTGGTGCCCTCCTGACCCCCACCCACCTGTACTGTGCCCTCCTGATCCCAGTGTGGTGCCCTCCTAACCCCCCAGTACTGTGACCTCCTGATCCCAGTATTGTGTCCTCCTGACCCCCCCTGTACTGTGCCCTCCTGATCCCAGTGTGGTGCCCTCCTGACCCCCCCCCCCCCTGTACTGTGCCCTCCTGATCCCAGTGTGGTGCCCTCCTAACCCCCCAGTACTGTGACCTCCTGATCCCAGTATTGTGCCCTCCTGATCCCCCCCTGTACTGTGCCCTCCTGATCCCGGTGTTGTGCCCTCCTGACCCCCCCAGTACTGTGCCCTCTTGATCCCAGTGTGGTGCCCTCCTGACCCCCCCCCCCTGTACTGTACCCTCCTGATCCCAGTGTTATGCCCTCCTGACCCCCCCTGTACTGTGCCCTCCTGATCCCAGTGTTGTGCCCTCCTGACCCCCCCCTGTACTGTGCCCTCCTGATCCCAGTGCTGTGCCCTCCTGACCCCCCCCCCTGTACTGTGCCCTCCTGATCCCGGTGTTGTGCCCTCCTGACTAGTGTTGCTCACGAATATTCGCATTGCGAATATTCGCTACGAATATTGCATATTCGAGTATTCGCGAATATCTCGAATATCGCGGCGAATATTCGCTATTTCGAATATTCGCTATTTTTCAAATTTCGCAAAAAAATTCGCAATAGCGAAAATTCGCAATTTTTTTTTTTATCAAATATCACGAATATTCGATATTAACGAATATTCGCAACCGCATATGTGAAATTTCGCTTTTTTTTTTATATAAAATATACCGAATATTCGTTAATATCGAATATTCGTGATATTTTATAAAAAAAAAAAAAAATCGCGAAATTTCACATTAGCGAAAATTCGCATTGGCGAAAATTCGCAATTTTTTTTTTTTTTTTATAAAATATCACGAATATTCGATATTAACGAATATTCGCGAATATTCTTCGAAATATTCGCGAAATATCGCGAAATCGAATATGGCGTATTCCGCTCATCACTACTCCTGACCCCCCCCCAGTACTGTACCCTCCTGATCCCAGTATTGTGCCCTCCTGACCCCCCCCCCCCTGTACTGTACCCTCCTGATCCCAGTGTTGTGCCCTCCTGACCCCCCCTGTACTGTGCCCTCCTGATCCCAGTGTTGTGCCCTCCTGACCCCCCCCCCCATGTACTGTGCCCTCCTGATCCCAGTGTGGTGCCCTCCTGACCCCCCCCCCCCTGTACTGTACCCTCCTGATCCCAGTGTTGTGCCCTCCTGACCCCCCCTGTACTGTGCCCTCCTGATCCCAGTATTGTGCCCTCCTGACCCCCCCCCTGTACTGTGCCCTCCTGATCCCAGTGTGGTGCCCTCCTGACCCCCTCCCCCTGTACTGTGCCCTCCTGATCCCAGTGTGGTGCCCTCCTGATCCCCCCCCCTGTACTGTACCCTCCTGATCCCAGTGTTGTGCCCTCCTGACCCCCCCTGTACTGTGCCCTCCTGATCCCAGTATTGTGCCCTCCTGACCCCCCCCCTGTACTGTGCCCTCCTGATCCCAGTGTGGTGCCCTCCTGACCCCCTCCCCCTGTACTGTGCCCTCCTGATCCCAGTGTGGTGCCCTCCTGATCCCCCCCCTGATCCCGGTGTTGTGCCCTCCTGACCCCCCCAAGTACTGTACCCTCCTGATCCCAGTATTGTGCCCTCCTGACCCCCCCCCCCCTGTACTGTACCCTCCTGATCCCAGTGTTGTGCCCTCCTGACCCCCCCCCCTGTACTGTGCCCTCCTGATCCCAGTGCTGTGCCTTCCTGACACCCCCCCCCTGTACTGTGCCCTTTGTGTTGACTAGTCTTTGATTATATATAGCATCTCAGTGAGTTAAAATCAAAGTTTCCTCTTTTTTGACGATTGGTAACTTTGCAGTGAAATCAATGTAGCCAAATATCATTTCGGTAGATCCTCGTCTATAAATCGGTGTGATGAAGATCAAAAAAAAATAGAAGAGTCTGGGAACGGGATGATGGGCGATGGAGAGATATAAGGCAGAGGAAGGCGAGGTTGTCACGTAGATTATGATGGCGTTAAGGATGAAAGGAGCGTCAGGACGCCATGTTGTTGTGTGACATGACTTTTTGAGTCGCTGACCTGGAACAAATAGAAAACTCTGACTTTTCGTTGACATTTAATTCCTCCAATGCTTCTTTCCTCTCACAGATATTTTTTCCTCCTGTGCCTGAAAAACAAAAAATAATAATAATATAAAAATTACCGTATATACTCGAGTATAAGCCCAGTTTTTCAGCACCTTTTTTTTGTGCTGAAAATTCCCCCCCTCAGCTTATACCCGAGTCACCTTTTGGTGCCTGATCTCCCGGACTTTGGGGACCCGGTATCGGCCGGCCGTAGGTCCCCTGGACCCCAAACTTGGCGCACATGTAGCCCCACTCTTCCTCTACAAGTGTGCAAAGTTTTTTGTTCGGGGGATCTACAGCCCACACCCACACATGTGATGGATACGCCCACACATGTGATGGATACGCCCACACATATGATGGATACGCCCACACCTGTGATGGATACGCCCACACCTGTGATGGATACGCCCACACATGTGATGGATACGCCCACACATATGATGGATACGCCCACAACATGAGCTGGAGGATGTAAGGCAAGTGTTTGCAATGATTTCTGGAACGATTGGGGAGATAATAATATGTTTTAGGGACTATTTCATGTGATAAATTTTAGCTTGCAAAAAAAATTATGCCCGGAACCCCGCTTTAATATTTATTTTTGTAACTTAATTCTTCATAAAACATTTAATTTTATAAGATAATTTATGATGGCGTGATTAGGGGGCAGGGCAGGGGTTGGGTGGGGCAACTGGTGGCGAGTAACACCCGAGACCTGGTCAATGGAACTGATGATCACAACAAATAAATGTATCAGTCTGTGGGGGGGGGGGGGGGGGGGGGCTGTGGGTGCTGCCGGGGGTTGGGCTTATTGAGAAAATTGAGAAGCGGGGGGACCGTGAATTGAGAAGGGGGGTGCTACGAATTGCCCTGGGGACCTCTGGGCCCCTTTAATAAAAAGAAAAAAAATATATAAAAATAATATATATATAAACAAAAAATAAAAAAAAAACTTTTTTTTTTATAAAAAATGAAATAAAAAAAAAGGGGGGTTGCCATCCGGGGGCCCTGGGGACCTCTGGGCCCTTTAAAAAAATAAATAAAATAAAAATAAAATATATATAGAAAATAAAATGAAAAAAAAAAAAACATTTTTTTATAAAAAAAAAAAAAAAAAGGGGGGGTTGCCATCCGGGGGCCCTGGGGACCTCTGGGCCCTTTAATAAAATAAATAAAAATAAAATATATATAGAAAATAAAATGAAAAAAAACAAACATTTTTTTATTAAAAAAAAAAAAAAAAAGGGGGGGTTGCCATACGGGGGCCCTGGGGACCTCTGGGCCCCTTACAAAAAATAAAAATAAAAAAAATGAACAAAAAAAAAACAAAAAAAAAGGGGGTTGTCACCCGGGCCCCTTATAGGTCTACTGCCTGTACCCCCCCTGATGGCGGCCCGGCTTGAGACACACAATGTCAGGGGAAGCAGAAGAGGCACCTGCCTTGACCTGTCAAACTAAAAGTACATAAAAGTGGCAGCTTGATAAAAATAAATTGTAGTTACTCCAATGTAAAAAAAAAAATGGGATGCATTTCCCCTCCTTGGATGTTTGAGGGCCGTTTGTTTCCACCCCAAAGAAAAAAGAAAAACCCACCGGGCTCGTTAGGCGGCGGAGCTCCTCCACTGATTATACAAAAGGTTCTCGTGATTGAAGTGGACTTGTGTTGTGTGGAAGTGGAGTCACCTACCTGAGAGACGCACTCCAGTCCTCCATCCCGGGGGGGAGGGGGAGGGGGGGAGCTCTAGAGGTGAGTGTCCCGGGGGGGAGGGGGAGGGGGGAGAGCTGTAGAGGTGAGTGTCCCGGTGAAGAGGGTCGTGTTGTGAAACAGAAGACACTTCACTTGGAGGTGTCATCACATCAAGAGAGACAATTATTAGACACCGGAAAATAATTTTATTTAACCCCTTCAATACCGGGCTTTTATACCCACCTCCATACCGGGCTTTTATACCCACCTCCATACCGGTCTTTTATACCCACCTCCATACCGGGCTTTTATACCACCTCCATACCGGGCTTTTATACCCACCTCCATACCGGGCTTTTATACCCACCTCCATACCGGGCTTTTATACCCACCTCCATACCGGGCTTTTATACCACCTCCATACCGGGCTTTTACACCACCTCCATACCGGGCTTTTATACCAACTCCATACCGGGCTTTTATACCACCTCCATACCGGGCTTTTATACCCACCTCCATACCGGGCTTTTATACCCACCTCCATACCGGGCTTTTATACCCACCTCCATACCGGGCTTTTATACCCACCTCCATACCGGGCTTTTATACCCACCTCCATACCGAGCTTTTATACCACCTCCATACCGGGCTTTTATACCACCTCCATACCGGGCTTTTATACCCACCTCCATACCGGGCTTTTATACCCACCTCCATACCGGGCTTTTATACCACCTCCATACCGGGCTTTTATACCCACCTCCATACCGGGCTTTTACACCCACCTCCATACCGGGCTTTTATACCCACCTCCATACCGGGCTTTTATACCCACCTCCATCCCGGGCTTTTATACCCACCTCCATACCGGGCCTATTCTGGCACTTCTCTCCTACATGTACAAATCATCATTCTTTTGCTCAAAAATTACTCAGAACCCCCAAACATTATATATGTTTTTTGCAGACACCCTAGGGAAATTTTTTTTACTTTTACATTTTTTTACTTTTACTTTTTTGTGGTAATTCAGTTGCTCTAATCTTACCTCATAGCTGAGCTCCTCCATGCCTCTTATCAGTTTAGTTGCCCTTCTCTGCACTTTCTCCAGTTCTCCGATATCCTTTTTGAGAACTGGGGCCCAAAACTGGACTGCATATTCCAGATGAGGTCTTACTAATGATTTGTACAGGGGGGGGGGGGGAATGATATCTCTATCTCTGGAGTCCATACCTCTCTATACAAGAAAGGACTTTCCTCGCTTTGGAGACCGCAGCTTGGCATTGCATGTTATTATTGAGCTTATGATCAACTAAAACCCCCAGATCCTTCTCCACTACAGATCCCCCAGATCCTTCTCCACTACAGATCCCCCCAGGTCTTTCTCCACTACAGATCCCCCCAGATCCTTCTCCACTACAGACCCCCCCAGATCCTTCTCCACTACAGACCCCCCCAGATCCTTCTCCACTACAGATCCCCCCCAGATCCTTCTCCACTACAGATCCCCCCCAGATCCTTCTCCACTACAGATCCCCCCAGATCCTTCTCCACTACAGACCCCCCCCAGATCCTTTTCCACTACGGATCCCCCCAGATCCTTCACCACAGATCCCCCCAGATCCTTCTCCACTACAGATCCCCCCAGGTCCTTCTCCACTACAGATCCCCCAGATCCTTCTCCACTACAGACCCCCCCAGATCCTTCTCCACTACAGACCCCCCCAGATCCTTCTCCACTACGGATCCCCCCAGATCCTTCTCCACCACAGATCCCCCCAGATCCTTCTCCACTACAGACCCCCCCCAGATCCTTCTCCACTACGGATCCCCCCAGATCCTTCTCCACCACAGATCCCCCCAGATCCTTCTCCACTACGGATCCCCCCAGATCCTTCTCCACCACAGATCCCCGCAGATCCTTCTCCACTACAGATCCCCCCAGATCCTTCTCCACTACAGATCCCCCAGATCCTTCTCCACTACAGATCCCCCAGATCTTTCTCCACTACAGACCCCCCCAGATCCTTCTCCACTACGGATCCCCCCAGATCCTTCTCCATCACAGATCCCCCCAGATCCTCCTCTACTACAGATCCTTCTCCACTACAGATCCCCCCAGATCTTTCTCCACTACAGATCCCCCCAGATCCTTCTCCACTACAGATCCCCCCAGATCCTTCTCCACCACAGATCCCCCCAGTTGTACTCCCCCTAGCATGTATGATGTATGCATATTCTTAGCCCCTAAGTGCATAACTTTACATAGTACAGACCCCCCCATAAACCATCCCCCCTCCATTCGTACAGACCCCCCACAAACACCCCCCCCAAAGCACCTCCCTCCATTAGTACAGACCCCCCATAAACCATCCCCCCTCCATTAGTACAGACCCCCATAAACCACCCCCCCCTCCATTAGTACCGACCCCCCTCCATTAGTACAGACCCCCCCATAAACCACCCCCCTCCATTAGTACAGACTCCCACAAACCACCCCCCTCCATTAGTACAGACCCCCCACAAACCCCCCCCCCCCCATTAGTGCAGACCCCCCACAAACCATCCCCCTCCATTACTACAGACCCCCCCTCTGGACAAACCCCACCCGGGCGGCAGCTGGAGAGGACAGTGTGCAGCCGCGCCGCCCGGGTGGAGAAGATCGCGACAGAGAGAAGAATGAACAAATGTCATGCACTGCACTACTGGGACTGCCCCACCCCGCCCCCAACGACAACACCGCGCGCCGTGTGCAGGTCTCTCGCCGAACAGAGATCGCCGCTCCGATCTCCTCTGACAGAAGGAGGGACCAGGATAGACTTGGGAAACAGCGCGGCGGCTGTGAGCTCCGGAGAGAGACCCCAACAAGGGGAGGAGGAGGGGGGGAGCACTCTGGCGCTTGAGCGCCCCCACCTCTGTGGCGCCTGGGTGAACTGCACCCCGTCTAGGATCGGCCCTGATGTGATTACCTGACTGCGACTCACATTCTGCGAGCTGTGATGGCTGTACGGCGCCCCTGTTGCCCATGGCGCCCTGTGCGGCCGCACACCCCAAAGGCCGGCCCTGAGGCTGAGGCACTGTGAAAAGCCTGCTGACTGTGCTCTCCATGGAGTGTACAGATCTCATGTTCTATGGAGGAGACTTTACGACATTCGCACAGCTGCAGTGTTTGCTGGATGACCTCATTTGTTTTGTGATTCATTTTTTATTTGCTTTTTATTGCCTTTTTGTGTTTATTATTAATTTTTTATTTTTTATTATTGATTTGCGCTGATTTTAGCGTTACGCCGGGACATTTTATCTTCCTTACAAACGTTTACTGCTCCTCGGCAGACGGGCGCCGGCGGCGACGAAGGGGAGATTCATATTCTTTCGCCGTCTCTCCAGCTGTGTCAGTTCAGGGCAAACAAGGGCCAATCACACCATTCAGGATCAGCACCTGCCGCTCACGCCGCATGAAAACTTCCCAAACGGCGTCGCTTTTACCGCCGCCCCCCCCCCCCCACCCAGCCGCGGGATACCGGAGAAATAATACATATACAGCGGGGTAATAGAGACGCGTGAGATCGCACCGCACGCCGGCTGCAGATGGGAAGCTTAATTACCGAAGTCTTCTCGCCGCAATTAATAAATAATTACAGACCTGGAAAAAACAATGGCGCACGCGTGCGTCTGGGGGGGAAGGGCGATAAACCGCCGATGGATCGGGGAGCCTCCGTGTGCGGCTATTTGTTCCTATTCAGCATTCACACCTGAGCGTAGCGTCTTTGAGCGATTTTCTTGCGTTTTTGGCGTTTTTGGCGCGTTTGTGCGCAGCGTTTTTGGGCTTTGGCGTTTTTTATTAGCCAATAGAGAAAACTATTATCTATTGTATCATTTGTTGCTCAGTATTTCCGATTTTTTAGCTTTTCCATTAGCTTTTATTTCTTCCTTAATTATTATTCATTTATTATAATGTTTTTTCATTGGTGTAGGGGGCAGGCCCGGAATGGCCATAGAGCAAACTGGGCACTTGCTCGGCGGGCCGCGGCCGCCAGGCTGCAAGACCTTGCGGGGCCCAAAGCTTGAGCCCGCGCCGCTCATCCAGCCTCTCCGCGGCCTGCCGGGCGGACGGAAACTTGAAGGGGGAGGAGCCAGAGGAGACCGTATGGGTCAGCCGTCATTGCCGGGGGGGTTGACTAAGAAAGGGGGATGAGCTAGAGCAGACACCTGCTGCACCTTGGAGCCGGATGACAGAAAACGTGAGTGCACCCCCCTTGTGCTCCCTCATCCCCCCCATGCTCTCCGCCACCCCCCTGTGCTCTCCACATCCCCCCCATACTCTCCGGCACCCCCCATGCTGTCCACTTCCCCCCTGTGCTCTCCACATCCCCCCATACTCTCCGGCAACCCCCGTGCTGTCCACCCCCCCCCCCGTGCTCTCCACATCCCCCCATACTCTCCGGCAACCCCCCGTGCTGTCCACTCCCCCCCTGTGCTCTCCACATCCCCCCATACTCTCCGGCACCCCCCGTGCTGTCCACTCCCCCCGTGCTCTCCACATCCCCCCATACTCTCCGGCACCCCCGTGCTGTCCACTCCCCCTGTGCTCTCCACATCCCTCCATACTCTCCCGCACCCCCCGTGCTGTCCACTCCCCCCTGTGCTCTCCACATCCCTCCATACTCTCCCGCACCCCCCGTGCTGTCCACTCCCCCCCCTGTGCTCTCCACATCCCCCATACTCTCCTGCACCCCCCATGCTGTCCACTCCCCCCCTGTGCTCTCCACATCCCCCCATACTTTCCGTCACCCCCGTGCTGTCCACTCCCCCCCTTGTGCTCTCCACATCCTCCCATACTCTCCGGCACCCCCCGTGCTGTCCACTCCCCCCCCCCCCGTGGTCTCCACATCCCCCCATACTCTCCGGCACCCTCCGTGCTGTCCACCCCCCCCCCCTGTGCTCTCCACATCCCCCCATACTCTCCGGCACCCTCCGTGCTGTACACCCCCCCCCCCCCACCTGTGCTCTCCACCTCCCCCAATGCTCGTCGCCAATGCTGTATCTTGGCCTAAGCCAACAAGGCCACTTTGCAGGGGGACTGGGCCGCAAGACAAATCGTTCTGGAGCCCCCATAAAGCCGGTATTATAGGGATGGCGCAGACACAGGGGACACTGACATGGTCACCTATGCCTGTCAGGTAGGTAGTAGGACTCTCCTGCAATCCTTTGCTTGTGTCAGTTGTACATATTAACGAATCTTAATTGTATTTAATTTTGGATTGAGTGGGGGATGGTTATAGCCCCTGTTCATTTTTTTTTCGCCCACGTCCATTCCCTTTATTTCCTGCCCCATAGCCAAACAGGAAGTGAGATCTCTGCAGATTAAGGGAATTCCCCCCCGTCCCCCCAAGACCCTTAGAACCAGTGTCCCCACTGGAAAATTTCATGGGCACAGTGGCGACAATTGGTGGCACATTGGCGATAATTGATGACACAGTGGCGACAATTGATGGCACAGTGGCGACAATTGATGGCACAGTGGTGATAATTGATGGCACATTGGCTGCGTTTGATGACACAGTGGCGACAATTGATGGCACAGTGGCGACAATTGATGGCACAGTGGCGACAATTGATGGCACAGTGGCGACAATTGATGGCAGAGTGGCGACAATTAATGGCACAGTGGTGATAATTGATAGCAAAGTGGCTGCATTTGATGGCACAGTGGCGACAATTGATGGCAGAGTGGCGACAATTAATGGCACAGTGGTGATAATTGATAGCAAAGTGGCTGCATTTGATGGCACAGTGGTGACAATTAATGGCACAGTGGCTGCGTTTGATGGCACAGTGACGACAATGGATGGGCACAGTGGCTGTGTTTGATGGGCACAGTGGCTGTGTTTGATGGCACAGTGGCTGTGTTTGATGAACACAGTGGCTGCATTTGATGGGCACAGTGGCGGCATATGATGGGCACAGTGGCTGCATTTGATGGGCACAGTGGCTGCATTTGATGGGCACAGTGGCTGCAATTTAAGCACCAGCCATCCAAAAAATGTGAGCACCAGCTATCACTTCAGGGCATCGTGTTTTTGCTTGCGGCAATGCGGGCGCGAAGGTGGGGTGTACATGAGCTGTTCGCTTTTCCCACATTCCCTCTAGAGGCCCTAAACAAAGGCTTTTAGCCTTGGCCCGGAGTTCTACTTTACATAAAATCCAGGTAGCGATCCTCAAAGCTCCGCCATTCATCTGGAATTCTAATGAAGGATTCTCCGTGATACCTGCCAAGGATTCTTTCGCTCCATTGTCGCCCGCAAAGGTGATTCCTTATCGACCCGGCTCCTCTTTGTTGCGCGGCGCGGCGCCTCGGAGACACTCTCCAACTCTTTTGTTCCAGTTTCCACTCGGAGTGCTTAAGCAGCGGGTATGCGAAGAACAGATTAAAACCGGAGAGATATTTCGGGAGTTCATTCAGCTCAGCGCTTCCCTTTTTTTTAAACAAAGTTCACAGAGATAAAACAACGGAGGAAATTTAGCCGCGTGCCGCGAATCCCTCACCCCCGGCGCCTGCCCGGGAGCCGGAGAGAAAAAGAGAAGATTGTGTGTGATAATAAAAATTACGTGACCCCCCCCCCCCCCCGGGGGGAAGGGAGGGGGGGAACGCCGCGGAGGAAAGAAAAAATTCATAGGAAATATAATACTCTGTACTTACGTGCGTTATCGCTCGCTACAGTCGCCGAGGACCCGCGACCCGGGAATTATGTCCGACAAAAACCGCGCCGGAAGAGGAGTCAATTTCCAGAGTCGCGCTTAATCCCTTAATATACAGCGTTCTGCATTTCTGATGTGGCCGGCTAAATCCTATTGGAAAATGAAGAATGGATTTGTTACTTTGTATCCTTGTATTTTTTTTGTGTATATATATATACAATGGGCCAGATTCAGGTAGATGGGCGCTTCTTTACTTTGGAGTAACGCTTCTCATTTACGTTACTCTGACGACCCTTTCAGCGCAAGTACTGTTATTCACATAGCAGTTGCGCGTAAACTTGCGCCAGAGTAACGATAATGCGCTGGCGTAACCCGACGCAAGTGGAAGTGGGTGTGATCATATGTAAATGATGGGCGGAGCCCAGCGCAGAGGCTTACGTTCAGCGCATCATCCACGGAGCATGCGCAGTGAGTGAGGCTTCACTCGCCCCCTTTGTGCGCATGCTCACAACTTCCGTCGGCACCACTTCACGGGAAACGTCAGCGCAATGCCTTCCGTTGGGCGTTTAAATGCGCCCGTAGAAGCGCCATTCCGGCACTAAAGTATATCCTGCTCCCCCTCCCCGCAGTGAAGTTACTTTTGTTCTGAGATGGCTGCTCCCGTTCCCCGCAAACACACAGGAGAAAGCTGAACTCTAAAGGCCAGGAGCTGTCAGCCGTCATCTCGGCTATGGAGACCTATGATGTCTTCCTCCATGGCTGTATGACAGACAAGCATGGACAGAGGTGTTGTCCTGCAAGTGGGGGTGCTCAGCTAGCTCTTATCGTCGGTAACGCTGCTGCTGTAGCTGCTCTCCTGCTGACCTGTGACCGTCTGGAGTAAAGATAAAGCAGCCTTTTGTAGAAATAACTTTGCGCCGGACGGACGAGATACGCGCGGCGCATGTAGCCAGCGTATGGTGCTAATCCGTTCGTGAATTGGGAAAAATCCATCAATAGGCGCGACTGATGCGCCCAGCGAAATTAAGCGCTGACGATACTCTGGCGTCGGAACGTTCCGCCGGTCGCAAATGACCCGTTATTGGGCGCATCTAGTTTGGTGGGTACGGGCACATAGAAACGACGGCGCATATTCACAGTTACGCGGCGCATATCGAAATACTCCAGCGCAAGTGTTCCTGAATCTGGCCCACCGTTGTATCTCTGTTTTTTTTCCCCGGGTATCTATGCGTCTGATTCCTAGAATCACTTACGCATAGATACGGTGAAGATCCGACAGGTGTAAAACACTTACACCGTCGGATCGTAGATGTAATTACTTTTCTGGCCGCTAGGTGGCCTTTACGTTGTTTTCTCATTTGCCTATGCAAATGAGCCTAATACGCCGATTCCCGAACGTTTTTACGCCGCCCCGTCGTCGTTTACGTCGTTTCCGTAAGCGTAAACCTACCCCTGCTATTTGAGGGGTAGGTTTACGAAGTTCCGTCAAATGCCATGTTAAGTACGGCGTCGGGTCAGCGTCGTCTTTTTCTGTTGGTTACGTCGTTTTACTAAGTCGTTCGCGAATAGGGCATTGCGTAAGTGACGATCACGTCGTTTTGACGTTGGTTTCAACGACGCTTTCCGACGTGAGCTGGAGCATGCGCACTGGGCGTTTTTTTTCCGGCCAGCGCATGCGCAGTTCGATCGACGCGGGGGCGCGCTTAATTTAAATACAAGCTGGGGCTGGGCGTAGGTTACGTTCAGGTCGAAAGCATTGACTATTTGCCACGTGATTTTGAGCGTGCGCACTGGGATATGTCCACGGACGGCGCATGCGCCGTTCGTTAGGCGCGTCATTTACGCGGGGTCACGATTCATTTACATACAACACGCCCACTACCAGCCTACTTTGAATTACGCAGGCTTACGCCGGCCCATTTTCACTACGCCACTGTAACTTAGGGTGCAAGTTCTTTCTGAATACGGGACCTGCCTCACTAAGTTATGGCGGCGTAGTGTATATGAGATACGCTACGCCCGCCTAAAGATAGGCGATTCTTTCTGAATCTGACCCTATGGGCCAGATTCAGGTAGATGGGAGCATCTTTGCTCTGGAGTAACGCTTCTCATTTACGTTACTCTGCCGAAATTTTAGGAGCAAGTACTGTTATTCATGAAGCACTTGCTCCTAAAGTTGCGGCGGCGCATCGCAAATGAGCCGGCGGAATTCAAATTGGGCGGGTACGGGGCGTGTATTATTTAAACTAAGCGCGATCCCGCGGCGAACGTACTGCGCATGCGTCGAGTGTCAATGCATCCCAGTGCGCATGCTCCAAATTCTGTCAGTGAACGTCAATGACGTCACATCCCCATTCATGAAAGTTTTACGCAAGGGACGCGTTTTTTTTTTTTCCGACGCGATGACGACGCCTATACTTAACATAGGATACTCCACTAGGGGGCTGCTTTATCTTTACGCCGCGTATCACTTACGGAAACGTCGGAAAGTCACTGCGTCGCGCCCGAATACGATCGTGAATTGCCGATTCCCGCTGATTAACATATTTTTTCAGCGTAAATCAGCGGGAACGCCCCCAGCGCCATTTTTAAATTAAAGTTGCGAAATTAAATTGCGCCGATCGCATCGGAACTCCAACCCGGCGTTTCTTGTTTTCTGGTTACAGAAAACAGAAACGCCGGCTTAAAGTGACAGTTAGGCTGGAGTATCACAGATACTCCAGCCTAACTCTACCTGAATCTGGCCCTATATGGAGTATTTCGATATGCGCCGCGTAACTGTGAATATGCGCCGTCGTTTCTATGCGGCCGTACCCACCAAACTAGATGCGACAGAAAACGGGCCATTTGCGACCGGCGGAACGTTCCGACGCCAGAGTATCGTCGGCGCATAATTTCGCTGGGCGCATCAGTCGCGCCTATTGATTTCCCCTGCAAATATGCAAATGAGGGATTTTTCCCGATTCACGAACGGATTAGCACCATACGCTGGCTACATGCGCCGCGCGTATCTCGTCCGTCCGGCACAAAGTTATTTCTACAAATGGCTGCTTTATCTTTACTCCAGACGGTCACAGGTCAGCAGGAGAGCAGCTACAGCAGCAGCGTTACCGACGATAAGAGCTAGCTGAGCACCCCCACTTGCAGGACAACACCTCTGTCCATGCTTGTCTGTCATACAGCCATGGAGGAAGACATCATAGGTCTCCATAGCCGAGATGACGGCTGACAGCTCCTGGCCTTTAGAGTTCAGCTTTCTCCTGTGTGTTTGCGGGGAACGGGAGCAGCCATCTCAGAACAAAAGTAACATCACTGCGGGGAGGGGGAGCAGGATATACTTTAGTGCCGGAATGGCGCATCTACGGGCGCATTTAAACGCCCAACGGAACGCATTGCGCTGACGTTTCCCGTGAAGTGGTGCCGACGGAAGTTGTGAGCATGCGCACAAGGGGGCCGAGTGAAGCCTCACTTACTGCGCATGCTCCGTGGATGATGCGCTGAACGTAAGCCTCTGCGCTGGGCTCCGCCCATCATTTACATATGATCACACCCACTTCCACTTGCGTCGGGTTACGCCAGCGCATTATCGTTACTCTGGCGCAAGTTTACGCGCAAGTGCTATGTGAATAACAGTACTTGCGCCGAAAGTGTCGGCGGAGTAACGTAAATGAGAAGCGTTACTCCAAAGTAAAGAAGCGCCCATCTACCTGAATCTGGCCCTATATGTTCCCCATAGGGAATAAAATGGCGGTCATTGCAACTTTTTATCTCGCACGGTATTTGCGCAATCATTTTTTAAACGCCTTTTTTTTTAAACAGTTTCATGAATTTAAATTTTAAATAATTTTTCATATTTTTTTTATTTTACTTAATTTTTTTTTATGTTTGCACTTTTTTTTTTACATTTGGTATTTTTTTGATGACTTTTTTTCCTATTACAAGAAATGTAAACTTCTCTTGTAAGTGACAGGTCCTCTTTATGGAGAGATGCAGGGTTATTAAGACCTCACACATCTCTCCTCCAGGCTGGAAAGCATGAGATCGGAAAAAAAAATTCACAGATCTCAGGGGGAGCTGAGAGACAGAAGGGGAGCTGAGAGACAAAGGGAAGGAGCTGAGAGACAGAGGGAGGGAGCTGAGAGACAGAGGGAGGGAGCTGAGAGACAGAGGAAGGGGGCTGAGAGACAGAGGGAGGGAGCTGAGAGACAGAGGGAGGGAGCTGAGAGACAGAGGGAGGAGAGCTGAGAGATAGAGGAGGAGAGCTGAGAGATAGAGGAGAGCTGAGAGATAGAGGAGGAGAGCTGAGAGATAGAGGGGGGGGGGGCCTGAGAGACAGAGGAGGGGTTTGAGAGACAGAAGGGGAGCTGAGAGACAGAGGGAAGGAGCTGAGAGACAGAGGGAGGGAGCTGAGAGACAGAGGGAGGGGGCTGAGAGACAGAGGGAGGGAGCTGAGAGACAGAGGGAAGGAGCTGAGAGACAGAGGGAGGGAGCTGAGAGACAGAGGGAGGGAGCTGAGAGACAGAGGGAGGAGAGCTGAGAGATAGAGGAGGAGAGCTGAGAGATAGAGGAGGAGAGCTGAGAGATAGAGGGGGGGGGGCTGAGAGACAGAGGAGGGGTTTGAGAGACAGAGGGGAGCTGAAAGACAGAGGGAGCTGAGAGACAGAGGGAGGGAGCTGAGAGACAGAGGGAGGAAGCTGAGAGACAGAGAGGGGAGCTGAGAGACAGTGGGAGGGGGCTGAGAGACAGAGGGAGGGAGCTGAGAGACAGAGGGGGAGCTGAGAGACAGAGGGAAGGAGCTGAGAGACAGAGGGAGGGAGCTGAGAGACAGAGGGAGGGAGCTGAGAGACAGAGGGAGGAAGCTGAGAGACAGAGGAGGAGAGCTGAGAGATAGAGGAGGAGAGCTGAGAGATAGAGGAGGAGAGCTGAGAGATAGAGGGGGGGGCTGAGAGACAGAGGAGGGGTTTGAGAGACAGAGGGGAGCTGAAAGACAGAGGGAGCTGAGAGACAGAGGGAGGGAGCTGAGAGACAGAGGGAGGAAGCTGAGAGACAGAGGGGGAGCTGAGAGACAGAGGGAGGGGGCTGAGAGACAGAGGGAGGGGGCTGAGAGACAGAGGGAGGGGTCTGAGAGACAGAGGGGGAGCTGAGAGACAGAGGGAGGAAGCTGAGAGAAAGAGGGGGGAGCTGAAAGATAGAGGAGGAGAGCTGAGAGATAGAGGAGGAGCTGAGAGACAGGGGGTGTCTGAGAGACAGGGGGGAAGCTGAGAGACAGAGGGGGTCTGAGAGACAGAGGTGGGGTCTGAGAGACAGAGCAGGGGCCTGAGAGACAGAACAGGGGTCTGAGAGACAGAGGTGGGGTCTGAGAGACAGAGCAGGGGTCTGAGAGACAGTGGGGAGCTGAGAGATAGAGGAGGAAAGCTGAGAGATAGAGAAGGGGGCGGAGGGACAGAGGAGGGGTCTGAGAGACAGAGGAGGGGCCTGAGAGACAGAGGGGAGCTGAAAGACAGGGGGGCTGAGAGACAGAGGGAGGGAGCTGAGAGACAGAGGGAGGAAGCTGAGAGACAGAGGGGGAGCTAAGAGACAGAGGGAGGAAGCTGAGAGACAGAGGGGGGAGCTGAGAGATAGAGGAGGAGATCTGAGAGATAGAGGAGGAGCTGAGAGACAGTGGGTGTCTGAGAGACAGGGGGGAGCTGAGAGACAGAGGGGGTCTGAAAGAAAGAGGTGGGGTCTGAGAGACAGAGCAGGGGTCTGAGAGACAGAGCAGGGGTCTGAGAGACAGTGGGGAGGCACACTGAGCCATCAGCCAACCGGGAAACTCCCGGTAGTCCCGATGGCCAGTCCATCCCTGGCTTGGTAGACTTTCTAATACCTCCAGTAGCATCCTTTCTTAAAGAAGTTCCTTCCCTCCAATTCACATTGGCGCTCCCCGGCCCTTTCTTAGTAACTTACACAATAGAATATATATTTTTAGTTTCTTTCCTCTCCGGAGGACGGCCGATCATATGACTTTGAGAACGGTTGGCTCTCATGCGTATTAATATCTTAAAAAAAAAAAAAAATGAACGTAGGGCTTAAAATGAAAATCCGAGGAATTAATAATTGATTTACGAGGACCTTGAAGTGAATTCTGAAGTTCCCAGTGTGATTAAGTATATTAAATTTTCACAGGTATTTGAAACCAATATTAAATACTGGCGGGATGCTGTTACCGGCTGTTATTGTCAAGAATAATAAGGTCAGTCAATTCAAGCGGCTTTGAAACTTTGCTGCAAAGATTCAAGACGGAACGCCAACCGGAGCGGGAAAAGGGTTAGAACCGCGGTCAGATTTGCATTGGTGTGTCTGTAAGAAAAGCCCGGCCTGTGAGAGAAGGCGGCCCGTCCATATGGGGCACAGGGGCGCCACCCCCCTTAATCCATGCGTCCGGCCTCTAATCTACATGCGGGGCACCGGACACATGGATTCCAATGTTTTTTTTTTTTTTTTTAAAGATTATGATTAGAGCCTGAAGCTCTAATTGGCTTAAAACAGGGTGGGCTCGGGGGCGCAGAGCACTGTGCCCCCAAGCGGAACCTCTTGTGTGACAATAGCGAATTAATATTTGCTATTGTCTTTCCCGGGTTCTTGTCCTGGCCAATCAGGAAGCAGGTCCTGACTGGCCAAGAGGAGAAGTGACCGTATTGGCCGCCGAAGAGGAGGAGACGCAGGGAAAGCCACCATAAAGCGGCCGAAGAGGAGGGAACACAGGGAAAGCCACCATGAACCCGCCGTGAACCCGCCGAAAAGGAGGGAACGCAGGGGAAAGCCACTTTGAACCCGCCGTGAACCCACCGAGGCGACGCAGGGAAAGCCGCCATCAAACCACCATGAAGCCGCTGAGGAGGAGGACACGCAGGGAAAGCCACCATAAAGCCGCCGTGAAGCCGCCGAAGAGGAGGGAACGCAGGGAAAGCCACCCGCCGTGAACATGCCGAGGAGACGCAGGGAAAGCCGCCATGAAACCACCATGAAGCCGCCGAGGAGGTGGAGATGCTGGGAAAGCCACCATGAAGCCGCCAAAGAGGAGGGGACGCAGGGAAAGCCACCATGAAGCCGCCAAGGAAGAGGAGGAGAAGCAGGGAAAGCCACCATGAAGCCATTGTGAAGCCGCTGAGGAGGAGGAGACGCTGGACAAGGCAACATGAAGCCGCCAAAGAGGAGGAGAAGCAGGGAAAGCCACCATGAAGCTGCCAAGGTGGAAGAGACGCAGGGAAAGCCACCATGAAGCTGCCGAGGAGGAAGAGACGCAGGGAAAGCCACCATGAAGTCACCAAGGAGGAGAAGATGCAGGGAAAGCCACCATGAAGCCGCCAAGGAGGAGGAGGAGACGCAGGGAAAGCCACCATGAAGCCATTGGAAGGAGGAGGAGACGCTGGACAAGGCATGAAGCCGCCAAAGAGGAGGAGAAGCAGGGAAAGCACCATGAAGCTGCCAAGGTGGAAGAGAGAGGAAAAGCCACCATGAAGCTGCCGAGGGGAAAGCCACGCAGGGAAAGCCACCATGAAGTCACCAAGGAGGAGAAGATGCAGGGAAAGCCATCATGAAGCCATTGAGGAGGAGAAGACGCAGGGAAAGCCACCATGAAGCCGCCGAGGAGGAGGAGACACAGGGAAAGCCACCATGAAGCCACCAAGGAGAAGAAGACGCAGGGAAAAAGCCAACCATGAAGCCGTCGAGGAGGAGAAGACACAGGGAAAGCCACCATAAAGCCGCGGAGGAGAAGACAGGGAAAGCCACCATGAAGCCGCGGAGGAGGAGAAGACGCAGGGAAAGCCACCAAAAAGCCACCGAGGAGGAAAAGAAGCAGGAAAAGCCACCATGGAGCCGCCAATAAGGAGGAGACGCAGGGAAAGCCATCATGAAGCCGCCGAGGAGGAGAAGACGCAGGGAAAGCCACCATGAACCCGCTGAGGAGGAGGAGGCGCAGGAAGGATTCAAAGCTACCCACGACCTAGATAGGGTAAGTGCAGGGCTGGTGGGTGGATGGACAATCGTGGGGCCCCAGGTCCATTCCTTTGCACCTGGTGATAGGGTGTTGGTGCTGGTCCCCACGGTCGAAAGTAAATTCCTAGCCAAATGGCAGGGTCCTTATGAAGTGTTGGAGGAAATGGGGGTGGTGAATTTTAAAATTTGCCAACTGGGAAGACGAAATCCTGAGCAGATATATCACGTGAACTTGTTGAAACCATGGAAGGATAGAGAGTCCTTGGTCGCTGAGACTACCCGATTTTCTGCTCCATTTAACCTGGCTGTCCCTGAAGTTGGGATAGCGGAGACTCTGTCCAAAAAAGGAGGCTAAAGAATTTGTGCTCCGTAATAGGGAGAAGTTTTCAGATTTGCCAGGTTGGGTCTCCGGGGTTGAACATGACATTATCACCACACCAGGGGCAGGCCCGGATTTCCCACAAGGCCAGAAAGCCAGAAAGGCCAGGCCTCGGGGTGGCAGGGTGCCAAGGCATGGAGTCCCCCAACGGCCTTAACATACAGTTAAGGGCGGTAAGTTGCTATGTGGGGGAATTGAGTGGAGGAAGCCGCTCGCTCGTTGTCGATGTTGCCAAAATCACTTGTCAAATGTGTGCTGCTGTCTGTCCTCCCCTCCCCCCACATACCTCTCTCTGCCTGCTCTGCCTTCGGGACTCCTCCGCCCTCCCCCCAGCCTTCGAGTCTGTCTCCTGTCCCTGCCGCCAATGTACACAGTGGGAGGGGTGAGCTGTGCTCTTCCCATCTCAGCTGTGACAGGAGTTCTAGCACAGCGCTAGGACTCCTGTTTTGGAGGTGACAGGGTCAATAAAGAGAACCTGTCACCTCCAATTGCTATCGCACAGGGAATTGTTTTCTCCTGTGTGATAGCAATAAAGTTAAGTGAAAAAAAAATTGATAAAAAATAATAATATTAATTATAATAATTAAATTAAAAAAGTTATAAAAAAATAAATGATAGTATTCAAAATAATAAGAAAATTACACAAAAATAAACACAAGTAAACGTCAAACTGCCAAAAAAAGTAAAAAAAATGTAAAAAAAAAAAAGGAACAAAAAATATTTGAACTAACCGTGCCGCCCCTGTCCCCTCCGGTTGCCATTCTCCGTTAATTGGGGGGGGGGGGGGTTCGGTTGGCGGGGAGGGGGTGCATTGTGGAACCTGGCCTTGGGGCGGCAGGGAGAGCAAATCCGGCCCTGACCAGGGGAGAAGGTCAAGTTGAAACCTTATAGAATTCCAGAAGCCCGGCGAAAGGCAATTCGCCAGGAAGTAAAAAAAATGCTCCAGATGGAAGCTGGCGGTTCTGTTGTGACTTTCGCTGCCTGAATAAAATCACTAAGTTTGACACCTACCCTATGCCCCGCATAGATGAACTGATTGATCGCCTAGGCACGGCCCGGTACATGACGACGTTAGACCTGACCAAGGGTTATTGGCAAATTCCTCTCTCGGAGTCGGCCAGGGAAAAAACAGCCTTTGTAACTCCAGACGGATCTTTCCAATATGGGAGGATGCCTTTTGGGTTACAGAACGCTCCCGCCACATTTCAACGCACCATGGATAAGACCCTTCGGCCTCATCGAGCCTATGCTGCTACATACCTCGATGACGTGGTCGTCCACAGTGAGGATTGGGAGTCACACTTGCCAAAAGTTCAGGCTGTGTTGGATTCCATCTGGAAAGCCGGGTTTACAGCCAATCCAAAAAAAATGTATCCTTGGGCTAGAAGAGGCGAAGTATCTGGGGTATACCATTGGGAGAGGTCTAATCAAGCCCCAAATAAACAAAGTCGGTGCTATTCAGGATTGGCCACGTCCCACCAACAAGAAAAAGGTTTGTGCATTTTTGGGGATCGCGGGGTATTATCGCCACTTTATCCCCCATTTTGCCTCACAGGCTGCTCCCCTGACCAATTTGACCAAAGGGAAGGAGTCTGTCATGACCAAATGGACTCCCGAAGCAGAAGCCTTATGTAGTCAGCCAGTTTTAAATTCGCCTGATTTTTCACGGGACTTTGTGGTTCAGATAGACGCATCAAATGTGGGGTTAGGAGCTGTACTGTCCCAGGTTATCAAGGTGGAGGAACCCCCTGTTATGTACCTTAGCCGAAAGTTGAAGGCCCATGAAGAGAATTATGCCACCATTGAGAAGGAGTGTTTGGCGGTGAAATAGGCTTTGGATTCTCTCCGGTACTACCTCCTGGTTAGACAGTTTGAACTGGAGATGGATCATGCCCCATTGAAGTGGATGGCACAGAACAAGGAGACCAATAGGAGAATAAATAGGTGGTTCCTGGCCCTCCAGGAATTTAGTTTCGTGGTAACGCATCGCCCCGGTGTTAAAATGGGGAATGCAGATGGTGTGTCCCGAGTGCATGCGTGCCTGGCAACCTGTGTCCCAGCCCTAGGGTTGAAACAAGAGGGGGGGGGGAGTATGTGACAGGAAGTCAGGTAAATCTGTGTGTGTGTGTTGTCACAGACGGGAGATATATTTCTGCCTTGTTTAGACAATTTACCAATTACTATTAGGTGTCGGCTGCAGAGGTAGCCAGAAAGGTTTAGGGCGTTGGAAAACTTCAGCTGTTCAGAATGAGGCAATTAAGGCCTCTATAAGTAATCCAAAGGATGACTACTGATTGCTGCATCCTGAGGCTTTTTGAGTTAAGGAGAGCAGTGACTTCTGAAGGGGTGAGGTGCTTGTTGTTTTTCTGCTGTATGACCAGCAGTGTCTGCCCAGCAGTAGGCTGTGCCAGACTCCATAGGTAGGTTCCTGTGTTGGGAAGGTAGACGCCCCAAGTGGCAAGGGTTTATTTTATGCTTTGTTTTGTTTATGCTGTTTTGATGCTTGCACTTGTTTCCAGAAATATGGAAGAATAAACCATATCATTTGTTTTCAACCGTCCTCAACTGCCTTTCTGTACAGTTCAGCGTGTAGTGAACCCATCCAGGGGGTCACACACACCCGCTACCGAGCTAGCCCCTTACAATATATATATATATATATATATATATATATATATATATGTATATATATCCAGGGCCGCCTTCAGGAATTATGGGGCCCCTTACACAGTGTCAGGCATGGGCCCCCTGGAGCAGAGAAAATTAAGAAGTGGGGGGGGAGTGAATTGAGAAGCGGGGGGTGCTACCGCCGCAAATTGTGGGGCTTTGGGTGCTGACGGAAAAAAAAAATGTGGGTAGCCATCCAGGGGCCCCTGGGGATTCTTGGTCCTTTAATGAAAAGGAAAAAAAAAGGGGGGGTTGCCATCCGGGGCCCCGGAGACCTCTGGGCCCTTTAATAAAAACAAAGAAAAAAATAAAATAAATAAATAATAAAAATATTTATATAAAAAAAAATTAAAAAATATAAAAATATATATAAAAAAGGAGGGGGGGGGTTGCCATCTGGGGCCCTGGGGACCTCCGGGCCCCTTACAAAAAAAAAAAAAAGGGGGGGTTGACACCTTTACTGTGTCCCTGTCAGTAATCTTGCGCATGCGCCGTTGCGCGGTAACCATTCGTTGCTGTGTCTGCAGCTGCTGTTTTCTTTCACTCCCCTTTTGTGACGTATTCTTTAGTCACACAGGGGGAGTATCAGGAAGAGTGGAAGGAGACAATCGCAATGCAATACATATATATATCTAGGGCCGCCATCTGGAATTTTGGGGCCCCTTACACAGCTCAGCTTCAGGCATGGGCCCCCTGGAGCAGAGAGAATTGAGAAGCCGGGGGGGGGGGTGTGCTGCCGCCGCGAATTGAGGTCAGGGGGCTTTGGGTGCTGACGGTTTGCCACCCGGGGGTCCTTCTCTTTGGCCGTTCTGTGGAGTGGGTGGAGCCAGAGGAATGTACACCTGCGATCCCGGCTCTATGCGATTCGTGTAGGATTCGGATTCGCTTTGATGGCTTTTTCTAGACCTTATGTAATCAGCGCTTTCTCTACAATAACAATGGAGGCCATTATGTTGAATTGCAGCCTAAAAAGCCCTCACCCAACATTATTCCCATCCAGAGAGCTGTAATTTGTGTATTTCAGAGCAGAATCCCCGGCCCTGTGTGGAAACGATTGGCTCTCCATCTATAAATATTGATGCCGAGGGCAAATTGCCTCTCCTGATCTGTACATTATTGTATGTGATTTAAATACGCGTTGTGCGAGATGTTCATCGAGAACTCTGCAATTACGGGAAAATACCGAGAGGCTGAAACACAAGATCACTTAAGCAAAAAAAAAAAAGAGATGCAGCGGCAAATGATTATTATGCTTTCTGTTGGGGGATTGTTTATTTTGTACGCTTATTAGAACCAATGTGTTTCTAATGTCACTAGGGGGCAGTGCAGATCCAAACCATTTTTTCCCCATATAATATAACAATGAATTATTTCTTTACATTTCTTTATTATTTTTTTTATTTATATATTTTTTTTCCTATGGTTGAACTGGATGGACTTGTGTCTTTTTTCAATCTGACTAAATATGTAACATTTGGTGGTTAAAAAAAAAGAAGAATAATAACATTTGCACAGAACGCTGTGGGCCACACTTCTATTTATGTCTTACTTTTATTATTATTATTAATATTTTAATATTAATATTTTAATAGTTTTATTAATTATTTTGTTGTAATTTTTTTAAAATATGGGCTAGTATATCAAAATAATTATGTATGTATACAGTATGTATGGATTTTTTTTTTTTTTATGGTTGAACCTGACTAACTATGTAACATTTGGTGGATAAAAAAAAAACAGAACGCACAGAACGCTGTGGACCACACTTCTATCTATGTCTTACTTTTATTATTACTATTATTATTATGAATAATATTATTTTAATAATTGTATTAATTATTTTTTATATTTGTTTTTAATATGGGCTATACTGTATGTTTAGCCCATATCATTATTTTTTTAATATTTATTCATTTTTTATGGTTGAACTGGATGAACTTTTTTCAACCTGACTAACTATGTAATTATGTAACATTTGGTGGATACAAAAAAAAAAAACATTTGCACAGAATGCTGTGAACCACACTTCTATCTATGTCTTACTTTTATTATTACTATTATTATTATGAATAATATTATTTTAATAATTGTATTAATTATTTTTTATATTTGTTTTTAATATGGGCTATACTGTATGTTTAGCCCATATCATTATTTTTTTAATATTTATTAATTTTTTATGGTTGAACTGGATGGACTTTTTCAACCTGACTAACTATGTAATTATGTAACATTTGGTGGATACAAAAAAAAAAAACATTTGCACAGAATGCTGTGAACCACACTTCTATCTATGTCTTACTTTTATTATTACTATTATTATTATGAATAATATTATTTTAATAATTGTATTAATTATTTTTTATATTTGTTTTTAATATGGGCTATACTGTATGTTTAGCCCATATCATTATTTTTTTTAATATTTATTAATTTTTTATGGTTGAACTGGATGGACTTTTTCAACCTGACTAACTATGTAATTATGTAACATTTGGTGGATACAAAAAAAAAAAAACATTTGCACAGAATGCTGTGAACCACACTTCTATCTATGTCTTACTTTTATTATTACTATTATTATTATGAATAATATTATTTTAATAATTGTATTAATTATTTTTTATATTTGTTTTTAATATGGGCTATACTGTATGTTTAGCCCATATCATTATTTTTTTAATATTTATTAATTTTTTATGGTTGAACTGGATGGACTTTTTTCAACCTGACTAACTATGTAATTATGTAACATTTGGTGGATACAAAAAAAAAAAAACATTTGCACAGAATGCTGTGAACCACACTTCTATCTATGTCTTACTTTTATTATTACTATTATTATTATGAATAATATTATTTTAATAATTGTATTAATTATTTTTTATATTTGTTTTTAATATGGGCTATACTGTATGTTTAGCCCATATCATTATTTTTTTTAATATTTATTAATTTTTTATGGTTGAACTGGATGGACTTTTTCAACCTGACTATGTAATTATGTAACATTTGGTGGATACAAAAAAAAAAAAACATTTGCACAGAATGCTGTGAACCACACTTCTATCTATGTCTTACTTTTATTATTACTATTATTATTATGAATAATATTATTTTAATAATTGTATTAATTATTTTTTATATTTGTTTTTAATATGGGCTATACTGTATGTTTAGCCCATATCATTATTTTTTTAATATTTATTCATTTTTTATGGTTGAACTGGATGGACTTTTTTCAACCTGACTAACTATGTAATTATGTAACATTTGGTGGATACAAAAAAAAAAAAACATTTGCACAGAATGCTGTGAACCACACTTCTATCTATGTCTTACTTTTATTATTACTATTATTATTATGAATAATATTATTTTAATAATTGTATTAATTATTTTTTATAACCTGACTAACTATGTAATTATGTAACATTTGGTGGATACAAAAAAAAAAAAAACATTTGCACAGAATGCTGTGAACCACACTTCTATCTATGTCTTACTTTTATTATTACTATTATTTTAATAATTGTATTAAAGCGGATCTCCACCCTAAAGTGAAGATCTGCTGATCCGAACTCTCCCCCCCCTCCGGTGTCACAATTGACACCTTTCAGGGGGGAGGGGGGTGCAGATAGACAGGTATCTGCACCCACTTCCGGCCCAGCATTCACGGGCAAAAGACGGGCATTTCATCACATCCCGTCCGTCCCCCGTTGTGTGCTGGGAACACTCGGCTCCCAGCACACAGCTGGAGCCAATCGGCGGGCGCAGCGCGACTCGCGCATGCGCCGTAGGGAACCGGGCAGTGAAGCCGCAGCGCTTCACTTCCTGGTTCCCTCACCGTGGATGGAGCGGGGAACAGCAGAGAGACGAGCGATCGCTCATCCTCTGCTGCGGACGGCGCTGGACTCCAGGACAGGTAAGTGTCCCAATATTAAAAGTCAGCAGCTGCAGTATTTGTTGCTGCTGGCTTTTAATATTTTTTGTTTTGTGCACCATCCGCTTTAATTCATTTTTTAGATTTT
The DNA here is from genome assembly GCA_029574335.1 of Rana kukunoris. Lineage (NCBI taxonomy): Eukaryota > Metazoa > Chordata > Amphibia > Anura > Ranidae > Rana > Rana kukunoris. The sequence goes on along the minus strand of CM056052.1, from coordinate 560,233,086 downwards.
TTTTTTTTAACATGGGCTATACTGTCAAACATTCCCATAGACCCCCTCCTAAACATTGTGGACGGCCTTCCCAGAAGAGTTGAAGCTGTTATAGCTGGAAAGGGCGGGGCCAACTCAATATTGAACCCTCGGGACTTATGCCGCGTACACACGGTCGTTTTTTGTGATGAAAAAAAAACGACGTTTTCTGTGAAGTAAAAAACGACGTTTTTGAAACGTCACTTTCAAAGACGATGTTGCATACACACCATCGTTTTTTTTTTACAAAAAGCGAGGTTACGTTCACCACTCTTTTCCATTGAAGCTCGCTTCATAACTGGCTTCTGGGCCTGCGCGGGTTGAAAAACGTTGTTTTAAACGACGTTTTTGCTACACACGGTGACTTTTTGTGAAACAAAAAACAACGTTTTGAAAAACGACACAAAAAATTCAAGCACGATCAATTTAAATGACGTTTTAAAAAACGACGTTTTTTTTCATCGCAAAAAACGACCGTGTGTACGCGGCATAAGACTGGGATGCCATTAAAGTTCATGTCTGTGTAAAGGCAGGCGTCCCAATACTTTTGGTAATATAGTGTACATGTGGAGAAGTTGTGGACTCCATGCCATCTCCTGACTCCACCATATGAGGGGAGCGCTTGGTAGGTTGGAGTGGTGCACTTTTCTTTGAAAAACCGTTGAGTGGGCATAAATTCCTACCAGTGCTAGGTTGCCCCAAGGTCTTATGCACAGTGCTATAGTACCTGACTACCATGCTGGGGCAGGTGCTAGCCAAGCACAGCAAATAGTCACACTCCTAAACCTTGTGGATGACCTTCCCAGAAGAGCTGAAGCTTCTATAGCTGCAAAGGGCAGAGCCAACCCAATATTGAACCCTACGGACCAAGACTGGGATGCCATTAAAGTCATGTGTGTGTAAAGGCAGGTGTCCCAATACTTTTGGTAATATTGCGTAGAGGGTGGGCCAACTGCTTATTGAACCCTACGGACTAAGACTGAGATGCCATTAAAGTTCATGTGTGTGTAAAGGCAGGCGTTCCAATACTTTTGGTAATATAGTGTACGTGTGGAGAAGTTGTGGGATCCAAGCCATCTTCTGACACCACCATATGAGGGGAGCACTTGGTAGGTTGGAGTGGTGCACTTTTCTTTGACAAACCGTTGGGTGGACGTAACTCCTGGCCAGTGTAGAGCAGGTGTCCCAATAATTTTGGTAATATCACGTAGAGGGTGGGCCAACTCCATATTGAAGTCTACGGACTAAGACTGGGATGCCATTAAAGTTCATGTGTGTGTAAAATGTGTGTGTAAAAGCCAGGCGTCTTTTGGTAATACTTTTGGTAATATAGTGTATGTCTGGAGAAGTTGTGGACTCCAAGCCATCTCCTGACTCCACCATATGAGGGGAGCACTTGGTAGGTTGGTGTGGTGCACTTTTCTTTGACAAATCGATGAGTGGACGTAACTTCATGCCAGTGTAGAGCAGGTGTCCCAATACTTTTGGTAATATCGCATAGAGGGTGGGCCAACTTTATATTGAACACTACGGACTAAGACTGGGATTCCATTAAAGTTCATGTGCGTGTAAAGGCAGGAGTCCCAATACTTTTGGTAATATAGTGCATGTGTGGAGAAGTTGTGGACTCCAAGCCATCTCCTGACTCCACCATATGAGGGGAGCACTTGGTAGGTTGGTGTGGTGCACTTTTCTTTGACAAACCGTTGAGTGGGCGTAACTCCCTACCAGTGCTAGGTTGCCCCAAGGGATTATGCACAATGCTATAGTGCCTGACTACCATGCTGGGGCAGGTGCTAGCCAAGCACAACAAATAGTCACACTCATAATCCTTGTGGACGACCTTCCCAGAAGAGGTGAAGTTGTTATAGCTGCAAAGGGTGGGGCCAACTCAATATTGAACCCAAAGGACTAAGACTGGGATGCCATTAAAGTTCATGTGTGTGTGTGTGTAAAGGCCGGCGTCCCAATACTTTTGGTAATATCTTGTAGAGGGTGGGCCAGCTCCTGATTGAACCCTACGGACGAAGACTGGGATGCCCTTAAAGTTCATGTGCGTGTAAAGGCCAGCGTCCCAATACTTTTGGTAATATAGTGTACGTCTGGAGAAGTTGTGGACTCCAAGCCATCTCCTGACTCCACCATATGAGGAGAGCGCTTGGTAGGTTGGTGTGGTGCACTTTTCTTTGACAAACCGTTGGGTGGACGTAACTCCAGGCCAGTGTAGAGCAGGATAAAAAGATCGACGATGGTCATGTGATCTCTTTCTCTCCATTCCTGATGACCACGTTTGACCCAATGGGCTCAACCACTTGTCTACCAATGTAGGTTTATAAACGGCATGGTGGAAAACTTGCCGAAAACCGGAGTTCTGCTTTAATGAGCCTTCAGTGAATCCGACCTTCGACCAGACATTTGCCAAAAAATGGTCACAAGTAGCAATTTCTCATTATAACAAACCTCTGGCTTTTTAATTGGACCCTTGTAAGTCCAGAGCGACGGGCGTAACACAGAAGGTCATTATCGGCCATGAAGTATACCTGCAGTGAAACGTCTTCATTACGGGACGCAGTTTGTTCCAGTAAGTATGACGGTGTGCCGCCGGTTGCCAGCAGCGCGGTCCCCTGTGATATAACGCGCGGCTTCTTTAAGGCAGTCTTACACAGAAAGCAGAAGCTACGTTGTAATTAGAAGTCGGTTTTTACGGCCGTCGCGGGGAAATTAGACACCTCTTAAATTCTGCTAATGATTCGACTATCGGAGGTAAGGAAAAATAAAGGCGACAGGCTGAACATTTTTACTACCGCGGTGGCAGCTGAAGGAGTGTAAGGGCGCTCGGGATAATGAGACAGCTGCCGCGTAGGATATACGCACTGCAAAGGACTTTATATCACCGCGCAACACGACTGCCATTCTCTGTAATGTATAAACACACCTGCTTCTCCGTCCCTGGAGGTCATTATTCTGTGTGCTGGATTCACTGGTGTATTGCAACAAAACGCATGCCGTGAGAAACAGGAAGAGTCCGCTTAAAGGAGAAATGTTGTTTTTTCATTTTTTACTTATGGATGTAAAAGAGATCAGCGTTAAGTATGTGTGAAATGAATTAGGGTTAGGGTTCGATTAGCGCTAAGGTTAGGGTAGGGTCAGGGCTGGGGCTAGGGTTGGGGTTTGGGTTGGGATAGGGTTAGAGGTAGGGTAAAGGTAGGGTTAGGGTAGGGCTAGGGTTAGGGGTAGGTTCAGGACTTGGGCTAGGGTTGGGGTTTGGGTTGGGCTAGGGTTAGGTTTAGGGTAGGGTAGGGCTAGGATTAGCGGTAGGGTCAGGGCTGGGGCTAGGGTTGGAGTTTGGGTTGGGTTAGGGTCAGAGTAGGGTAGAGGTAAGGGTAGGGCTAGGGTTGGCGGTAGGGTCAGTGTTGGGGTTTGGGTTGGGCTAGGGTTAGAGGTAGGATTAGGGTAGGGCTAGTGTTAGGCCGCCTACACACGATCAAATCTGTCTGCTGGAAACGGTCTGCCAGACCGTCCCAGCAGACAGATTTGATCGTGTGTATGGGCGAGCCGACGGATTTGGCCACCCGACAGATTTCAAAGCATGCTTCTGTCTGCTCGTGTGTATGGGGCCTTAGGGATAGGTTCAGGGCTGGGGGTAGGGTCTGGGTTTGGGTTGGGCTAGGGTTAGGATTAGGGTAGGGTAGAGCTAGGGGTAGGGTATAGGCTAGGGTTAGCGGTAGGTTCAGGGCTGGGGCTAGGGTTGGGGTTTGGCTTGGGCTAGGGTTAGGATTAGGGTAGGGTAGAGCTAGGGGTAGGGTATAGGCTAGGGTTAGCGGTAGGTTCAGGGCTGGGGCTAGGGTTGGGGTTTGGCTTGGGCTAGGGTTAGGATTAGGGTAGAGGTAGGGGTAGGACATGGCTAGTGTTAGCTGTAGGGTCAGGGCTGGGGCTAGGGCTGGCATTTGGGTTGGGATAGGGTTAGGATTAGGGTAGGGTAGGGCTAGGGTCAGCAGTAGGTTCAGGGCTGGGGCTAGGGTTGGGGTTTGGGTTGTGCTAGGTTAGGGGTAGGGTAGGGCTATGGTTAGGGGCACTGTAGGATAGAGCTAGGGTTGGGTAGGGCTAGGGTTAGTACTGGAGTTAGGAAAGGGTTAGGGCTAGAATTAGGATTATTCAAATGGTTAGGATTCAACAAATTGCATGCTGTGAGAAACAGGAGGAGTCTGCTTAAAGGAGAAATGCAATTTTTCATGTTTTTACATATGGATGGAAAAGAGATCAGCTTTAAATATATGTGAATCACAAAGTATGGGCCTAGGGTAAGGGCTGGGGTTAGGGCGGGGGCTAGGGTTTATGTTAGGGTTAGGGGTAGGTTCAGAATTGGGGTTTGGGTTAGGCTAGGGTTAAGAGTAGAGTAGGGGTAGACTAGAGTGAGGGGTAGGGTCAGGGCTGGGGTTGGGCTAGGGCTAGGTTTAGAGTTTGAGAAGGGTTAGGATTAGGGTAGGTTTAGGGTTAGAGTGGGGCTAGGGGTAGGGTAGGGTTGGGGTTGGGGCTGGGCTAGGGTTAGTGGTAGGGTAGGGTTAGGGTTATGGTGGGGCTAGAGGTAGGGGTAGGGTTAGACTAGGGTTAGGGTCAGGGCTGGGGCTAGGGTTCCCTCTAACTCGGACTCCCAAAATACCAGATTGCCCGTATTCAAGTCGCCCAGAACACGGCGGCACGACTGGTGACAGGGAAAAAACCCTGGGAACCAATCAACCCATCCTTGAGATCCCTCCATTGGCTGGCCGTAAAGGACCAAGTCACATTTAAGGCCCTATGCCTGATGCACAAATGTGTACACGGAAGTGCCCCCCAATATTTAGTTGAGAAAATAAAATACCAAATCCCCAATCGCGTTCTTCGATCCACTAACCAAAAACTACTGCAAATCCCCAAAGCCTGCTACAAGACCAAAGGAGAATGAAGATTTGCATTCCAAGGACCACGACTGTGGAACGCATTACCGACTAACATCCGAATGGAAATTGATCATCTGGCCTTCAGATAAAAACTCAAGACCAACCTATTCTAAAGGATAAATAGAAGGAAAATGGATGCCAAGCGCCTTGAGGTGATTCAGTTCGCATTTGTAGCACTATACAAGTTACTCACTCACTCAGGGTTGGGGTTTGAGTTGGGCTAGGGTTAGGGGTACATGAGGGCTAGTGTAGGGTAGGGCTAGGGTTAGGGGTACGGGTAGGGTAAGGGCTGGGGCTAGGGTTGGGCTAGGGTTAGAGGTAGAGTAGGGTTAGGGCTAGGGTTATGCTAGGGTTGGGATTTGGGCTGGGGTAGGGGTATGGGGGGCTATTGGTAGGGTTAGACTAGGGTTAGGGTCAGAGCTGGGGCTAGGGTTAGAGGTAGAGAAGGGCTAGTGTTAGGGGTAGGGTAGGGCTGGGGCTAGGGTTGGGGTTTGGGCTTAGGTTAGGGGTAGGGTAGGGTTAGACTAGGGTTCGGGATAGAGTCAGGACCGGGGCTAGGGTTTAGGGTAGGGTAGGCCTAGGGTTAGGGGTAGAGTCAGGGCTGGGGCTAGGGTTTAGTGTAGGCTAGGTCTAGGGTTAGGGGTAGCCCTAGTGTTAGAGGTAGGGTAGGGCTAAACAAAATATAAAGTTAACCTTAAAAATAAAAAATGTATTATTTATTTTTATTTTACAAAAATGTAATCTTAGCTTTCTTTTTCTTTTCTTTTTTCGTTTTTACAAAATTTGAAGTTAACCATAAAAACAAATACATAAATATTTTTTTTATTTATTTTTATTTTACAAAATGTAATCCTAGCCTTCTTTTTTTTTTCATTTTTTTAAACAAATTTGAAGTTAACCATAAAAACAAATAAAAAAATAAAAAAAATGTATTTATTTATTTATTTTTATTTTACAAAATGTTAACATAGCTTTCTTTTTTTTTTTTTTTAACAAAATTTGAAGTCAACCTTAAAAATAAACAAATACATAATGTATGTATTTATTTATTAATTTTTTTTCAAAGTGTAGATTACACTTTCTTTTTTTTTCTTTTTTTTAAACAAAATTTGAAGTTAACCTTAAAAACAAATACATAAATAAAAATGTATTTATTTTTATTTTACAAAATATAATCTTAGCTATCTTTTTTTACAAATTTTAAAGTTAACCTTAAAAACAAATAAATAAATTAAACTTATTGGTTTGTTTTTAAAAGTTAACTTCAAATTTTGTTAAAAAAAATAAATAAATCCTATACAAAATCATAGTTTGTGATTAAATCCAAACAGGTATATCATTTATTTGGTTATTTAGTTATTTATTTTACAAATAACCAAATAAATGATATACCTGTTTGGATTTAATCACAAACTATGATTTTGTATAGGATTTATTTATGTATTTGTTTTTAAAGTTCAAGCTTCAAATTTTGTAAAAAAAAGAAAAAAAAAGAAAAAAAAGAAAGCTAAGCTTACTTTCTTTTTATCCATTTTGCTATTTTGCCATTTGCTGTCTTTGTGTGGAGCGATCGCAGGTGCCCGACGGTCATCGCGACTGTCGGGCATGCGCATCGCCTCCGGCGGCGGGCCCCCTAGAGGTCTAAAGGGCGTCCCAACGTAAGGTAACATTGTTTCGCCCAGGGGAGCCAACCTTAGTGTGCAATCTAAGTGTCACATGACCTGTCATTACATAGACACACCTTTGTGAATGTCCCCAGAGGCGGCAACGCCTAAGCAAGAGGCACCACTAACCAAACACTGCCCTGAAGACCAAGGAACTCTCCACACAAGGAAGGGACAATGTTGGTGAGAAGGACAAGTCAGGGTCGGGTTATAAAAAAATCTCCAAATCTTTGCTGATCCCTCAGAGCCCCATCAAAACTATCATCACCAAATGGAAAGAACACGGCACAACAACCAACCTGCCAAGAGACGGCCGCACACCAAAACTCACGGGCCAGGCAAGGAGGGCATTAATCAGAGAGGAGCACAGAGACCTAAGGTGACCCTGGAGGAGCTGCAGAGTTCCACAGCAGAGACTGGAGGATCTGTACAAAGGGGGACAATAAGCCGTACGCTCCATAGAGTTGGGCTTTATGGGGGAGTGGCCAGAAGAAAGACATTACTTTCACCAAAAAACATAATGGCGAGTTCTGAGTTTGGGAAAGGGCATGTGGGAGACTCCCAAAATGTATGGGGGAAGGGGCTCTGGTCTGATGGGAAATGTATGGGGGAAGGGGCTCCGGTCTGATGGGAAATGTATGGAGGAAGGGGCTCCGGTCTGATGGGAAATGTATGGGGGAAGGGGCTCTGGTCTGATGAGAAATGTATGGGGGAAGGGGCTCTGGTCTGATGAGAAATGTATGGAGGAAGGGGCTTTGGTCTGATGAGAAATGTATGGGGGAAGGGGCTCTGGTCTGATGGGAAATGTATGGGGGAAGGGGCTCTGGTCTGATGGGAAATGTATGGGGGAAGGGGCTCTGGTCTGATGGGAAATGTATGGAGGAAGGGGCTCTGGTCTGATGGGAAATGTATGGGGGAAGGGGCTCTGGTCTGATGGGAAATGCATGGGGGAAGGGGCTCTGGTCTGATGAGAAATGTATGGGGGAAGGGGCTCCGGTCTGATGGGAAATGTATGGGGGAAGGGGCTCCGGTCTGATGGGAAATGTATGGGGGAAGGGGCTCTGGTCTGATGGGAAATGTATGGAGGAAGGGGCTCCGGTCTGATGGGAAATGTATGGAGGAAGGGGCTCCGGTCTGATGGGAAATGTATGGAGGAAGGGGCTCCGGTCTGATGGGAAATGTATGGAGGAAGGGGCTCTGGTCTGATGGGAAATGTATGGGGGAAGGGGCTCTGGTCTGATGAGAAATGTATGGAGGAAGGGGCTTTGGTCTGATGAGAAATGTATGGGGGAAGGGGCTCTGGTCTGATGGGAAATGTATGGAGGAAGGGGCTCTGGTCTGATGAGAAATGTATGGGGGAAGGGGCTCTGGTCTGATGGGAAATGTATGGAGGAAGGGGCTCCGGTCTGATGGGAAATGTATGGGGGAAGGGGCTCTGGTCTGATGAGAAATGTATGGGGGAAGGGGCTCTGGTCTGATGGGAAATGTATGGGGGAAGGGGCTTTGGTCTGATGAGAAATGTATGGGGGAAGGGGCTCTGGTCTGATGGGAAATGTATGGAGGAAGGGGCTCTGGTCTGATGGGAAATGTATGGGGGAAGGGGCTCTGGTCTGATGGGAAATGCATGGGGGAAGGGGCTCTGGTCTGATGAGAAATGTATGGGGGAAGGGGCTCCGGTCTGATGGGAAATGTATGGGGGAAGGGGCTCTGGTCTGATGGGAAATATATGGAGGAAGGGGCTCTGGTCTGATGGGAAATGTATGGAGGAAGGGGCTCCGGTCTGATGGGAAATGTATGGAGGAAGGGGCTCTGATGAGAAATGTATGGAGGAAGGGGCTGGTCTGATGGGAAATGTATGGGGGAAGGGGCTCCGGTCTGATGGGAAATGTATGGGGGAAGGGGCTCTGGTCTGATGAGAAATGTATGGAGGAAGGGGCTCTGGTCTGATGGGAAATGTATGGAGGAAGGGGCTCTGGTCTGATGGGAAATGTATGGGGGAAGGGGCTCTGGTCTGATGAGAAATGTATGGGGGAAGGGGCTCTGGTCTGATGAGAAATGTATGGAGGAAGGGGCTCCGGTCTGATGGGAAATGTATGGGGGAAGGGGCTCCGGTCTGATGGGAAATGTATGGGGGAAGGGGCTCTGGTCTGATGAGAAATGTATGGAGGAAGGGGCTTTGGTCTGATGAGAAATGTATGGGGAAGGGGCTCTGGTCTGATGGGAAATGTATGGAGGAAGGGGCTCTGGTCTGATGGGAAATGTATGGGGGAAGGGGCTCTGGTCTGATGAGAAATGTATGGGGGAAGGGGCTCCGGTCTGATGAGAAATGTATGGAGGAAGGGGCTCCGGTCTGATGGGAAATGTATGGGGGAAGGGGCTCTGGTCTGATGAGAAATGTATGGGGGAAGGGGCTCTGGTCTGATGGGAAATGTATGGAGGAAGAGGCTCTGGTCTGATGGGAAATGTATGGGGGAAGGGGCTCTGGTCTGATGGGAAATGTATGGGGGAAGGGGCTCCGGTCTGATGGGAAATGTATGGGGGAAGGGGCTCTGGTCTGATGAGAAATGTATGGGGGAAGGGGCTCTGGTCTGATGGGAAATGTATGGGGGAAGGGGCTCTGGTCTGATGGGAAATGCATGGAGGAAGAGGCTCTGGTCTGATGGGAAATGTATGGGGGAAGGGGCTCTGGTCTGATGGGAAATGCATGGGGGAAGGGGCTCTGGTCTGATGAGAAATGTATGGGGGAAGGGGCTCCGGTCTGATGGGAAATGTATGGGGGAAGGGGCTCTGGTCTGATGGGAAATGTATGGGGGAAGGGGCTCCGGTCTGATGGGAAATGTATGGGGGAAGGGGCTCCGGTCTGATGGGAAATGTATGGGGGAAGGGGCTCTGGTCTGATGAGAAATGTATGGAGGAAGGGGCTCTGGTCTGATGGGAAATGTATGGAGGAAGGGGCTCTGGTCTGATGAGAAATGTATGGGGGAAGGGGCTCTGGTCTGATGAGAAATGTATGGGGGAAGGGGCTCTGGTCTGATGAGAAATGTATGGAGGAAGGGGCTCCGGTCTGATGGGAAATGTATGGGGGAAGGGGCTCTGGTCTGATGAGAAATGTATGGGGGAGGGGGCTCTGGTCTGATGAGAAATGTATGGAGGAAGGGGCTCTGGTCTGATGAGAAATGTATGGGGGAAGGGGCTCTGGTCTGATGAGAAATGTATGGGGGAAGGGGCTCCGGTCTGATGAGAAATGTATGGGGGAAGGGGCTCTGGTCTGATGAGACTAAAATTCAACTTTTTGCCCATCAAAGAAAACGCTATGTCTGGCGCAAACCCAACACATCACATCACCCAAAGAACACCATCCCCACTGTGAAACATGGTGGTGGCAGCATCGTGCTGTGGGGATGTTTTTCAGCAGTCGGGACTGGGAAACTGGTCAGAGTTGAGGGAAAGATGGATGGTGATGAATACAGGGATATTTTTCCTGTACCGCTCTGTGTGTGATTTGAGGCCGGGAGGACGGAGGTTCACCTTCCAGCAGGACAATGACCCCAAACAGACTGCTAAAGCAACACTTGAGGGGTTTACGGGGAAACATGTAAATGTGTTGGAGTGGCCTAGTCAAAGCCCAGACCTCAATTCAATAGAAACTCTGTGGTCAGACTTAGGCCGCGTACACACGAGGGGATATGTCCGCTGAAAACGGTCCGATGGACCGTTTCAGCAGACATCTCCGCTCGTGTGTATGGGCTAGCGGACAGATTTCTCCACCCGACAGATTTCAAAGCATGCTTTGAAATCTATCTGGTGGGAATCTGTCCGCCCGACATGTCTGCTGGTTAGTACACTTACCAGCAGACATGTCGTCCCCCACCGCCGCCGCGCCGCCGCCGAATGGATTTGGCGCATGCGCGGAAGTGTTTTACTTCCTGGTGCGGTGACGTGGCGATGACGCGGCGGCGTCAACGTCACCGCCGCGTCACCGCGCCGTCCGGCGGCGGGGAATTTGATCCGATGGTGTGTACACGCCATCGGATCAAACTCCCGATCGGACATATCCGATGGAAATGGTCCGTGGACGGTTTTCATCGGATATGTCCGATCGTGTGTACGAGGCCTAAAAGATTGCTGTTCACAAGCGCAGACCATTCAACTTGAAGGATCTGGAGCTGATTTTCAAGGAGGAGGAATGGGGGGGGGAAATCCCAGTGGTGAGATGTGGGAAGATCATATAGACTTATCCAAAGAGACTCGGAGCTGTGATAGGCGGCTCTACAAAGTATTGACTTCAGGGGGGTGAATAGTTATGCACATTGACTTTTTCAGTTTTTTTGCCCTATTTGTTGTTTGATTCACAATAAAAAAAACATCTTCGAAGTTGTGGGCGTGTCCTGTAAATTAAATGATGCAAATCCTCAAACAATCCGTGTTACTTCCAACAAAACACAAGGGGGGTGAATACTTTTGTGAAAGCACTGTATAAATAGTTTTTTTTTGCTACATTCTCAATTTCTTCCTCCCTTCAGCTTAATCGGAAAAATACATGACTATTAAAATATCCGACTTACAGTTTAGATTATTTTATTCTTGCACTTCTTTTTTTTTTTCTTACCTTGAAAACAATATAGACATCTTTTACCACTTAAGGACCGCCTCCTGCAGATTTACGTCGGCAGAATGGCACAGCTGGGCACATCAACGGATATATACGTTGGTTTTAGTACCCAGCCGTGGGTCACGGGCGCGCGCCCGCGGGCGCGCGCCCGCGACCCGGTCCGAAGCTCCAGGACCGGGACCGCGGGATTCGCGGACCCGATCGCCGCTGCAGTGCGGCGATCCGTCCCTGGAGCGGAAGAACGGGGAGAGCCGTGTGTACACACGGCTTCCCCGTGCTTCTCTGTGGCCGGAGCATCGATCGCGTCATCCCTGTAATAGGGGGACGCGATCGATGACGTTACACCTACAGCCACACCCCCCTACAGTTGTAAACACACACATTAGGTACACATTCCCTACAGCGCCACCTGTGGTTAACTCCCAAACTGCAACTGTCATTTCCACAGTAAACAATGCAATTTAAATGCATTTTTTGCTGTGAAAATGACAATTGTCCCAAAAATGTGTAAAAATTGTCCGAAGTGTCCGCCATAATGTCGCAGTCACGAAAAAAATCGCTGATCGCCGCTATTAGTAGTAAAAAAAAAAAAAATTAATAAAAATGCAATAAAACTATCCCTTATTTTGTAAACGCTATAAATTTTGCGAAAACCAACCGATAAACGCTTATTGCGATTTTTTTTACCAAAAATATGTAGAAGAATACGTATCGCCCTAAACTGAGGGAAAAAAAAGTTTTTTTATATATTTTTGGGGGATATTTATTACAGCAAAAAGTAAAAAATATTGCATTTTTTTTTAAATTGTCGCTCTATTTTTGTTTATAGCGCAAAAAATAAAAACCGCAGAGGTGATCAAATACCACCAAAAGAAAACTCTATTTGTGGGAAAAAAAGGACGCAAATTTTGTTTGGGAGCCACGTCGCACGACCGCGCAATTGTCTGTTAAAGCGACGCAGTGCCGAATCGCAAAAACCCCTTGGGTCATTTGCCAGCGTATTGGTCCGGGTCTTAAGTGGTTAAGGACCGCCTCCTGCACATATACGTCGGCAGAATGCCACGGCTGGGCACATCTACGTACCTGTACGTCCCCTTTAAGTGTCCAGCCCTGAGGCGGCTCCGTGACCCCGGTTTGAAGCTCCGTGACCGCGGGACCTGATCGCCGCCGGTGTCCCGCGATCGGTCCCCGGAGCTGAAGAACGGGGAGAGGTGAGTGTAAACAAACCTTCCCCGTTCTTCATTGTGGCACCGTCATCGATCGTCTGTTCTCTGATATTAGGAAAGACGATCAGTGACGTCACACGTCCAGCCCCGCCCCCTACAGTTAGAAACACCTATGAGGTCACACTTAACCCCTACAGCGCCCCCTAGTGGTTACCTCCTAAATTGCAATTGTCATTTTCACAGTAATCCGTGCATTTTATAGCATTTTTTTGGTCCCAAAAATGTGTCACAAGTGTCCGATGTGTCCGCCATAATGTCGCAGTCACAATTTTTTTTTTTTTTATATATATATATTTTTGGGGGATATTTATTATAGAAAAAAGTAAAAAATATTGCATTTTTTAAAAATTGTCGCTCTATTTTTGTTTATAGCGCAAAAAATAAAAACCGCAGAGGTGATCAAATACCACCAAAAGAAAGCTCTATTTGTGGGGAAAAAAGGACGCCAATTTGTTTGGGAGCCGCGTCGCACGACCGCGCAATTGTCAGTTAAAGCGACGCAGTGCCGAATCGCAAAAAGGGGCCAGGTCCTTAACCTGCATAATGGTCCGGGTCTTAAGTGGATAAAGAACTTGAGATTTAGTTGAGCCTTGAAGTACTGATGGGGATTGGTCCATGATATCTACAGTCACTTCCCCTGCATCACAATGCAGACTATTTCTCCTCCTCTGCGTACCTGAACAGTCTCAAATGCTGGCTGCTTTAGATGCTGCTACTAGGCCAGAGGTCTGCAGTACCTCTCCCTGGTGGCCTAGTAATTTAATAGCACATAGGGGCAGACTGACAACTCATGGGGCCCCCGGGCAAAAGAAGATTATGGGGCCCCCGGGCTTACAGATGGCCACCAAGCCAGGTGGCAGTGCAGAGGCGGGGCAGCTAAAATCTCTGGATTTTCACATCAAAAGCATGTCGGTTTTAGACATATCAGGGACAGATGTTAAAAAAACACAGATTTTTACATAGTCTCCCTGGTTTTAATGAGCCTGGCAACCCTGATGGGGCCCCCTAGTGGTATGGGGCCCTCGGGCAGTGCCCAAGTTCCTCAGTGGTCAGTCCGCCCCTGGTAGCACATGTAACTTAGCAGACTACTGTTCCCAGCAAGTCTGGTCCGCAAATCCTGCAACCTCAGGCTGCATCAATTTGACACTCCCCCCACAGTCTCTCCTCTGGCCTCGCACCCAGCTCCCCCGGCATGCCTCATCCAGTAATCCACTGTGGTCCACTCACCGACCTTCTCCTGCCCTGAGTCCATGATGGAGAACTTTATCCAGACACACGTTCCGACAGCTTCTCCAGCCCCTCTGTTCCAGAAGAACACACTTTCTCATAAAAATAAATTCCCAAAACTTATGCTGAGCTTATTTGCCTTTTTTATCCGGCCTTGGAGCAGTAACCCTCATGATCTCCCAAATTCCAATCACATCTAATGGAGCAGTTTCACCATCCACACCATGGGGCACTAACTATTCTATGATACCAACGACGGGGCACTATTTCTCCCCCTAATACCATATGTTTAGTCCCGCTAATGGCAGGAAAATGTCCACCCCCCGCTGGTCAAAGTACGGCCCTCCAAGAGTCTGAAGGACAATAAACCGGCCCTTTGTTTAGAATGTTTGGAGACCCCCGATGTAAAGGATGAGGCTCCTTCCCAACTCTCCCGGGCTCTTCCACTAGGCCTCACCCCCCCCCCCAGCCTGCTGCTGCCTAATGCTCCATTCTCCACATCTTCTGGCCGACAACTCCCCCCCCCCCCCAGTGGGCTGAGACCTGAGCTTATATGGGAGGCCTGCCCCCTGCCAATTCCAAGTGGGGATTGGTCAGGGCTCCTCACATGAGCTCCCTGTCACGCCAGTCCTGTGCCCTGCCCCTCTTCCGGATCATTCTCCCTGGAAGCAGGGGAGGCGCCCAAGAACTAAAGCACAGGTGGTCACACCCACTGCTACACTAACCACTCCTTGCCCCCCCAGATCAAACCAAGTAGGCCTAGTCCGAAGCATAGACCTGCCTAAATTTACCTGCACTGAAAGTTTCCCTTACAAAAAATCCTACTCTAGCACCTATCTACGGTAGTGGGTGCTACACGGATATAAATACGGATTTGTTCATTTTGAATGTTTTTGCTCATTTTTTTGAACGTGGCGGATGACGGCTCGGAGTCTAATGACATCATTAAGAGCAATTAAATGGTAATTGTAGAAAAAGTAATTAATGCAAATGTTACCAGACATCCAGAATGTATCTAATTACCAACTAATAGCTGAAAAATAAATAATCTTTCAATTATTAAATAAAAAAAAAATCTTTCAGGATCGGCGCGTTGGCGGCTTTGTGCGTCGTCTTTTATGTTCTTTTGATTTTTTTACGCTAAGAGCATTTTCAGGGACGCGCAGCGGGAAAAAAAAAACGAAGGGCGACTGACAAGTATGAAGCGTGAAAATCCAACGTCCCTCCATGACCGTGGTCCTCATAGAAAGTCAATCAACACCTCAAACCTTTCATGGACGGAGGTCATTGTTGCCTGGAGACCCGCGCTAAACTTAGCCGCCTCGGAAAGTGAAAAATGATTGCTCTGGATACCTACAGTGCCTTGCAAAAGTGTTCACCACCCCCCCTTGGCATTTTTCGGGTTTTGTGGCCTCACAACCTGGAAGTAACACGGAGTGTTTGAGGATTTGCAACAAATAGGACAACATAACAGAGAAAGTCAATGTGCATAAGTATTCACCCCCCCTGAAGTCAACACTTTGTAGAGCTGCCTATCACAGCTCCAAGTCTCAAATCTTACCCAGGAGATTTCTGCCCATTCCTCCTCCTTGCAAAACTGCTCCAGATCCTTCAAGTTTTGCGCTTGTGAACAGCAATCTTTAACCACTTACCGCCACTTACCATATAGCAAAATGACAGCGGCAAAGTGGTTTCAATCAGGGCTTTTTTTTCTCAGAGAATAGGTGCAGGAACTCCCTCCTTTTGAGTCACCTCTTGTGTCCACCCCCTACCCACCTCTGAGTACCATTTCTTGGTTCCACCCCCTCCCCACCTCGGAGCACCATTCCTTTTCTCCACCCCTACCCACCTCCGAGCACCATTCCTTGGTTCCACTCCTTACCCATTTCCAAGCACCATTCCTTGGTTCCATTCCTTACCCATCTCCAAGCACCATTCCTTGGTTCCTATCTCCAAGCACCATTCCTTGGTTCCACCCCCTACGCACCTCCGAGAACTATTTCTTGGTTTCACCCCCTCCCCACCTCTGAACACCATTCCTTTTATCCACCCCCTACCCATCTCCGAGCACCATTGCTTGGTTCCACCCCTTACCCATCTCCGAGCACCATTCCTTGGTTCCACCCCTTAACCATCTCCGAGCACCATTCATTGGTTCCACTTCTTACCCATCTCCGAGCACCATTCCTTGGTTCCACTGCTTACACATCTCCGAGCACCATTCCTTGGTTCCACTTCTTACCCATCTCCGAGCACCATTCCTTGGTTCCACCCCCTACCCACCTCCGAGAACTATTTCTTGGTTTCACCCCCTACCCATCTCCGAGCACCATTCCTTGGATCCACTTCTTACCCATCTCCATGCACCATTCCTTGGTTCCACTTCTTACCCATCTCCGAGCACCATTCCTTGGTTCCACTGCTTACACATCTCCGAGCACCATTCCTTGGTTCCACTTCTTACCCATCTCCAAGCACCATTCCTTGGTTCCCATCTCCAAGCACCATTCCTTGGTTCCACCCTCTACCCACCTCCGAGAACTATTTCTTGGTTTACCCCCTACCCATCTCCGAGCACCATTCCTTGGTTCCACCCCCTACCCACCTCCGAGAACTATTTCTTGGTTTCACCCCCTACCCATCTCCGAGCACCATTCCTTAGTTCCACTCCTTACCCATCTCCAAGCACCATTCCTTGGTTCCACTCCTTACCCATCTCCGATCACCATTCCTTGGTTCCACTCCTTACCCATCTCCAAGCACCATTCCTTGGTTCCACTCCTTACCCATCTCCGATCACCATTCCTTGGTTCCACTCCTTACCCATCTCCGAGCATCATTCCTTGGTTCCACTCCTTACCCATCTCCGAGCATCATTCCTTGGTTCCACTCCTTACCCATCTCCGAGCATCATTCCTTGGTTCCACACCTTACCCATTTCCGAGCATCATTCCTTGGTTCCACTCCTTACCCATCTTCGAGCACTATTCCTTGGTTCCACTCCTTACCCATCTCCAAGCACCATTCCTTGGTTCCCATATCCAAGCACCATTCCTTGGTTCCACTCCCTATGCACCTCCGAGAACTATTTCTTGGTTTCACCCCCTCCCCACCTCTGAGCACCATTCCTTTTATCCACCCCCTACCCATCTCCGAGCACCATTGCTTGGTTCCACCCCTTACCCATCTCCGAGCACCATTCCTTGGTTCCACCCCTTACCCATCTCCGAGCACCATTCCTTGGTTCCACTTCTTACCCATCTCCGAGCACTATTCCTTGGTTCCACTGCTTACACATCTCCGAGCTCCATTCCTTGGTTCCACCTCTTACCCATCTCCAAGCACCATTCCTTGGTTTCCATCTCCAAGCACCATTCCTTGGTTCCACCCCCTACCCACCTCCGAGAACTATTTCTTGGTTTACCCCCTACCCATCTCCGAGCACCATTCCTTGGTTCCACCCCCTACCCACCTCCGAGAACTATTTCTTGGTTTCACCCCCTACCCATCTCCGAGCACCATTCCTTGGTTCCACTCCTTACCCATCTCCAAGCACCATTCCTTGGTTCCACTCCTTACCCATCTCCGAGCACCATTCCTTGGTTCCACTCCTTACCCATCTCCGAGCACCATTCCTTGGTTCCACTCCTTACCCATCTCCGAGCACCATTCCTTGGTTCCACTCCTTACCCATCTCCGAGCATCATTCCTTGGTTCCACACCTTACCCATTTCCGAGGATCATTCCTTGGTTCCACTCCTTACCCATCTCCGAGCACTATTCCTTGATTCCACTCCTTACCCATCTCCAAGCACCATTCCTTGGTTCCACCCCCTACCCACCTCCGAGCACCATTCCTTGGTTCCACTCCTTACCCATCTCCGAGCACTATTCCTTGGTTCCACTCCTTACCCATCTCCAAGCACCATTCCTTGGTTCCACCCCCTACCCACCTCCGAGCACCATTCCTTGGTTCCACTCCTTACCCATCTCCAAGCACCATTCCTTGGTTCCCATATCCAAGCACCATTCCTTGGTTCCACCCCCTACGCACCTCCGAGAACTATTTCTTGGTTTCACCCCCTCCCCGCCTCTGAGCACCATTCCTTTTATCCACCCCCTACCCATCTCCGAGCACCATTGCTTGGTTCCACCCCTTACCCATCTCCGAGCACCATTCCTTGGTTCCACCCCTTACCCATCTCCGAGCACCATTCCTTGGTTCCACTTCTTACCCATCTCCGAGCACCATTCCTTGGTTCCACTGCTTATACATCTCCGAGCACCATTCCTTGGTTCCACTCCTTACCCATCTCCAAGCACCATTCCTTGGTTCCCATCTCCAAGCACCATTCCTTGGTTCCACCCCCTACCCACCTCCGAGAACTATTTCTTGGTTTACCCCCTACCCATCTCCGAGCACCATTCCTTGGTTCCACCCCCTACCCACCTCCGAGAACTATTTCTTGGTTTCACCCCCTACCCATCTCCGAGCACCATTCCTTGGTTCCACTCCTTACCCATCTCCAAGCACCATTCCTTGGTTCCACTCCTTACCCATCTCCGAGCACCATTCCTTGGTTCCACTCCTTACCCATCTCCAAGCACCATTCCTTGGTTCCACTCCTTACCCATCTCTGAGCACCATTCCTTGGTTCCACTCCTTACCCATCTCCGAGCACCATTCCTTGGTTCCACTCCTTACCCATCTCTGAGCACCATTCCTTGGTTCCACTCCTTACCCATCTCCGAGCATCATTCCTTGGTTGCACACCTTACCCATTTCCGAGCATCATTCCTTGGTTCCACTCCTTACCCATCTCCGAGCACCATTCCTTGGTTCCACCCCCTACCCACCTCCGAGCACCATTCCTTGGTTCCACTCCTTACCCATCTCCGAGCATCATTCCTTGGTTCCACCCCCTACCCACCTCCGAGCACCATTCCTTGGTTCCACTCTTTACCCATCTCCGAGCATCATTCCTTGGTTCCACTCCTTACCCATCTCCGAGCACCACTCCTTGGTCCCACTCCTTACCCATCTCCGAGCACCATTTCTTGGTTCCACTCCTTACCCTTCTCCGAGCACCATTCCTTGGTTCCACTCCTTACCCATCTCCGAGCACCATTACTTCGTTCCACTCCTTACCCATCTCCGAGCATCATTCCTTGGTTCCACTCCTTACCCATCTCCGAGCACCATTCCTTGGTTCCACTCCTTACCCATCTCCGAGCATCATTCCTTGGTTCCACTCCTTACCCATGTCCGAGCATCATTCCTTGGTTCCACTCCTTACCCATCTCCGAGCACCATTCCTTGGTTCCACCCCCTACCCACCTCCGAGCACCACTCCTTGGTTCCACTCCTTACCCATCTCCGAGCGCCATTCCTTGGTTCCACTCCTTACCCATCTCCGAGCATCATTCCTTGGTTCCACTCCTTACCCATCTCCGAGCACCATTCCTTGGTTCCACTCCTTACCCATCTCCGAGCACCATTCCTTGGTTCCACTCCTTACCCATCTCCGAGCACCATTCCTTGGTTCCACTCCTTACTAATTTCCGAGCATCATTCCTTGGTTCCACTCCTTACCCATCTCCGAGCATCATTCCTTGGTTCCACTCCTTACCCATGTCCGAGCATCATTCCTTGGTTCCACTCCTTACCCATCTCCGAGCACCATTCCTTGCTTCCACCCCCTACCCACCTCCGAGCACCACTCCTTGGTTCCACTCCTTACCCATCTCCGAGCACCATTCCTTGGTTCCACTCCTTACCCATCTACGAGCATCATTCCTTGGTTCCACTCCTTACCCATCTACGAGCATCATTCCTTGGTTCCACTCCTTACCCATCTCCGAGCACCATTCCTTGGTTCCACTCCTTACCCATCTCCGAGCACCATTCCTTGGTTCCACTCCTTACCCATCTCCGAGCACCATTCCTTGGTTCCACTCCTTACCCATCTCCGAGCACCATTCCTTGGTTCCACTCCTTACCCATCTCCGAGCACCATTCCTTGGTTCCACTCCTTACTAATTTCCGAGCATTATTCCTTGGTTCCACTCCTTACTAGTGTTGAGCGGAATACGCCATATTCGATTTCGCGATATTGCGCGAATATATAGAAGAATATTCGCGAATATTCGCTAATATCGAATATTTGTGATATTTTATCCAAAAAAAATGTTGCGAAATTTCGCTAATGCGAAAATGATTGCGAAATTCTCATAAACGGAGATCATTTCCTGTATTACTAAACTAATATGCACTAAACACTAACTCTACACTAACTCTACTTAAAAGAAAGGAGAATAAGGGGCAAAAGAAGGGCGGAGAAGATAATCGCGCAATATTCCTATTGCGCGATTATCTTCTCCGCCCTTCTTTTGCATCAGAGCCAATCAGAATAACTCGAATATTCGGCAAAAGGAATATCGTGCAATATTCCTTTTGCCGAATATTCGAGTTATTCTGATTGGCTCTGATGCAAAAGAAGGGCGGAGAAGATAATCGCGCAATATTCCGTTTGTCGAATATTCAAGTTATTCTGATTGGCTCTGATGCAAAAGAAGGACCAAATAGCTGATGCGATTCTTCTATGTTGCCGAAAATTCGCAATGCGAATTTTCGGCAACATAAAAGAATCGCATCAGCTACTCGGCCCAGGGTCTCTCTCTAATCATACCAGCAATGCTTTTAGACGTCGATGGAGATCACTAGGATGTGATCTGTTTTAAAAATAAATTTGAAAAAATACGAATATTCGCCATAGCGAATATTCGCTGCAATATTCAAGTTATTCGCGAATACTCGAATATGCAATATTCGTAGCGAATATTCGCAATGCGAATATTCGTGAGCAACACTACTCCATACTCATCTCCAAGCACCATTCCTTGGTTCCACTCCTTACCCATCTCCGAGCACCATTCCTTTGTTCCACTCCTTACCCATCTCCGAGCACCATTCCTTTGTTCCACTCCTTACCCATCTCCGAGCATCATTCCTTGGTTCCACTTCTTACCCATCTCCGAGCACTATTCCTTGGTTCCACTGCTTACACATCTCCGAGCTCCATTCCTTGGTTCCACCTCTTACCCATCTCCAAGCACCATTCCTTGGTTTCCATCTCCAAGCACCATTCCTTGGTTCCACCCCCTACCCACCTCCGAGAACTATTTCTTGGTTTACCCCTACCCATCTCCGAGCACCATTCCTTGGTTCCACCCCCTACCCACCTCCGAGAACTATTTCTTGGTTTCACCCCCTCCCATCTCCGAGCACCATTCCTTGGTTCCACTCCTTACCCATCTCCAAGCACCATTCCTTGGTTCCACTCCTTACCCATCTCCGAGCACCATTCCTTGGTTCCACTCCTTACCCATCTCCGAGCACCATTCCTTGGTTTCACTCCTTACCCATCTCCGAGCACCATTCCTTGGTTCCACTCCTTACCCATCTCCGAGCATCATTCCTTGGTTCCACACCTTACCCATTTTCCGAGGATCATTCCTTGGTTCCACTCCTTACCCATCTCCGAGCACTATTCCTTGATTCCACTCCTTACCCATCTCCAAGCACCATTCCTTGGTTCCACCCCCTACCCACCTCCGAGCACCATTCCTTGGTTCCACTCCTTACCCATCTCCGAGCACTATTCCTTGGTTCCACTCCTTACCCATCTCCAAGCACCATTCCTTGGTTCCACCCCCTACCCACCTCCGAGCACCATTCCTTGGTTCCACTCCTTACCCATCTCCAAGCACCATTCCTTGGTTCCCATATCCAAGCACCATTCCTTGGTTCCACCCCCTACGCACCTCCGAGAACTATTTCTTGGTTTCACCCCCTCCCCCCTCCCCGCCTCTGAGCACCATTCCTTTTATCCACCCCCTACCCATCTCCGAGCACCATTGCTTGGTTCCACCCCTTACCCATCTCCGAGCACCATTCCTTGGTTCCACCCCTTACCCATCTCCGAGCACCATTCCTTGGTTCCACTTCTTACCCATCTCCGAGCACCATTCCTTGGTTCCACTGCTTATACATCTCCGAGCACCATTCCTTGGTTCCACTCCTTACCCATCTCCAAGCACCATTCCTTGGTTCCCATCTCCAAGCACCATTCCTTGTTTCCACCCCCTACCCACCTCCGAGAACTATTTCTTGGTTTACCCCCTACCCATCTCCGAGCACCATTCCTTGGTTCCACCCCTACCCACCTCCGAGAACTATTTCTTGGTTTCACCCCCTACCCATCTCCGAGCACCATTCTTGGTTCCACTCCTTACCCATCTCCAAGCACCATTCCTTGGTTCCACTCCTTACCCATCTCCGAGCACCATTCCTTGGTTCCACTCCTTACCCATCTCCAAGCACCATTCCTTGGTTCCACTCCTTACCCATCTCTGAGCACCATTCCTTGGTTCCACTCCTTACCCATCTCCGAGCACCATTCCTTGGTTCCACTCCTTACCCATCTCCGAGCACCATTCCTTGGTTCCACTCCTTACCCATCTCCGAGCATCATTCCTTGGTTGCACACCTTACCCATTTCCGAGCATCATTCCTTGGTTCCACTCCTTACCCATCTCCGAGCACCATTCCTTGGTTCCACCCCCTACCCACCTCCGAGCACCATTCCTTGGTTCCACTCCTTACCCATCTCCGAGCATCATTCCTTGGTTCCACCCCCTACCCACCTCCGAGCACCATTCCTTGGTTCCACTCTTTACCCATCTCCGAGCATCATTCCTTGGTTCCACTCCTTACCCATCTCCGAGCACCACTCCTTGGTTCCACTCCTTACCCATCTCCGAGCACCATTTCTTGGTTCCACTCCTTACCCTTCTCCGAGCACCATTCCTTGGTTCCACTCCTTACCCATCTCCGAGCACCATTACTTCGTTCCACTCCTTACCCATCTCCGAGCATCATTCCTTGGTTCCACTCCTTACCCATCTCCGAGCACCATTCCTTGGTTCCACTCCTTACCCATCTCCGAGCATCATTCCTTGGTTCCACTCCTTACCCATGTCCGAGCATCATTCCTTGGTTCCACTCCTTACCCATCTCCGAGCACCATTCCTTGGTTCCACCCCCTACCCACCTCCGAGCACCACTCCTTGGTTCCACTCCTTACCCATCTCCGAGCGCCATTCCTTGGTTCCACTCCTTACCCATCTCCGAGCATCATTCCTTGGTTCCACTCCTTACCCATCTACGAGCATCATTCCTTGGTTCCACTCCTTACCCATCTCCGAGCACCATTCCTTGGTTCCACTCCTTACCCATCTACGAGCATCATTCCTTGGTTCCACTCCTTACCCATCTACGAGCATCATTCCTTGGTTCCACTCCTTACCCATCTACGAGCATCATTCCTTGGTTCCACTCCTTACCCATCTACGAGCATCATTCCTTGGTTCCACTCCTTACCCATCTCCGAGCACCATTCCTTGGTTCCACTCCTTACCCATCTCCGAGCACCATTCCTTGGTTCCACTCCTTACCCATCTCCGAGCACCATTCCTTGGTTCCACTCCTTACTAATTTCCGAGCATCATTCCTTGGTTCCACTCCTTACTAGTGTTGAGCGGAATACGCCATATTCGATTTCGCGATATTGCGCGAATATATAGAAGAATATTCGCGAATATTCGCTAATATCGAATATTTGTGATATTTTTATCCAAAAAAAATGTTGCGAAATTTCGCTAATGCGAAAATGATTGCGAAATTCTCATAAACGGAGATCATTTCCTGTATTACTAAACTAATATGCACTAAACACTAACTCTACACTAACTCTACTTAAAAGAAAGGAGAATAAGGGGGCAAAAGAAGGGCGGAGAAGATAATCGCGCAATATTCCTATTGCGCGATTATCTTCTCCGCCCTTCTTTTGCATCAGAGCCAATCAAATAACTCGAATATTCGGCAAAAGGAATATCGTGCAATATTCCTTTTGCCGAATATTCGAGTTATTCTGATTGGCTCTGATGCAAAAAGAAGGCGGAGAAGATAATCGCGCAATATTCCGTTTGTCGAATATTCAAGTTATTCTGATTGGCTCTGATGCAAAAGAAGGGCGGAGAAGATAATCGCGCAATATTCCGTTTGTCGAATATTCAAGTTATTCTGATTGGCTCTGATGCAAAAGAAGGACCAAATAGCTGATGCGATTCTTCTATGTTGCCGAAAATTCGCAATGCGAATTTTCGGCAACATAAAAGAATCGCATCAGCTACTCGCCCAGGGTCTCTCTCTAATCATACCAGCAATGCTTTTAGAGTCGATGGAGATCACTAGGATGTGATCTGTTTTAAAAATAAATTTGAAAAAATACGAATATTCGCCATAGCGAATATTCGCTGCAATATTCAAGTTATTCGCGAATACTCGAATATGCAATATTCGTAGCGAATATTCGCAATGCGAATATTCGTGAGCAACACTACTCCATACTCATCTCCAAGCACCATTCCTTGGTTCCACTCCTTACCCATCTCCGAGCACCATTCCTTTGTTCCACTCCTTACCCATCTCCGAGCACCATTCCTTTGTTCCACTCCTTACCCATCTCCGAGCATCATTCCTTGGTTCCACTCCTTACCCATCTCCGAGCATCATTCCTTGGTTCCACTCCTTACCCATCTCCGAGCACCATTCCTTGGTTCCACTGCTTACACATCTCCGAGCACCATTCCTTGGTTCCACTGCTTACACATCTCCGAGCATCATTCCTTGGTTCCTTTTCTTACCCATCTCCAAGCACCATTCCTTTGTTCCCATCTCCAAGCACCATTCCTTGGTTTCACCCCCTACCCACCTCCGAGAACTATTTCTTGGTTTACCCCCTACCCATCTCCGAGCACCATTCCTTGGTTCCACCCCCTACCCACCTCCGAGAACTATTTCTTGGTTTCACCCCCTACCCATCTCCGAGCACCATTCCTTGGTTCCACTCCTTACCCATCTCCAAGCACCATTCCTTGGTTCCACTCCTTACCCATCTCCGAGCACCATTCCTTGGTTCCACTCCTTACCCATCTCCGAGCACCATTCCTTGGTTCCACTCCTTACCCATCTCCGAGCACCATTCCTTGGTTCCACTTCTTACGGAGATGGGTAAGGAGTGGTTCCAGTCCTTCCACCATTCCTTGGTTCCACTCCTTACCCATCTCCAAGCACCATTCCTTGGTTCCACTCCTTACCCATCTCCGAGCACCATTCCTTGGTTCCACTCCTTACCCATCTCCGAGCACAATTCCTTGGTTCCACTTCTTACCCATCTCCGAGCACCATTACTTGGTTCCACTCCTTACCCATCTCCGAGCATCATTCCTTGGTTCCACACCTTACCCATTTCCGAGCATCATTCCTTTGTTCCACTCCTTACCCATCTCCGAGCACAATTCCTTGGTTCCACTTCTTACCCATCTCCGAGCACCATTCCTTGGTTCCACTCCTTACCCTTCTCCAAGCACCATTCCTTGGTTCCACCCCCTACCCACCTCCGAGTACTATTCCTTGGTTCCACTCCTTACCCATCTCCGAGCACCATTCCTTGGTTTCACTCCTTACCCATCTCCGAGCACCATTCCTTGGTTCCACCCCCTACCCACCTCCGAGCACCATTCCTTGGTTCCACCCCCTACCCACCTCCGAGCAGCACTCCTTGGTTCCACTCCTTACCCATCTCCGATCACCATTTCTTGTTTCCACTCCTTACCCATCTCCGAGCACCATTACTTCGTTCCACTCCTTACCCATCTCCGAGCATCATTCCTTGGTTCCACTCCTTACCCATCTCCAAGCATCATTCCTTGGTTCCACTCCTTACCCATGTCCGAGCAACATTCCTTGGTTCCACTCCTTACCCATCTCCGAGCACCATTCCTTGGTTCCACCCCCTACCCACCTCCGAGCAGCACTCATTGGTTCCACTCCTTACCCATCTCCGATCACCATTTCTTGTTTCCACTCCTTACCCATCTCCGAGCACCATTACTTGGTTCCACTCCTTACGCATCTCCGAGCACCATTCCTTGGTTCCACTCCTTACCCATCTCCGAGCACCATTCCTTGGTTCCACTCCTTACCCATCTCCGAGTATCATTCCTTGATTCCACTCCTTACCCATCTCTCCGAGCACCATTCCTTGGTTCCACTCCTTACCCATCTCTGAGCACCCATTCCTCATTCCTTGGTTCCACTCCTTACCCATCTCCGAGCATCATTCCTTGGTTCCACTCCTTACTAAATTTCCGAGCATCATTTCCTTGGTTCCACTCCTTACCCATCTCCAAGCACCATTCCTTGGTTCCACTACCTACCCATCTTTGAGCACCATTCCTTGGTTCCACTCCTTACCCATCTCCGAGCATCATTCCTTGGTCCACTCCTTACCCACATCTCCGAGCACCATCCTTGGTTCCACTCCTTACCCATCTCCGAGCACCATTCCTTGGTTCCACTCCTTACCCATCTCCAATCACCATTCCTTGGTTCCTATCTCCAAGCACCATTCCTTGGTTTTCACTTCCTTACCCCACCTCCGAGCACCATTCCTTGGTTCCACTCCTTACTCATTTCCGAGCATCATTCCTTGGTTCCACTCCTTACCCATGTCCGAGCATCATTCGTGGTTCCACTCCTTACCCATCTCCGAGCACCATTCCTTGGTTCCACCCCCTACCCACCTCCGAGCACCACTCCTTGGTTCCACTCCTTACCCATCTCCGAGCACCATTCCTTGATTCCACTCCTTACCCATCTCCGAGCATCATTCCTTGGTTCCACTCCTTACCCATCTCCGAGCATCATTCCTTTGTTCCACTTCTTACCCATCTCCGAGCACCATTCCTTGGTTCCACTCCTTACCCTTCTCCAAGCACCATTCCTTGGTTCCAAACCCCCTACCCTCCGCCCGAGCACTATTCCTTGGTTCCACTCCTTACCCATCTCCGAGCACCATTCCTTGGTTTCACTCCTTACCCATCTCCGAGCACCATTCCTTGGTTCCACCCCCTACCCACCTCCGAGCACCATTCCTTGGTTCCACCCCCTACCCACTTCGAGCAGCACTTCCTTGTTCCACTCCTTACCCATCTCCGATCACCATTTCTTGTTGTTTCCACTCCTTACCCATCTCCGAGCACCATTACTTCGTTCCACTCCTTACCCATCTCCGAGCATCATTCCTTGGTTCCACTCCTTACCCATCTCCAAGCATCATTCCTTGGTTCCACTCCTTACCCATGTCCGAGCAACATTCCTTGGTTCCACTCCTTACCCATCTCCGAGCACCATTCCTTGGTTCCACCCCCTACCCACCTCCGAGCAGCACTCATTGGTTCCACTCCTTACCCATCTCCGATCACCATTTCTTGTTTCCACTCCTTACCCATCTCCGAGCACCAGTACTTGGTTCCACTCCTTACGCATCTCCGAGCACCATTCCTTGGTTCCACTCCTTACCCATCTCCGAGCACCATTCCTTGGTTCCACTCCTTACCCATCTCCGAGTATCATTCCTTGATTCCACTCCTTACCCATCTCCGAGCACCATTCCTTGGTTCCACTCCTTACCCATCTCTGAGCACCATTCATCATTCCTTGGTTCCACTCCTTACCCATCTCCGAGCATCATTCCTTGGTTCCACTCCTTACTAATTTCCGAGCATCATTCCTTGGTTCCACTCCTTACCCATCTCCAAGCACCATTCCTTGGTTCCACTACCTACCCATCTTTGAGCACCATTCCTTGGTTCCACTCCTTACCCATCTCCGAGCATCATTCCTTGGTTCCACTCCTTACCCATCTCCGAGCACCATTCCTTGGTTCCACTCCTTACCCATCTCCGAGCACCATTCCTTGGTTCCACTCCTTACCCATCTCCAATCACCATTCCTTGGTTCCTATCTCCAAGCACCATTCCTTGGTTTCACTCCTTACCCACCTCCGAGCACCATTCCTTGGTTCCACTCCTTACTCATTTCCGAGCATCATTCCTTGGTTCCACTCCTTACCCATGTCCGAGCATCATTCGTGGTTCCACTCCTTACCCATCTCCGAGCACCATTCCTTGGTTCCACCCCCTACCCACCTCCGAGCACCACTCCTTGGTTCCACTCCTTACCCATCTCCGAGCACCATTCCTTGATTCCACTCCTTACCCATCTCCGAGCATCATTCCTTGGTTCCACTCCTTACCCATCTCCGAGCACCATTCCTTGGTTCCACTCCTTACCCATCTCTGAGCTTAATTCCTTGGTTCCACTACTTACCCATTTCCGAGGATCATTCCTTGGTTCCACTCTTTACCCATCTCCGAGCACCATTCCTTGGTTCCACTCCTTACCCATCTTCAAGCACAATTCCTTGGTTCCACTCCCTACCCATCTCTGAGCACCATTCCTTGGTTCCACTCCTTACCCATCTCCGAGCATCATTCCTTGGTTCCACTCCTTACCCATCTCCGAGCACCATTCCTTGGTTCCACTCCTTACCCATCTCCGAGCACCATTCCTTGGTTCCACTCCTTACCCATCTCCGAGCACCATTCCTTGGTTCCACTCCTTACCCATCTCCGAGCACCATTCCTTGGTTCCACTCCTTACCCATCTCCGAGCACCATTCCTTGGTTCCACTCCTTACCCATCTCCGAGCACCATTCCTTGGTTCCACTCCTTACCCATCTCCGAGCACCATTCCTTGGTTTCACTCCTTACCCACCTCCGAGCACCATTCCTTTTTCCACTCCTTACCCACCTCCGAGCACCATTCCTTTTCTCCACCCCCTACCCACCTCCGAGCACCATTCCTTGGTTCCACCTCCGAGAACTATTTCTTGATTTCACCCCATACCCACCTCCAAGCACCATTCATTGGTCTCACCCCCTCCCCACCTCCAAACACCATTCATTTTCTCCACCCCCTACCCACCTCCGAGCACCATTCCTTGGTTTCACTCCCTACCCACCTCCGAGCACCATTCCTTGGTTTCACTCCCTACCCACCTCCGAGCACCATTACATACAGTCACAGCTGGAGGTGCCGGAACTGCGTTCCCTCGCTTTCCTGCTGAAAAAAAGCCCTGGTCTCAATACGTCTTCAGGATATTGACCCCCCGGGGGCGCGCATCGTGGCGATCGTTGTTGCGGGGTGTC
This sequence comes from Rana kukunoris, assembly GCA_029574335.1. NCBI lineage: Eukaryota > Metazoa > Chordata > Amphibia > Anura > Ranidae > Rana > Rana kukunoris. Next base: position 560,204,221 of record CM056052.1, on the reverse strand, counting down.
AATCTGACACCCTGCAACAACGATCTAGGTAAAGAGTCTCTGACAGAGACTCTTTACCACGTGATCAGCCGTGTCCAATCACGGGCTGATCGCAATGTAAACAGGAAAAGCCAGTGATCGGGTTTTCCTCACTGGTGTCTGTTAGACGCGAGTAGAGTAGAGCTGATCGGCTGCTCCTCTGACAGGGGGGGCTAGTGCTGATCGATTATCAGTGCAGCCCTCCCCCGAGGATGCTGACACTGGACCACCAGGGATGCCACCAGACCACCAGGGATGCCCACCACCAGGTATGCCACCCTAGACCACCAGGGATGCCATTTAGAAATACAAAGGGCCAGATTCAGGTAGATGGGAGCCTCTTTGCTCTGGAGTAACGCTTCTCATTTACGTTACTCTGCGAAAATTTAAGGAGCAAGTGCTGTTATTCATGAAGCACTTGCTCCTAAAGTTGCGGCAGTGCATCGCAAATGAGCCGGCGGAATTCAAATTGGGCGGGTACGGGGCGTGTATTATTTAAACTAAGCGCGATCCCGCGGCGAACGTACTGCGCATGCGTCGACTGTCAATGCATCCCAGTGCGCATGCACCACTCCTTGGTTCCACTCCTTACGCATCTCCGAGCACCATTCCTTGGTTCCACTCCTTACCCATCTCCGAGCACCATTCCTTGGTTCCACTCCTTACCCATCTCCGAGCACCATTCCTTGGTTCCACTCCTTACCCATCTTCAAGCACAATTCCTTGGTTCCACTCCCTACCCATCTCTGAGCACCATTCCTTGGTTCCACTCCTTACCCATCTCCGAGTATCATTCCTTGATTCCACTCCTTACCCATCTCCGAGCACCATTCCTTGGTTCCACTCCTTACCCATCTCTGAGCACCATTCCTCATTCCTTGGTTCCACTCCTTACCCATCTCCGAGCATCATTCCTTGGTTCCACTCCTTACTAATTTCCGAGCATCATTCCTTGGTTCCACTCCTTACCCATCTCCAAGCACCATTCCTTGGTTCCACTACCTACCCATCTCCAAGCACCATTACTTGGTTCCACTCCTTACCCATCTCCGAGCATCATTCCTTGGTTCCACTCCTTACCCATCTCCAAGCACCATTCCTTGGTTCCACTCCTTACCCATCTCCGAGCACCGTTCCTTGGTTCCACTCCTTACCCATCTCCAATCACCATTCCTTGGTTCCTATCTCCAAGCACCATTCCTTGGTTTCACTCCTTACCCACCTCCGAGCACCATTCCTTGGTTCCACTCCTTACTCATTTCCGAGCATCATTCCTTGGTTCCACTCCTTACCCATGTCCGAGCATCATTCGTGGTTCCACTCCTTACCCATCTCCGAGCACCATTCCTTGGTTCCACCCCCTACCCACCTCCGAGCACCACTCCTTGGTTCCACTCCTTACCCATCTCCGAGCACCATTCCTTGATTCCACTCCTTACCCATCTCCGAGCATCATTCCTTGGTTCCACTCCTTACCCATCTCTGAGCACCATTCCTTGGTTCCACTCCTTACCCATCTCTGAGCTTAATTCCTTGGTTCCACTACTTACCCATTTCCGAGGATCATTCCTTGGTTCCACTCTTTACCCATCTCCGAGCACCATTCCTTGGTTCCACTCCTTACCCATCTTCAAGCACAATTCCTTGGTTCCACTCCCTACCCATCTCTGAGCACCATTCCTTGGTTCCACTCCTTACCCATCTCCGAGCATCATTCCTTGGTTCCACTCCTTACCCATCTCCGAGCACCATTCCTTGGTTCCACTCCTTACCCATCTCCGAGCACCATTCCTTGGTTCCACTCCTTACCCATCTCCGAGCACCATTCCTTGGTTCCACTCCTTACCCATCTCCGAGCATCATTACTTGGTTCCACTACTTACTAATTTCCGAGCATCATTCCTTGGTTCCACTCCTTACCCATCTCCGAGCACCATTCCTTGGTTTCACTCCTTACCCATCTCCGAGCACCATTCCTTGGTTCCACTCCTTACCCATCTCCGAGCACCATTCCTTGGTTCCACTCCTTACCCATCTCCGAGCATCATTCCTTGGTTCCACCCCCTACCCACCTCCGAGCACCATTCCTTGGTTCCACTCCTTACCCATCTCCGAGCATCATTCCTTGGTTCCACTCCTTACCCATCTCCGAGCACCACTCCTTGGTTCCACTCCTTACCCATCTCCGAGCACCATTCCTTGGTTCCACTCCTTACCCATCTCCGAGCACCATTCCTTGGTTCCACTCCTTACCCATCTCCGAGCACCATTCCTTGGTTCCACTCCTTACCCATCTCCGAGCACCATTCCTTGTTCCACTCCTTACCCATCTCCGAGCATCATTCCTTGGTTTCACTCCTTACCCATCTCCGAGCACCACTCCTTGGTTCCACTCCTTACCCATCTCCGTGCACCATTCCTTGGTTTCACTCCTTACCCATCTCCGAGCACCATTCCTTGGTTCCACTCCTTACCCATCTCCGAGCACCATTCCTTGGTTTCCACTCCTTACCCATCTCCGAGCACCATTCCTTGGTTTCACTCCTTACCCACCTCCGAGCACCATTCCTTTTTCCACTCCTTACCCACCTCCGAGCACCATTCCTTTTCTCCACCCCCTACCCACCTCCGAGCACCATTCCTTGGTTCCACCTCCGAGAACTATTTCTTGATTTCACCCCATACCCACCTCCAAGCACCATTCATTGGTCTCACCCCCTCCCCACCTCCAAACACCATTCATTTTCTCCACCCTCTACCCACCTCCGAGCACCATTCCTTGGTTTCACTCCCACACCCACCTCCGAGCACCATTCCTTGGTTTCCTCCCTACCCACCTCCGAGCACCATTACATACAGTCACAGCTGGAGGTGCCGGAACTGCGTTCCCTCGCTTTCCTGCTGAAAAAAAGCCCTGGTCTCAATACGTCTTCAGGATATTGACCCCCCGGGGGCGCGCATCGTGGCGATCGTTGTTGCGGGGTGTCAATCTGACACCCTGCAACAACGATCTAGGTAAAGAGTCTCTGACAGAGACTCTTTACCATGTGATCAGCCGTGTCCAATCACGGGCTGATCGCAATGTAAACAGGAAAAGCCAGTGATCGGGTTTTCCTCACTGGTGTCTGTTAGACGCGAGTAGAGTAGAGCTGATCGGCTGCTCCTCTGACAGGGGGGGGGGGGCTAGTGCTGATCGATTATCAGTGCAGCCCTCCCCCGAGGATGCTGACACTGGACCACCAGGGATGCCACCAGACCACCAGGGATGCCCACCACCAGGTATGCCACCCTAGACCACCAGGGATGCCATTTAGAAATACTTAGGGCCAGATTCAGGTAGATGGGAGCATCTTTGCTCTGGAGTAACGTTTCTCATTTACGTTACGCTGGCGAAATTTTAGGAGCAAGTGCTGTTATTCATGAAGCACTCGCTCCTAAAGTTGCGGCAGCGCATCGCAAATGAGCCGGCGGAATTCAAATTGGGCGGGTACGGGGCATGTATTATTTAAACTAAGCGCGATCCCGCGGCGAACGTACTGCGCATGCGTCGACTGTCAATGCATCCCAGTGCGCATGCTCCAAATTCTGTCAGTGAACGTCAATGACGTCACGTCCCCATTCATGAATGTTTTACGCAAGCGACGCAATTTGTTTTTTTTTTCCGACGCGATGACGACGCCTATACCTAACATAGGATACTCCACTAGGGGGCTGCTTTATCTATACGCCGCGTATCGCTTCCGGAAACGTCGTAAAGTCACTGCGTCGCGCCCGAAAAAGATCGCGAATTGCCGATTCCCGCTGATTAACATATTTTTTGAGCGTAAATCGGCGGGAACGCCCCCGGCGCCATGTTTAAGTTGAAGTAACGATGCGATGGCGAAATTCATTTACGCTGCTCGCATCGGAACTCCAACCCGGCGTTTCTTCTTTTCTGGTTACAGAAAACAAAACGCCGGCTTAAAGTGACAGTTAGGCTGGCGGATCCATTGATCCGCCAGCCTAACTCTACCTGAATCTGGCCCATAATGGATGCCAATCAGTGCCCACAATGGGAATCGCTGATTGCCAGGCATTATTGTTTGGCACTGATTGGCATCCATTAGTACAGGGGTCTCCAAACGTTTCAAAGAAAGGGCCACTTTATTGTCCTTCAGACTTTAGGAGGGCCGGATTGTGGTCAGCGGGGGCAGAAAATGTCCCGGGTCCAGCACCGGTGAGAATAAATATGGCCTTGGTGGTTAGTGGTCAGTAGGAGGAGGAGTAGGGCTCCTATCAGTAGGAGCAATAGTATCCCATCATTGATATCAGTAGGAGAAATAGTGCCCCCTTGTTGGTGTCAGTGGAAGGAATAATGCCTCATATCAGTTGGAGGAATAGTGCCCCAAGGGCCGCATAAAGTCTAGCAAAGGGCCACATCTGGCCCTCGGGCCGCAGTTTGGAGACCCCTGCATTAGTACAACACGTTACAGTACATCAGTGCCACCTATCAGTTCCCATCCGTGCCACCTATCAGCGCCCATCCATGTCGCCTATCCGTGCCCATCCGTGTCGCCTATCTGTGCCCATCCATGCTGACAATCAATGCCCATCCATGCTGCCTATCTGTGCCCATCTGTGCCACCTATCAGTGCCCATCTGTGCTGCATATCAGTGCCACCTATTAGTGCCCATCAGTGCCGCATATTAGTGCCCATCATCCGTGCCCATCAATGCCACCTCATCAGTGCCACCTTATTGGTGCCACCTCATCGGTGCCCATCAGTGCCGCCTTATCAGTGCCCATCAATGCAGCCCCATAAGTGCCCATCAGTGAAGGAGAAAAAAATGTTTTGTAACTGAAACAAAAAAAAAAACATATTTTTCTAAATTTTCAATTCAATTGTCTTTTAAAAAAAAATTGCAGAAAATAAAAACCGCAGAGGTGATGAAATACAACCGAAAGAAATCTCTATTTGTGGGAACAAAATGATACAAATGTAGTTTGGGTGCAGCGTAGCACGACCGCGCAATTGTCATTCAAAGTGCGACAGCGCTGAAAGCTGAAAATTGTTCTGGGCGGGAAGGTGTATAAGTGCCCCCCCCCGGGATTGAAGTGGTTGAGTCTGACCACAGATTTTCTATTGGATTGGGGTCTGGGCTGTGACTCGGCCATTCCAGCACATTTACATGTTTCCCCTTAAACCACTTGAGATCTGCGCTATGGCTGAATGACGGCGACAGCGGGCGCACCTGAATTGCCGGGGGGCCGTCAATAGACGTCCTCCCCTTCGCACGCTCCCTGCGCGCCCCCCCCTGCAGGGCCCGCGTGTGCTGTGATCACTGAGTCACTAAGACGGGTGATCACAGATCTGAGTCCCGGCCCCCTTACCACGTGATCAGCTGTCAGCCAATGACAGCTGATCACGTGATGTAAACAAAAGCTTGGTAATCTTTTGTCTTTTTCTCCTCACGCTGACAGCGGGGACATCGGTCCCGAAGTGGAAGAGGCAATTCTGCCTCATCTGTGCAAAAATCAGTACCCCCTGCCAGTGCCCACCAGTACCAACTATTAATGCCCACAAGTGCCACCTATCAATGCCCATCAGTAGTGCCAATCAGTGCCTCATCAGTGCCACCTAGCAGTGCTGCCTATCAGTGTAACCTACCAGTGCTGATCAGTGCCCATCACTGCCACCTATCAGTGCCCATCACTGCCATCCATCAGTGCCCATCACTGCCACCTATCAGTGGCCATCACTACCACCTATCAGTGCCCATCACTGCCATCCATCAGTGCCCATCACTGCCACCCATCAGTGCCCATCACTGCCATCCATCAGTGCCCATCACTGCCATCCATCAGTGCCCATCACTGCCACCTATCAGTGCCCATCACTGCCATCCATCAGTGCCCATCACTGCCACCTATCAGTGCCCATCACTGCCATTCATCAATGCCCATCACTGCCACCTATGAGTGCCCATCACTACCATCCATCAGTGCCCATCACTGCCACCTATCAGTGCCCATCACTGCCATCCATCAGTGCCCATCACTGCCACCTATCATTGCCCATCACTGCCAGCTATCAGTGCCCATCACTACCATCCATCAGTGCCCATCACTGCCACCTATCCGTGCCCATCACTGCCAGCTATCAGTGCCCATCACTACCATCCATCAGTGCCCATCACTGCCACCTATCCGTGCCCATCACTGCCAGCTATCAGTGCCCATCACTACCAGCTATCAGTGCCACCTATTAGTTCCACGTCTCAGTGCCCACCAGTGCCACCTATCATTGCCCTTCAGTGCCACCCACCAGTGCCACCTAGCAGTGCCCATCACTGTCATCCATCAGTGCCCATCACTGTCATCCATCAGTGCCCATCACTGCCAGCTATCAGTGCCACCTATTAGTTCCACGTCTCAGTGCCCACAAGTGCCACCTATCAATGCCCATCAGTAGTGCTAATCAGTGCCTCATTAGTGCCACCTAGCAGTGCTGCCTATCAGTGTAACCTACCAGTGCTGATCAGTGCCCATCACTGCCACCTATCAGTGCCCATCACTGCCATCCATCAGTGCCCATCACTGCCACCTATCAGTGCCCATCACTGCCATCCATCAGTGCCCATCACTACCACCTATCAGTGCCCATCACTGCCATCCATCAGTGCCCATCACTGCCACCTATCAGTGCCCATCACTGCCATCCAACAGTGCCCATCACTGCCACCTATCAGTGCCCATCACTGCCATCCATCAGTGCCCATCACTGCCACCTATCAGTGCCCATCACTGCCATTCATCAATGCCCATCACTGCCACCTATGAGTGCCCATCACTACCATCCATCAGTGCCCATCACTGCCACCTATCAGTGCCCATCACTGCCATCCATCAGTGCCCATCACTGCCACCTATCAGTGCCCATCACTGCCAGCTATCAGTGCCCATCACTACCATCCATCAGTGCCCATCACTGCCACCTATCAGTGCCCATCACTGCCACCTATCAGTGCCCATCACTACCAGCTATCAGTGCCACCTATTAGTTCCACGCCTCAGTGCCCACCAGTGCCACCTATCATTGCCCTTCAGTGCCACCCACCAGTGCCACCTAGCAGTGCCCATCACTGTCATCCATCAGTGCCCATCACTGTCATCCGTCAGTGCCCATCACTGCCAGCTATCAGTGCCACCTATTAGTTCCACGTCTCAGTGCCCACCAGTGCCACCTATCATTGCCCTTCAGTGCCACCCATCAGTGCCACCTCTCAGTGTCACCTCTCAGTGCACACCAGTGCCACCCATCAGTGCCCACCAGTGCCACCTTATTGCTGCCCATCAATGCAGCCCATTGGTGCCCATCAGTGCAGCCCACCATTGCAGCCCATTTAAAAAAAAAAACACAGAGGTGATCAAATACCACCAAAAGAAAGTTCTATTTGTGGGAAACAAATGATAAAAATCTCATTTGGGTACAGTGTTGTATGACCGCGCAATTGTCATTCAAAGTGCGTCAGCGCTGAAAGCTGAAAATTGGTCCGGGCAGAAAGGGGGGTTTAAGTGCCCGGTAAGCAAGGGGTTAAACCCCTCACGCGTGTTTGGGGTGATTGTCCTACTGGAAGGTGAACCTCCGCCCTCCCGGCCTCAAATCACACACAGAGGGGTGCAGGAAGAATATCCCTGTATGTATCACCATCCATCTTCCCCTCAACCTTGAGTCCCGACTGCTGAAAAACATCCCCACTGCATGATGCTGCCACCACCATGTTTCACAGTGGGGATGGTGTGCATTTTCATGTGGCAACACTGAAGAAATTACACTTTATATATATATATACATACTGTACCTTAAATTTTATTTATTTATTTTGCTTCTTTTTTTCCCCATTTATTTTATTTTTACACCGTCCCTTTAATTATTATTATTTATTTTAATTTTTTTTGCTTTTTCTTCCCTATTTATTTAATTTTTCATTTTTACACCGTCCCTTTAATTATTATTATTATTTTTTTTTTTTGCTTTTTCTTCCCTATTTATTTAATTTTTCATTTTTACACCGTCCCTTTAATTATTATTATTATTTTTTTATTTTTTTGCTTTTTCTTCCCTATTTATTTAATTTTACATTTTTACACCGTTCCTGTATTTATTTTATTTTTTACTCGTAAATTAAAAGTGTCAGGAAAGGCGCGGATCTTCAAGTGGTTAAAAGCGCTTTTATTTATTTTTTTAACTGTCATTTTTTCATTTATTTTATTTTCTTATTAAGTCGATTACCTTTCTGCACAGAGCTGACAAACCTTAAAGGACGATATATTCCAATTAACGGCGCAGCTGTCTTTTTTTTTTTTTTTGGTTTCTGTAATATCCGGAGCCCCCAGAAGATTAAACTAGCGATAATTTTGGCAGTTTGGAACTTTTCCGCAACCCCCTTGACTCTTCGTCGTCGTAGAAAATGATGCCCCGGCGGGGGAGTCGGCGAGATGCGAGGTAGTCAGATAATTAGCGCTCGGCCGTTCTGCCGCACTTCTTCTATCCAGTGTAAAATTATCATTTACCAGCGACAGGCTCCTCCGATTCCCCCGCTCCCCCGACTATTATGCTTCAACTGTTTACTTTTTTATTTTTTTTATTTGAAAGAATATGGCATTTACTTTGAAATCGCATCAAAAGATACATCCGATTAAATTTTTTTTTTTTAGGAATTAAGTAGAATTTTTTTTTTAAAAAAAACTGCCGTAAATTACTGAATTATTGGTGTTCAGATTACATGGATTATTTACCCTCGCGTGAATTTGAAAACCTCCCAACTTCACAAATATTCCTGAACGAGGATTAAAGGGCAAGCTCAAATTACTCAAAAAATAAATAAATTATGATTTATGAAGTACTTTTCTGATTCAAAATAAAATCATAAATTAAAAAAAATAAAATCATAAATTTAAAAAAAATAAAATCATAAATAAAAAAATAAAACTGAGAATAAAAAAAAAGTCATACATACAAAAATAAAATAATAAATCATAAATACAAAAAATAAAATAATACATCATAAAATAAATCACAAATAAAAAAGAAAAGTATAAATCATAAAAACATAATGCATTAAAACACTAAAAGGAAAAGAATAAAATAATAAATACAAAATATAAAATAATACATCATAAAAAAAATCACAAATATAAAAAAAAATCACAAATATAAAAAAAAATCATAAAAAATATAAAAAATAATGCATTAAAAAACTAAAAGGAAAAGAATAAAATAATAACTCATAAATACAAAATATAAAGTAATACATCATAAAAAAATCACAAATATAAAAAAAAAATCATAAAAACATAATGCATTAAAACACTAAAAGGAAAAGAATAAAAGAATTAATCATAAATACAAAATATAAAATAATACATCATAAAAAAAATCACAAATATAAAAAAAAAATCACAAATATAAAAAATAATCATAAAAAATATAAAAAATAATGCATTAAAAAACTAAAAGGAAAAGAATAAAATAATAAATCATAAATACAAAATATAAAATAATACATCATAAAAAAAATCACAAATATAAAAAAAATCATAAAGAATAATGCATTAAAAAACTGAAAGGAAAATAATAAAATAATAAACCATAAATACAAAATATAAAATAATACATCATAAAAAAAATCACAACTATAAAAAAATCATAAAAAATAATGCATTAAAAAACTAAAAGGAAAAGAATAAATTAATAAATCATAAATACAAAATATAAAATAATACATCATAAAAAAAATCACAAATATAAAAAAAATCATAAAAAATAATGCATTAAAAAGCTAAAAGGAAAAGAATAAATTAATAAATCATAAATACTAAATATAAAATAATACATCATAAAAAAATCACAAATATTAAAAAAATCATAAAAAATAATGCATTAAAAAACTAAAAGAATGAAATAATAAATCATAAATACAAAATATAAAATAATACATCATAAAAAAAATCACAAATATAAAAAAAATCATAAAAAATAATGCATTAAAAAGCTAAAAGGAAAAGAATAAATTAATAAATCATATACTAAAAAATAAAATAATACATCATAAAAAAATCACAAATATTAAAAAAATCATAAAAAATAATGCATTAAAAAACTAAAAGAATGAAATAATAAATCATAAATACAAAAAATGAAATAATACATCATAAAAAAATCACAACTATATATATATATATATATATAATATAAATCATAAAAAAATAATGCATTAAAAAACGAAAATAAAAAGAATAAAATATTAAATCATAAATACAAAAAATAAAATAATACATCATAAAAAAAATCACAAATATAAAAAAAATCATAAAAAATAATGCATTAAAAAGGAAAAGAATAAATTAATAAATCATAAATACTAAATATAAAATAATACATCATAAAAAAATCACAAATATTAAAAAAAATCATAAAAAATAATGCATTAAAAAACTAAAAGAAAAAGATACATCATAAAAAAATCACAAATATAAAAAAATAAAATCATAAAAAATAATGCATTAAAAAACTAAAAGGAAAAGAATGAAATAATAAATCATAAATACAAAAAATAAAATAATACATCATAAAAAAATCACAAATATAAAAAAATAAAATCATAAAAAATAATGCATTAAAAAACTAAAAGGAAAATAATAAAATAATAAATCATAAATACAAAAAATGAAATAATACATCATAAAAAAAATCACAACTATATATATATATATAATATAAATCATAAAAAAATAATGCATTAAAAAACGAAAATAAAAAGAATAAAATATTAAATCATAAATACAAAAAATAACATCATAAATCAACAAATATAAAAAAATAAAATCATAAAAAATATCATGCACTAAAAGGAAAATAATAAAATAATAAATCATAAATAATGAAATAATACATCATAAAAAAAAATCACAACTATATATATATATATAATATAAATCATAAAAAAATAATGCATTAAAAAACGAAAATAAAAAGAATAAAATATTAAATCATAAATACAAAAAATAAAAAAATACATCATAAAAAAATCACAAATATATATAAAAGATTATAAATCATGAAAAAAATAATGCATTAAAAAGCTAAAATTAAAAATCAATGAATTATATTGGAAAATATTTTCTTTAAAGGCTTTTACTCAAAAAATGTATTAATCACACCCCCCCCAACCCTAAAAAAATAAATACTAATCTGAACTAAACTAAAAGGCGCTAAATTATATCCCCCTCTTAGATGAAATAAAATGCGAAATTAAAAAAAATTAATAATCAGCCAATCTCCTGGTTCGGAAGAATAAATGTAGTAAAAATGATATTAGTTCCGAAAATCTTATATAAGTTTCAAATGGTCCCGGTTGCCTTACCACAATCTTATTTTGCCACACTTAACTCTTTCTTAATGAATTATATATGAAAAAAAAAAAAAAAAACATAGGATCTCCTCCCACGAGTAAAAAACAGGGAGGCCTAGCAGTGCCGGACATTAGAAAGTATTATAACGCCCCGGTCATCTGTCGGGTAATAGAGTGGGCCGCAGAAAATCATGATACAAGATGGCTTAACGTTGAATGCGCACTTGCAAGGGCAGAGCTAGGAAGAATAATATGGAACCCACCACAATTTAGAACCTTACATATAAGTACCAGGGCTTTTTTTCTGGGGGAACTTGGGGGAACTCAGTTCCACCACCTTTGGCTCAGACCCTTTGGTGCCCCCGGCTCACCACAATCACTTGTAAACATAGAAGTCTGGTTTCTGTGTTTACAAGTGACAGCTTTGTAACCCCCTGAACTCTGCACTCTGTATGTAATGCAATTCTGGTATTTAATGCCCCTTTAAGACCCCTCTACTGTTTGTGAAATCTGAACGGGTCGTGGTTGAGTTCCTGCACCTATTTTCTGAGAAAAAAAGCTCTGATAACTACACATGCAATCACACGTACGGCACTACGGATATGGGATAGAGTTCACAAACGCTTAAGATCGGAATATAATTCCCCATTTATAGATTTAAAAGACAACACATTTTTTGCACCAGGGACAAAAGGGGTGGGGGGGGGTTGGATTAAAAATAGAACTCAGGTAAGAGATTTGATACAAAAGGCAAAATTCGGTGGCTCAACGTGATTGGCACTGCGCTGACAAGCCGTTCACCTCTGCAGCCAAGGGTTCGGATCCCGGTCTCGGCTGCATGTGAATTGAGTTTGGTGGTCTCAGCCCGGCTCCCGGTGGGTGTGCTATGCAAGGTACGTCTGTGCTTAGTACGCCCACCCCCCCCCCCACAAAAACCACCACACTTGCACGCACACAAAATTGGTTTAACACGCACGCACTTTGGCCATGCGGTCTCTTAAAATAAAGAGAGGCGAAGGACCTACGGGGCTGGCTGGGTGGGCTAGGCCCCCTCACTCCCTCATAGGGGGAGTCCCTCTGCCCTTGGGGTCCCGTTGGGCCCCAGTTGGCTCCCAAGAGGAGCAGGTAGGGCGGGGTGAGTGGGAGGCCCCCCTTCACACCCGCCATTGCCACCAGGGGCATGGAGAAGGATGGCGATTGCCTCCGGGGGGAGGGTCTGCCTACTCCCAACTCCTGCAGTCCGGCTCTTCTCTCTCGACTTCACGCACAAAAATATACTTAAAGAAAAAAGAAAAAAAAAAGAAAAGGCAAAATTAATGAAATTTCACGACATGAGGTCTAAGAATTCACAGGGTTAGACGAGTGGCGCTACCTACAGCTCTCCTCCTTCATCGGGAATTTTCCGGGACCTCTACATGAACACAAGGAATACACTTTACTAGAACAACTATGTGTAACCGATAGTTCAAGGGGGAACATCTCCAAAATGTACAAATTCTTGATGAGGGTGGAGGAGTTGGGGACACCCCCCCGTACAGGGCCGATCCGCCCTATAGGCTCACTATGCAAGCCGCTTAGGGCCCCGCAGAGCTGCGAAGGGCCCCCCAAATTACTAGAGGCCCCGCCTGGTGAGAAGTCATTTTCGCCCCCTCAACTTGCTGGCTGCATGGGAGAAGAGGTAAGAAGTCAGCAGCCCCCTCTTCTCACTGTAATGTAAGATGTCATTTCCGACAGCAGAACACCCCCGTCGGCAGCGACATGTCATTTTCGGCAGCCCCCCCCCCCCCCCGCTTCTCAACTTTAATGATGTGACATCTCATTTTGCTTAGGGCCCCAGGGAGGTCAGGATCGGCACTGCCCCCGTATATTCACAAATGGGGAAGGGAATTGGAAATAAATAGGGGAAAAACCACAGTAGATAGAATCATCAATCTGACTCATACCTCAGCAATTGATGTGAGAACGGCTGAGATGAATTTCAAGTGTATCACTGGTTGGTACAACACCCCAGATAAAATCAGTAAATACAGAGAAGGACAGTCGGCAGACTGCTGGAGGGGATGTCCAACCAGTGGTACAATGGCCCACCTATGGTGGGAGTGTCCCAAGATCAAAAGTTACTGGAAGAAAATTTTAACACTGATCAAGGACATGACTAGTGTAGATTAGATAGTCCAACCTTTTACTCCCCACCTTTAGAACCCCCCCAAATTCTTTAAACATTTTTTCCATTTACCCATTAACGAGATAGACACAGGAGTCGGAGTAAACTCGGCCACGACAGCCTATTTATTTATTTTTCAAACCAAATTAAATATTTAATTCCAATTAACTAATTCCAAGTAACCAAAACTTTATTCATTAACATTTAACCCAAATAACTTTATTAACACCCGTCCAATTTGGTCTTTGACAGCAACCCCCACTTAAACCTTTTTATTTTCCATTACACTGCGTTACCATTACCATATCCGGCCCCCAGCCGACTCCAGCTCGGAGACACCCCCTTTTTACACCGCAGTGTACCATAACCGTATTCCAGCGGACACCGTTCCACTGGAATAACACCATACGGGGGCCATCCCACCGATGAGCCCCCCCACCATTTCCATTCCATCTGTTAACCGCTACCATCAAAGACCGAAGGACACCACCAACACTGTCATGACAACCTTTCTTCAGAACCTGAAAGAAAAGAAAACAGATGCACAACACCAAACATACCACAAAAACAGGGAGGGTGGGTGGGAAAAACCTGCCTCCCAGCGTGCTACACTTCCTTGAATGTCCCACGTGTGCCCCCACCCCCCTTTATAAAGGGGGTTCCTCCTACCCAATCACCAGACCTCCTACAGCCACTCCCCTGAAAGCACCTCCTTCCTTCCTTAACCCTTTTGTTGCACTACTCCTCACACAGTCATGCCCAGCCCTCCGTTATTTGTCTTTTTTTTTTTTGTCATGTCACTCCGGGCTTTCCTTAACTAAAAAAGAGATAGAAGAAGATCCAGAGCTGTATCCTGGCCTAGGCCAACAAGGCCCAGGCCTAGGGCAGCAGGTTGCAGGGGGGCAGCACAGAAAGAGTCTCTTCCGGCTTGCACTATTAGTGTAGCACTGTTAGTGTAGCGCCAGTCTTATGGGGCGGACTGGGCAGAGAGGCAAGCATTCCGCAACTGGTGGGGGGGCGGAGCTTCTAATTTTGACTGTCCTATCATCCTGGACCACAAACCTTCCTCACTGTGCTATATGTTTTCTGCTGTACCATTGGCATCGTTATATCTTTTTAGTCCTCTCCATAAAATTATCAGAATTTTGGGCCTAAAGTAGAACTTTAGGAACACTTTTCTATTTAATTTTGGATAGAGTAAGGGTAAGGGAAGGGCAGGTCTTTAACAGCAAGGGGTGTGGCCTTGACAGTAAGGGGTGGGTAATATTTAAATTAGGGGGTGCACGAGTTTAGTCAGGCCTAGGGCAGCACAAAATCTAAATACATCCCTGAGAAGATCCATGGGTGGTCCTTTTTCACGGGGGAGTAGAAAACATAAAAGAATATAAAAGATCCTCCTGAACGCAGCCAAACGGCTGATCCCCAAAAAATGGGGGGAATCTCAAAGCCCACAGGTCTGGGAGTGGATCGACTCGGTGGAAGAAACATATAGGAGGGAAGAGTTGAAATACAGGTGGGAGGAAGACAATAAAAACTCCCGGGAAAAATGGGTTGCCTGGAAAGAATTTAAAAAACTTGGGGCCAGATTCAGGTAGATGGGAGCATCTTTGCTCTGGAGTAACGCTTCTCATTTGCGTTGCGCTGCAGAAATTTTAGGAGCAAGTGCTGTCATTCACGAAGCACTTGCTCCTAAAGTTGCGGCAGCGCATCGCAAATGAGCCGGCGGAATTCAAATTGGGCGGGTACGGGGCGTGTAGTATGCTAACTAAGCGCGATCCCGCCGCCAACGTACTGCGCATGCGTCGAGTGTCAAAACATCCCCGTGCGCATGCTCCAAAATCTGTGAATGAACGTCAATGACGTCACATTCCCATTCATGACCGTTTTACGCAAGCGACGTTTTTTTTTTTTTTTCCGACGCGATGACGACGCCTATACCTAACATAGGATATTCCAACCCCATGTAGGTATAACTATGCGCCGCGTATCCCGTCCGGAAACGTCGTAACGTCACTGCGTCGCGCCGGAATGCGATCGTGAATTGCCGATTTCCGCTCATTAACATATTTTGTGAGCGGAAATCGGCGGGAACGCCTCCGGCGCAATTTTTAAGTTGAAGTAACGATGCGATGGCGAAACTCAGTTACGCTGCTCGCATCGGAGCTTCAACCCGGCGTTTCTTTGTTTTCATGGTTTACAGAAACGCCGGCTCCAAAGTCACAGTTTAGGCTGGCGGATCACTGGATCCGCCAGCCTAACTGTTCCTGAATCTGGCCCTTGGGGCCAGATTCAGCAAGAATTTGATTCCCGCAGAGTATCAAGCCCCATACACACTATGGGCCAGATTCAGGAACAGTTACGCTGGCGGATCGAGTGATCCGCCAGCCTACTGTGACTTTGAGCCGGCGTTTCTGTACCAGAAAACAAAAAAACGCCGGGTTGAAGTTCCGATGCGAGCAGCGTAACTGAGTTTACGCCATCGCATCGTTAACTTCCAACTTAAAAATGGCGCCGGGGGCGTTCCGCCGATTTACGCTCAAAAAATATGTTAATGAGCGGAAATCGGCAATTCACGATCGAAATCCGGCGCGACGCAATGACGATACGACGTTTCCGGACGGGATACGCGGCGCATAGATATACCTACATGGGGTTGGAGTATCCTATGTTAGGTATAGGCGTCGTCATCGCGTCGGGAAAAAAAAAAAAACGTCGCTTGCGTAAAACGGTCATGAATGGGAATGTGACGTCATTGACGTTCATTCACAGATTTTTGGAGCAATGCGCACGGGGATGTTTTGAGTGCACGGGCGCACACTACGACGCTGCGCAGTATCGTTGGCGGCCGGATCGCGCGTAGTTAGCCTACTACACGCCCCGTACCCGCTAAATTTTGAATTCCGCCGCTCATTTGTGATGCGCTGCCCCAACTTTAGGAGCAAGTGCTTCGTGAATGACAGCACTTGCTCCTAAAATTTCGGCAGCGCAACGCAAATGAGAAGCGTTACTCCAGAGCAAAGATGCTCTGGACTACCTGAATCTGGCCCTATCAGTTTTCCTGACGGTTTTCTCCTCAGGTTTACCAAAACCATCTAATATGAGGTCAAACCTCAAGAGTTTCAATTTGTATGCAATCAGGCCGGCCCTTGTACTACATGGTTTTTGGTAAACCTGAGGAGAAAACCGTCAGGAAAACTGATAGTGTGTATGGGGCTTTAGAGATACTTTACCTGGCTCTAGGAGGAATTCAGAGAGATTTTGGCCCGTAAGGTACGGCGGGGTAGTGTATTTCTCCCGGCGGAATCAAACTACGCGATTAGGGGGCGTGAGGCATTTAAATTAAGCGCGTCCCGGCGGCGATCGAACTGCGAGTTCAGAAATTTCCCGCCGTGCATTGCGCGAAATCACGTCGTTACGTCATTTTTTTTTTGAGTAGCGTCGTTTACGGACATTCCCATTCCCGGACGACTTACGCAAAAAATTAAAAAATAAATTTGAAAGTCGACGCGGGAACGACGGCCATACTTGACATGGGCCGCGTAACGTTAGACCAGCTAATAGCTGGTTTAACTTTACGTAGCTGAAAAAATGACGTACGCGATTGCGAACGACGCTCGTAACTTCGTGGATCCCCGTGAAAAGCTCATTTGCATACCCCGACGCTGAAAACGACGCAAACTCCACCCAGCGGCCGCAAAAAGATCGCAGCGTAGATCCGAAGGCGTACGAAGACGTAAGCCTGTCGGATCGAAGCCCGAAGCCGCCGTATCATGGTTTGAGGATTCAAACTAGTGATACGGCGCGCGAAATTTGAAATGACTCCTGTCTAACACCAGTTACGCAGGCGTAATCGCTCTATGAATCTGGGCCTTGGAGTTTTGCTGAAAACCTACGAGGGACAGGAGGTTGGCAAGGAGGTAATAGGACTTAAAACCAGTGAGATACCAAGCAAGAAGGGGGAGTGGAATCCCGAGATGGTGGGGGAGGGAGGGGGAAAATCCCACTTTTCCTGGTTAGTATTTAATTATGCTTTTCTTATAAGAAAATAAAGGTAATTTATATATAAAAAAATTAAATAAAAAATGAAAAATTAAAATAGCAAAGAGAAACCACAAGTGATGCGAAGACCATGGAGGAACCCATGGAGGAAAGCGAAGGGCGGATGGCTGGACCAACGGGGTGGCCCCCGGGTCGTGACTGATGTGGGAAAAAAATAAATAAAAATAAAAGGTAAAGAATAAAATAATAAATCATAAATACAAAAAATAAAATAATACATCACAAAAAAAATCACAAATATAAAAAAATAAAATCATAAAAAATAATGCATTAAAAAACGAAAAGGAAAATAATAAAATAATAAATCATAAATACAAAAAATTAAATAATACATCATAAAAAAAATCACAAATATATATATATAAATATATAATATATATATATAAAATATAAATCATAAAAAAATAATGCATTAAAAAACGAAAATAAAAAGAATAAAATATTAAATCATAAATAAGAAAAATAAAAAAATACATCATAAAAAAAATCACAAATATATATAAAAGATCATCATCATAAATAATCATAAAAAAAAATTATGCATTAAAAAAATAAAATTAAATATCAATGAATTATATTGGAAAATATTTTCTTCAAAGGCTTTTACTCAAAAATGTATTAATCACCACCCCCCACCCCTAAAAAAATAAATACTAATCATAAGGAAGGATTTGCCATTTTACCAAGTAAGTTGATATTAATTAACTCAGGATTTGTACAATTTTTGTTTATTAGAGCACACCTTTAGAGACCCATAAAAGTGATTGGGCAGCTCTATATATACATCCAAAGGAACGGGAGTGCCCCAACATTGGTGTCAGTGGGAGGAATAGTGTCCCATCATTGGTGTCAGTGGGAGGAATAGTGTCCCATCATTGGTGTCAGTGGGAGGAATAGTGTCCCATCATTGGTGTCAGTCGGAGGAATAGTGCCCCATCATTGGTATCTGTGGGAGGAATAGTGTCCCATCATTGATATCAGTGGGGGGGAATAGTGTCCCATCATTGGTGTCAGTGGGAGGAATAGTGTCCCATCATTGGTATCAAGTGGAGAATATGGTGTCCATCATTGGTGTCAGTGGAAGGAATAGTGTCCCATCATTGGTGTCAGTGGAGGAATAGTGCCCCATCATTGGTATCTGTGGGAGGATAGGTGTCCCATCATTGATATCGTGGGGGGAATACTGTCCATCATTGGTGTCAGTGGGAGGAATAGTGGCCCCATCATTGGTATCAGTGGGAGGAATAGTGTCCCATCATTGGTGTCAGTGGAGGAATAGTGTCCATCATTAGTGTCAGTCAGAGGAATAGTGCCCCATCATTGGTATCTGTGTGAGAATAGTGTCCCATCATTGGTGTCAGTCGGAGAATAGTGTCCCATCATTGGTATCAGTGAGAGAGAAATAGTGTCCCATCATTGGTGTCAGTGAGAGGAATAGTGGCCCCATACTTGATCTGGGTGGGGGAATACTGTCCCATCATTGGTATCAGTGGGGGGAATAGTGTCCCATCAATTGGTGTCAGGGGAGGAATAGTGTCCCATCATTGGTATCTGTGGGAGGAATAGTGTCCATCATTGGTGTCAGTCGGAGGAATAGTGTCCCATCTTTGGTATCAGTGAGAGAAATAGTGTCCATCATGATTGTCCAGTGAGAGGAATAGTGCCCATCATTGGTATCTGTGGGAGGAATAGTGTCGCCCATTTTATCAGTGGGGGGGAATATGTCCCATCATTGGTGTCAGTGGGAGGAATAGTGTCCCATCATTGGGTGTCAGTGGGAGGATAGTGTCCCATCATTGGTGTCAGTGGGAGGAATAGGTGTCCCCATCCACCATTGCAGCACAGGTGTGTGAGAGGGAGGGTGTGTCTGAGCTGCTCCCTGTGATGATCGTGTGAGAAGAGAAGGGAGCCTGAAAATCTATCCCAGCTCTCCTGGCCCTTTTGGGGAAGCCATGGAGGGCGGCGGGGCCTCCCCTGCTGGAGGTTCTCAGCCACCTCCTGGTTCATCTGCTGGCATGCCTGCCTCTCTACAAGCCTCAGCTGGTGATCTCTCTGCCCCTGGTGAGGATGAAGGATCGGCGGCCATTCGGGGAGCGAGTGGTGGCCGGGATAAAAGTCCTGAACAGGGAGAGGGATAAGCTTTACAAGCTGCGTGCGGAGCTGAAGCGCCTGAGGAAGCATCGTGAAGGCTTACATAGCCTGAAACGCGGATCCATGGATCCAGAGATCCAACTGGCCAAGGTCCGTGTGGACCATCAGGAGACCATCGTGGCCATTATGGAAGGAAGGGATGGTCCTTTCAAGGAGAAGTTCTCAAACGAAAGAGGTTGCGAAGGTGACCAAGATGGAGGTGGAGGAGAGACCCCAGTTCTGATCCCCTGACCCCCCAAGGAGAGGTAAGCACCCCATGCCTTCACAGGACTCAGGAGGCATGCTGAGGTGATCCAGGGAATGGAGTCTCCTGTGCGGGGGATCAGATGGTGTTTAATGATGACAATATTCAGATGATGTTCCTGATAGAGTGAAGCCAGAAGCCCATGTTGTGGATAAGACTGTGTTTGTACCATCTAGCACCATGAATGAGAATGTGAACAATAATAAGACTGCCAGTTCTGTGTGCAGCAATGATGTGACTGCTGAGGCTGCAATGCAGCAAGAGACGCATTTAAAAAATGACATTCCTGCAAAGGAACTGCAAGTCCCAGCAGAGCCCATTAACCCCCACTGCTGCTGAGACCAGTAGCTGATTGCCCCACTGCTGCTCAGGACTCTACAGTGCAGCATCAGGCGACGGCCGTACTGCAACGGAAACTATCATTATACCAGATGACAATGTGTGTGTGGCTGATAAAAGTCACCCCCAGTTCAGATATGATGGACAATACTACCTCTGTTCATACAGATAATGTGACTTCAGTGTGGGGCATTGGCTCCAATAAACCTTCTTTGCTCAGGTGGTGCGCTCTGCCCCTGGTAGCTCCGCCCCCAAGCAGGGTTTTCCCCTGCGAGCTACAACCTTGAGCCCCCCGGGATCTGGTCTGGGGTCTCTGGCTTCTGCTGGGGGTCCCAGACGCAATGTCGTTATCCTGAAATGGGAAGGTGGTGCAGTCCCCCCTGCAAGGCGTGCAGTGGTGGATTAAATCCTAGAGATGGGTTTTGGGTTAATGATCTCTATGCTTTTATACATGTGTCAGGGACGCGGATTATACAGTCCAGTTCACCAAGCCAGAGGGTCTTGACCTGTTCTGGGAGAGATATGAGGCCCGGTGCAGGTCAAGACCGAATGGGAAAGTCTGGCCCCAGTTGCGATTTTTCGCAGCGGTCAACCGTAAAAAAGATTACTATCATTCTCACCAATGAGAGCGTCCCTGCCGGGGATCTGAGAGTTTGGTTGAGGAACTATGGGGAGTTTTGACCAAACCTAATAAAATCCTTGATGAGCGTAACATCTGGACTGGGGATGGTCGGTAACAGTCAGGTTGGCCAGGGATGGGAAATGTTGTCCGTCACCTGCCCTCCTCGGCTTTCATAGGGAGGGATAGGATGACTGTGTTTCTACCCTGGTCAGCCGAAGCTGTGCCACCGCTGTGGAGAGAAGGGGCACCTTAGCTCCTCCTGTTCGGCCTTGATATGCTCAGTGTGTCGGGGTCAGGGTCATGTGGCCAAGGACTGCGACCAGAAGATCAGGTGCAACCTGTGGTCTGCGACTTGGCCACCCCTACAGCAGATGCCTGAGGCCTGGCACAATATGGAGAAGGAGGTAGTGGATGAGATGTCAAGGCTGGACAGGATGGAGGGTGAGCCCCTAGTGTACCATCCTCCACTGCGGTGACCGACCCCCCTGGTCCTGCTCAGGATCCCTCCCTAGTTCCTGTGGCCACCCCCCCTGTGTCTGTAAGTTCTCCTTCTGTATCTGTCTCTGTGTCCCCCCAGCCTACTGTACCCGTTCCTCTTGTGTCAGAACCCTCTAAGTCTGTGCCCCCCGTGTCAGTTACCCCCCAGGAGTCTACCCCTCCTACGTCTGATTTACCCCCCCCATCAGGAGTGGGTAGCGGTACTGAGAAGGTCGCTTCCTCTTCTGTGACAAAGTCTTCTGGGAAGACTTTAAAAGGAAAAAACAGAGATGAAGGCATCTTTGAGGCTGACCTTAAGTATGGAAGGAAGAGAGAAGGAAGGTTGGAAAACGGAAGAAGCAGGTGGTGAGGACGGAACGGGAAACAGGAAGCTCCGGTGCCTGTCTCCCACCGTCATAGGTCACTAAGTGGGACATTTCTCATCGGAAGCTTCTTCAGAGCTGAGTTCTGATTCAGATATGGATTTTGAGGCGGCCTCAAGGAAAGAGAGGCTTCTGGTGATGAGCAGAGGGGGAGCTAAGAAGCAATCCACCCAATAACCAATGGCGGTTCCCCCTCTCGTTAAAAGTGGCGACAATTAATGTCGCCAGCATTAAGTCAGTGAGAGCTCGTTTCTATTGGCCTTATTTTTGTTCAGCCAATTAGATGCTGAATTTTTATTTTTGCAAGAGACTAGGGCTCACCTCCTTGGCAGATATTCATATGGCCAAGAGAGAAGTGGAGGTATGGGTCCATCTTACTGGTCTCTTGCGGCCCGAGCCTTACGGCGCGGTGTGGCGGTGTTGTTTAAAAACCGGCATGGTAACTGTCGGCGGGTCATTGAGGTGGAGATTGGAGATGTATGGTCTTAGACGTCCTTGTGGGGAGCAGGACCTGCGCTAATTAATATTTATGACCGCACACAAAGTGGGACAGGAAATGCCTTTTTACAAGGATCAAGCCATTTCTTTTTACATCCGGCAAGTGGTCTTTGGAGGTGACTTTAATACAGTAACTAGGCCCAAGGACAGGAAGGACTTCAAGGACCGGCTGGGATATGATAGCGTTTTTCTAAATAGTATGGTTAGGGATGCTGGTCTTGTGGATGTGCACATTAAGCACCTCCCGGACGACACCGGGTTCACCTTTCATCGTGGGAATAGTCAGAGTAGGATAGACAGGTGGCCTCTGCTTTCTCACCCCCAGTGGTGCAGGCAGTAGAGTTCTCTGATCACTGTATGCTATCTGTGGCCTGAATGCTTCAGACGCCCCTCAGAGGGGAAAGGGCATCTGGAGATTGAATTCGACTCTACTCAAGGAAGAACATGTTAGACAATCCTTTGAGGAATTCTTTCAGGCACAGACCATCCTGGACTTTTGTAGCAGCAAGCTGAGTGGTGGGAGCTGACCAAAAAGAGGACCCGCCTGGATTCTTCAGGGCCTAGCCAATAGAAAACAGTTTAATAAAATACATGACCTACCAACGTTTGCGGAGGAAGCTGGATATTCTTGTCTCGAGAGGAGGAGATCCTGGGGCAATCTCCGAAGTGAAACTCCTCCTCAGGAAGTGTCAATATGACCGGCATGCCTCTTTGGTTCTGGAGAGGGACTATGGAAGTACCACTCGCCTGACCCTTACCAGAACTGCAAACAAGGTGTAGCTGTTAAAGCGGTTCGTTGGCCTTAAGGACAGTACAGGTTCCTTGACAAAGTCCAGGTCAGGATTCTGGAGTCGTGAGGTCCTTTTATGCCGACCTTCTTGGGAGGAAAGAGCTTGACGTGACAAGATGGAAAGCTTTTTGGACTCTACTCCAGGTCTAAATGTGGAGATGTTCCATTGATGAATTTGACAGAGGAGATCACAGTTGAAAGGGATGGGGGTTGTGGATTTCACACGTTGCCGGATCAAAAAGTCTTGACGATGGCTTTACAAAGACCTTTAATTAGTAGGAAAGCCCTTTAAGTTCTATTCTGGTAGCCCCACAGGTTGTTTAGGGTTTTTAACAGTTGCCTGTTGAGGGGTGCTTCCCCCTTCCATGAGGCACTCGGCGTTGTGTATTCTAACTGTCAAAGGGTAAAGATCCTTCGATGATTAGAATTGGCGCCCCATCAGCCATTCTTAAATGTCGATAATAGAAAAGATATACTGGCGAAGAATATTTTTCTGGCGCCTGTCGTCAGAAGCAGAGTCCTTTGCTTTCTCGCCCATCACACTGTTCGGTCACGGGTCTCAAGGAGCACCTTACAGCGGATGCAGGGCGGTGTTAGCTGTCGTCCGGAGGCCTTGGAGCGGTGCAGGCTGCAGGGCGGGAAATATTTGCTACATTGGATCAGCAAGGCTTTTTGATCGTGTTAACCATGGAGTACCTGTGTTTTGCTCCTTAGTAAGTACGGTTCTGCCGTTGGTTTTGTTGATTGCTGAAAGTCTTGTATAAGGGGGGCAGAATAGCTTCCCTCTAGTTAATGGCTGTGGTTGGGCAGTCCTTTGAGGTTGGCTCCGGGTGCGCCAGGTTGTCCCCTGAGTCCCCTGCTCTATGTGTTTGCAATCAACCCCCTTCATCAGGGCTAGAGAGCGCATGTTGTGTGGGGTACCAGTGGGGGCTCCCGGGTGAGCCGCCTTTGAGGGTTGTTGCTTATGCGGGATGATGTATCGGTGATTGTCACTGGGACGGATGAGGCGGAGGAGGTGGTCTCTCTCTGACATCACGGTATTCTGAAGCATCAGGCTCCAAGAATCAATCAGGAAAAGAGCGAAGTTTTCTGGATGGGAAAGGAAGGTGGAGGGGTTTGATCTCCCGGACACCTTTCCAGTGCCCCAGGAAAGAATATAAGATACTAGGCATTGAATTTGGACCCGGCGATTATGGCCTCAAAAACTGGGGAAGGCAGACTGGAAATTGCCAATGCTAAGGTGGTCAGCTGGGAAGAGATGGAAGTTATCTATGAGGGAAAGGGTTGATCTGATTAAGACCTACCTGATTCCGATCTTCTTGTATGTGTCAGCTTTGTCTGCATCTTGCCCAGTGTTCTCTATGCTAGGGTCAGTAGTGTGTTCTTCCAGATGCTTTGTGGGGAAAACAGACTGAACCCCATCAAGAGGAATGTCACCTACCTATCCAGGAGGGAGGGTGGCTTAGGTATGGTCAACCCAGTTCTTTTCTTCTTTCACTGTATTTCTCAAGTTTAAATATTGGTAGTATGCTTGCAGTGGAACCTCCTGGATGGCAGGCATATTTAGATCTTGGTTTAGGCCTTTTCTACGACTTTGGGAAGAAGGTGGCCAAGTGAAGAATCGCAGGGGTCATCGTGGTCAGCTACCAGCCTATGTAGCTCCGTGCCTGAAGTTACTGCGGGCAGTGGCGATTGTCGGCTGAAGATCTCAGATCGGTTCCGAGGAAAGACCTTATGAGTCGAGTCTTGAGCGAAGTCTTTCTTGACCCACTGGCCTTAAGGGATTGCCCAGGCCCAGTTTTGAGGGCGGGGTTGAGGCTGATTAATTTGGATAGAATACCTCCTAAATTTCGGGATCTGGCCTGGTTGTGCTTCCATGGAAGCTCTATGTTAGGGGCAATTTGAAATTTCGCAGTAGTGGGATGGATCGTCGTAGCTGTCCTCGGGAGGAGTGTGGCAGATGAGGAGGAGGACTATGGACCATTTTCTGCTTCGTTGCCCCTTTAACATAGAAGTGTACAGACAGGTGGGGCGGGGCGCTCTCGGTGTTCCTTTCCTCTCCAGGCTGGGTTATGCTGAGTGGGTGTACGGAGCATTCAGTACCGGTGGAGGTTTTTGTTTGGATACACTTTTTTTAGTTAGCCTAGTGGTCCGTTATTTCACCTGGAACGCACGGTGTCAGGTCAGCATTCGGCAAAAAATCCTTCCTGTTGAGGTGGTGGTGTATGACATTGTGCATGAGGTGGGGGAAGATTCGGGGGCTTGAGAGAGACAAGTGGGGTCAGGGGGCGTGGCTGAAGGCGTGGAGGGGTTTCAGGCCTCCCTGACTGCCAGGAGTCTCTTTCCCGGGTGTGGCTGTCTGTCTCTTATCACCCTAGATTATTATTATTGATAGATGGCTGCGTACATAGGTGACGGGTTGTGCCTCTTAGGCCCTCTCTGCTGCTTTGTGTAAATAGTTTTGTAGTAATGTTTTGGTGGTGGTGTATAGTGTATATATTGTGTATAGTGTATATATTGTGTATAGTGTATATATTGTGTATATATTGTGTATAGTGTATATATTGTGTATAGTGTATATATTGTATATATTCTGACCCTGGATGTGTATTCCTTGGATTTATGTTTTGAAGTTTTGTTCTATAGTTATGTTTTTTACTTTTGTATAAAATTGGTTGCTTGATTCTTTTTAATAAAAGATCAATAGTGTCCCATCATTGGTGTCAGTGGGAGGAATAGTGTCCCATCTTTGGTGTCAGTGGGGGGAATAGTGTCCCATCATTGGTATCTGTGGGAGGAATAGTGTCCCATCATTGATATCAGTGGGGGGGAATACTGTCCCATCATTGGTGTCAGTGGGAGGAATAGTGTCCCATCATTGGTGTCAGTGGGAGGAATAGTGTCCCATCATTGGTGTCAGTCGGAGGAATAGTGCCCCATCATTGGTATCTGTGGGAGGAATAGTGTCCCATCATTGGTGTCAGTCGGAGGAATAGTGTCCCATCATTGGTATCAGTGAGAGAAATAGTGTCCCATCATTGGTGTCAGTGAGAGGAATAGTGCCCCATCATTGGTATCTGTGGGAGGAATACTGTCCCATCATTGGTATCTGTGGGAGGAATAGTGTCCCATCATTGATATCAGTGGGGGGGAATACTGTCCCATCATTGGTGTCAGTGGGAGGAATAGTGTCCCATCATTGGTATCAGTGGGAGGAATAGTGTCCCATCATTGGTGTCAGTGGGAGGAATAGTGTCCCATCATTGGTGTCAGTCGGAGGAATAGTGCCCCATCATTGGTATCTGTGGGAGGAATAGTGTCCCATCATTGGTGTCAGTCGGAGGAATAGTGTCCCATCATTGGTATCAGTGAGAGAAATAGTGTCCCATCATTGGTGTCAGTGAGAGGAATAGTGCCCCATCATTGGTATCTGTGGGAGGAATACTGTCCCATCATTGGTATCTGTGGGAGGAATAGTGTCCCATCATTGGTATCTGTGGGAGGAATAGTGTCCCATCATTGGAGTCAGTGAGAGGAATAGTGCCCCATCATTGGTATCTGTGGGAGGAATAGTGTCCCATCAGTGGTGTCAGTGGAGGATGCCTATAAGGCCAGCTAAAGGCAAGCAAGGCCACATCCAGCCCCCGGGGCCACAGTTTGGATACCGCTGTTGTAGACTTTGGTTTTGGAGAAACCTCTTTGTCCCAGGCGGTATTCCCTCAGTGTAGGACCCTTCTTTATTTTTAGGACTCCTTCGCCATCACCAGTCAGAAATGAGCATCGGATGTATTTGGCGGCTGGAATGAAATAAAGGTTGAAGTGATCGGGATTTACCGAAGAAAGTCAGGAAGAAAATAAAAAAGCAATTAATCTGAAGGGGCTTAAAGTTAATGATTCCGATGCCTACAGAAGCCGGGGGAGATGATTCCTTTCCTCGGTTTGTAATAAATCTGCTTTCTGAGACGTTGATGGAATCCTGGGAGGACTCTTGTCACTGTAAAAACGTGTCCTCCTTCAAGAGGCGACTTACTGTGGAGACCTCCAGCCTGGCCACCGCCACTAAAGAGACCTCCAGCCTGGCCAACGCCACTAAGGAGACCTCCAGCCCGGCCACCGCCACTAAGGAGACCTCCAGCCTGGCCACCGCCACTAAGGAGACCTCCAGCCCGGCCACCGCCACTTGGGAGACCTCCAGCCCGGCCACCGCCACTTAGGAGACCTCCAGCCTGGCCAACGCTACTAAGGAGACCTCCAGCCCGGCCACTGCCACTAAGGAGACCTCCAGCCTGGCCACCGCCACTAAGGAGACCTCCAGCCCGGCCACCGCCACTTAGGAGACCTCCAGCCTGGCCACCGCCACTAAAGAGACCTCCAGCCCGGCCAACACCACTAAGGAGACCTCCAGCCTGGCCACCGCCACTAAGGAGACCTCCAGCCTGGCCACCGCCACTAAGGAGACCTCCAGCCCGGCCACCGCCACTAAGGAGACCTCCAGCCTGGCCACCGCCACTAAGGAGACCTCCAGCCTGGCCACCGCCACTAAGGAGACCTCCAGCCCGGCCACCGCCACTTAGGAGACCTCCAGCCCGGCCACCGCCACTAAGGAGACCTCCAGCCTGGCCACCGCCACTAAGGAGACCTCCAGCCCGGCCACCGCCACTTGGGAGACCTCCAGCCCGGCCACCGCCACTTAGGAGACCTCCAGCCTGGCCAACGCTACTAAGGAGACCTCCAGCCCGGCCACCGCCACTAAGGAGACCTCCAGCCTGGCCACCGCCACTAAGGAGACCTCCAGCCTGGCCACCGCCACTTAGGAGACCTCCAGGCCGGCCACCGCCACTTAGGAGACCTCCAGCCTGGCCACCGCCACTAAGGAGACCTCCAGCCCGGCCACCGCCACTTAGTAAACCTCCAGCCTGGCCACCGCCACTTAGGAGACCTCCAGCCTGGCCACCGCCACTAAGGAGACCTCCAGCCCAGCCACCGCCACTAAGGAGACCTCCAGCCTGGCCACCGCCACTAAGGAGACCTCCAGCCCGGCCACCGCCACTTAGGAGACCTCCAGCCCGGCCACTGCCACTAAGGAGACCTCCAGCCCGGCCACTGCCACTAAGGAGACCTCCAGCCCAGCCACCGCCACTTAGGAGACCTCCAGCCCGGCCACCGCCACTAAGGAGACCTCCAGCCCGGCCACCGCCACTAAGGAGACCTCCAGCCCGGCCACCGCCACTAAGGAGACCTCCAGCCCGGCCACCGCCACTAAGGAGACCTCCAGCCCGGCCACCGCCACTAAGGAGACCTCCAGCCCGGCCACCGCCACTAAGGAGACCTCCAGCCGGCCACCGCCCACTAAGGAGACCTCCAGCCCGGCCACCGCCACTAAGGAGACCTCCAGCCCGGCCACCGCCACTAAGGAGACCTCCAGCCCGGCCACCACCACTAAGAAGACCTCCAGCCCGGCCACCGCCACTTAGGAGACCTCCAGCCCGGCCACCACCACTAAGAAGACCGCCAGCCCGGCCACCGCCACTTAGGAGACCTCCAGCCCGGCCACCGCCACTAAGGAGACCTCCAGCCCGGCCACCGCCACTAAGGAGACCTCCAGCCCGGCCACCGCCACTAAGGAGACCTCCAGCCCGGCCACCGCCACTAAGGAGACCTCCAGCCCGGCCACCGCCACTAAGAAGACCTCCAGCCCGGCCACCGCCGCCGAGATCTTCCGTTCAGATTTTCAGGCTTCAGACTTTTCGGCACACAGGCATTGTGTTCTTTATTCTGAAACTTCAAGTAGACCTGTCCTCAGCGTTCACCCTTCACACGAATGACCGGACTCGATGTCACATCACATTACTGTCAGTACAAGTAAATGGTTTAAGCCAGAGGAGCTTTCACTTCTAAGCCGACAAAGTCATCATTTTTTGTTTATTTATAAACTTATTGCATTTACATTGGCGGCAAGCAGTGGTCTCCCTGCAGGGGTCCAACTTCCTCGGCAGAGAGGCCGCTGTTATCACAGAATACAACTAAAGCCCGGTACACACCACTCGTTTATTTATTTTTTCGGTTTAACCCAACAGGGCTGAGCAAAAAAAAATCTGACATCTCAGGCTATACGATGTTAGTACAGCGATGTCCCCTGCTGTTCGATTGTGTTCTGACAGAGGGACTGTCCCCCCCACCAGAACGTTCTGGTGAGCCATTGGCCCAGGAGGCGATGTAGATCGGGACGGGGAGCCGGAGACTTTTTTATGTTAACGAGGGTAATTACCCTTTTGTTAACATGAAAAGTTGGGCTTCTCCCGCCCTCCACCACAATCTGCAGCTCCTCCCACCCCCCGTCACAAATCTGCAGCTCCTCCTGCCCCTTGCCCTACAATTAGGATGACATTGGGGGTTGGGCAGGAGGCACGGGAGAATAGACACAAGCTGATGACTGCCACTGCCCTGCTGAAGGTAAGAATGTGCAAGGGAGGCAGAGAGTGGAAGGGGCACTGTGATGGTGGGCTTATGACTGCAAGAGACATTGTGATGGGGACCATGACTACAGGGGGCACTGTGATAGGGGACCAATGACTACAAGGGGCACTGTGATGGGGCCCATGACTACAAGGGACACTCTGATGGGGCCCATGACTACAAGGGACACTGTGATGGGGCCCATGACTACAAGGGGCACTGTGATGGGGCCCATGACTACAAGGTACACTGTGATGGGATCCCATGACTGCAATGGGGAATTGCGATGGGGGGACCATAACTACAATGGGCACTGTGATGATGGACCATAACTACAATGGGCACTGTGATGGGGGGACAATGACTGCAATGGGGAATTGTGAAGGGGGCCCATGACTACTAGGGGCATTGTGATCGGGGACTGTGACTGAAAGGGGCACTGGGATGGTGGACCATAGCTACAAGGGGCACTGTGATGGTGGATCATAGCTGCAAGGGGCACTGTGATGGGGGCCCATGACTACAAGGGGAATTGTGATGGGGTCCCATGACTACAAGGGGAATTGTGATGGGGGCCATGACTGCGAGGGGCACTGTGATTGTGGAGCATAACTACAATGGGCACTGTGATAGGGGGACAATGACTGCAAGGGGCATTATGATGTAGGGCCCATGACTGCAAGGGGCACTGTAATGGGGGGCCCATGACTACAATGGGCACTGTGATGGTGATCATAACTACAATGGGCACTGTGCTGGGAAGCCCATGACTGCAATGTGGAATTGTGATGGGGGGCCCATGACTACTAGGGACATTCTGATGGGGGCCCATGACTAAAAGGGGCATTGTGATGGGGAACCATGACTGCACTGGGGAATTGCGATGGGGTGACCATGACTGCACGGGGCACTGTGATGGGGGCCCATGACTACAAGGGGCACTGTGATGGTGGACCATAGCTACAAAGGGCACTGTGATGGTGGACCATAGCTACAAGGGGCACTGTGATGGGGGCCCATGACTACAAGGGGCACTGTGATGGTGGACCATAGCTACAAGGGGCACTGTGATGGTGGACCATAGCTACAAGGGGCACTGTGATGGGGGCCCATGACTACAAGGGGCACTGTGATGGTAGACCATAACTACAATGGGCACTGTGATGGGGGACAATGACTGCAAGGGGCCCTATGATGTAGGGCCCATGACTGCAAAGGGTATTTTGATGGGGGACCATGACTGCAAGGGGTATTGTGATGGGGGCCATGACTACAAGGGGCATTGTGATGGGGGGCCATGTCTACAAAGGGGCATTGTGATGGGGGACAACGACTACAAGGTGCAGTGTGATGGGGGCCATGACTACAAGGGGCATTGTGATGGGGGGCCATGACTACAAAGGGGCATTGTGATGGGGGACAACGACTACAAGGTGCAGTGTGATGGGGACCATGACTGCAAGGGGCACTGTGATGTAAAGGGGGTCTCTGGACACTGATATAAAGGGGGGTTGTGATACTCAATCCCGGCTTCACTGATTACAGAGGAGCTACAACTAATTGTGGCCTAGCAGCCGGCTCTATATCGGAGGGTGGCTAGGTACACAACCACCAGGCTTCTCTCCCGGGTGCTTCTTATGATTACATTTTTGATGTTGGTTTAAGCTTATCAATATTTATAGAGATTTTAATATACAAGATATGTAGAGGGTGAGCTTTCCTGACGATTCACCTCAATTCCTCTTCAAAGTCACATTTCCTCTTCTTTATCTTTACTTCCTGTGTTGTCACCCGCACAGGAAAAGAGAATATAGAAATAAAAGCACTAAAAGTAGAACTATAGGCAACACTTTTTATTTGGAAAAGAGTAAGGGCGGCGGGGGGTTATAACCCCTGTCAGATTAATTTTTGTTTGTCATCTGTGTTGCATTGTGGAGATTTCCCTTCACTTCCTATCCCTCAGCCAAACAGGAAGTGAGAGAAAATCCCTGCAAGTTAAGGGAATTCCTAGGGGACCCGCCCCCAGGACACCAAGACTAGTGTCCCCATTGGAAGATTTCCCCTCTATTACTTTTTAGGGGATTTTCTTTTACTTTCACTTTCAATGATAACGGTAAAAAAGGAAAAATGGGGGGGGGGGTGTCTCCTTAATGGGGGGCGCAGACAGCAATAAAAACTGACAAGTCTTCTAATCCCTCTCCACTCAATCCAAAATGAAAAATAGTATTCTTACAATCTCTGGTAACTACATACTATGCACTTTTTTTGAATTCATTATATAACAATTTTTTTTTACAACAAACCAAATCTCTGAAGAAGACCCCGCTTATATGGGTCGAAATGCGTCAATATTATTACTATTAGACACCATGGGCCAGATTCTCTAAGAATTCCGGCGGCGTAGCGTAAGCCATTTACACTACGCCGCCGCATCGTACTAGAGCAAGTGCTTTATTCTAAAAGCACTTGCTCCGTAGTTTTCGCCGGCGTCGCGTAAATCGCCCAGCGTAAACCCGATTCAAATGTGGCGGCTTGTATTTAAATTAAGCGCGCCCCCGCGTCGAACGAACTGCGCATGCGCCGGCCGGGGAAAAAGCCCAGTGCGCATGCTCCAGCTCACGTCGGAAAGCAGCGTTGAAACCGACGTCAAAACGACGTGAGCGTCATTTACGCAACTCCCTACTGGCGAACGAGTTAGTAAAACGACGTAAGCGACGGAAAAAGCCGACGCTGACCCGACGCCATACTTAACATGGCATCCGACGGCACCCGACGGCATCCGACGGAACTTCGTAAGGTTACTCCTCATAGAAGCAGGGGTAACCTTACGCGGACGAAAACGACGTACGCGACGACGGGGCGGCGTAAAAGCGATCGGGAATCGACGTACTAGCCTCATTTGCATAGGCAAATGAGAAAACAACGTAAAGGCCACCTAGTGGCCGGAGTTGTCATTACACCTACGATCCGCCAGTGTAATGGTATTACACTTGTCGGATGTTGCAGCGTATCTATGCCAAAGTGACGCTAAGCATCACTCGCATAGATACGAGGCAAAAAAAACGGCGATACGACGGGGTATCTGAGATACTCCGTCGTATCGCCTCTGAGAATCTGGCCCCATGACACTATAGGATATATGCAGGTGCGGTCTTTCCTATAGTGTGACTCCTTGCAAGCCGCACATAGCTCAGCGACGTTGTTGTCCGGTGGGGGGGGGGAGGGGCGAATGGCCGGGGAGCCTATGGGACCTCTTGGAGGCTTTTGGAAGAACTCTGATCAAAGAGACTTTTCTCTAATACCCCCCCATCTCTGGTTACTACATACTATGGGCCAGATTCATAAAGAGTTACGACGGCGTATCAGTAGATACGCCGTCGTAACTCAGAATCTGCGCCGGCGTATATTTAAGCGTATTCTCAGACTGAGATACGCTTAAATGTTGCTAAGATACGACCGGAGTAAGTCTCCTACGCCGTCGTATCTTAGCTGCCTTTTTACGCCGGCCGCTAGGGGCGTGTACGCTGATTTACGCCTAGAATATGTAAATAAGCGAGATACGCCTATTCACGAACGTACGCCCGGCCGTCGCAGTAAAGATACGCCGCTTACGCAAGGCGTTTTCAGGCGTAAAGATAAAGCAACAAAAAGATGGCGCAGCCAATGTTAAGTATGGACGTCGGGACCGCGTCAAATTGTTCACGTTTTACGTCGTTTGCGTAACTCTTCCGTGAATGGGGCTGGCCGTAAATTATGTTCACGTCGAAACCAATGAGTCTTAGCGGCGTAATTTGGAGCATGCGCACTGGGATACGTCCACGGACGGCGCATGCGCCGTTGGTAAAAAACATCATTTACGTGGGGTCACACCTAATTTAAATAAAACACGCCCACATCCAACACATTTGAATTAGACGGGCCTTACGCCGGCCCATTTACGCTACGCCGCCGTAACTTAGGGAGCAATTGTTTTGAGAATACGGCACTTGCCTCTCTAATTTACGGCGGCGGAGTTTATCTGAGATACGCTACGCCCGCACAAATATATGCCGCTCTACCCCTATGTATTTTTTGCCACTAATATCCAATTTTTGGTAAAGAATTTGAATTTATTATATAACTTTTTTTACAAGAAACCAAATCTCTGAAGAAGACCCCGCTTATATGGGTCAAAACGCGTCAATATTATTACTATTAGAGACCATGACACTATAGGCTATATGCAGGTGCTGACCATCCATCTGTGCACGCCCCTAGGCGGTCTTTCCTATAGCGTGACGCCTTGCAAACCGCACACAGCTCAGCGACGTTGTCGTCAGGGGGGCCGAATGGCCGGGGAGCCTATGGGACCTCTTGGAGGCCTTTGGAAGAACTCTGGCCAAAGAGACTTTTCTCTAATACCCCCCCCCATCTCTGGTAACTACATACTATGTACTTTTTGCC
Source organism: Rana kukunoris (assembly GCA_029574335.1). Lineage (NCBI taxonomy): Eukaryota > Metazoa > Chordata > Amphibia > Anura > Ranidae > Rana > Rana kukunoris. The sequence goes on along the minus strand of CM056052.1, from coordinate 560,170,183 downwards.
ACTAATATCTAATTTTGGTAAAGAATTTGAATTCATTATATAACTTTTTTTTTACAGCAAACCAATCCTCTGAAGAAGACCCCGCTTATATGGGCCGAAACTCGTCAGTGGTATACATACAGGTGCATTTTGATATGTAACGCTGTGTAACAATTTTGTGTTTGCATTTTTTGTATATGTATTCATTTAACAATTTTCTCTGCCGGCGCTCATATTTTACACTGTTATTACCATAATATTTATTCATCCATATTTAATAAAGCCAAAACTTTTAACCTATATACTATCATGGATATGCAGTAATGTCTGGCAGCATACCTTGCTCTCCATGTGTTCATTAGAGGTCAGACTCTCTTATCCGGCTGCCTTTATCATCTCTCCTCCCTCTATGGCTCCACCCCAGGCCATCCCAGGAAATCTATATTAACCACTGCACTGCTGGTCTGCCTTGCTGATCAACGTTGTTTGTTAGCATTGTGTTCCTGCTTGCTGTGTGCTACGTTAATCTCTGTGTACTGATCTTGGCTTGTCCCTTGTTTATCCTTGTCTGCTTGTCGCCCTGACCTTGGTTTAACCCTTCACTATCCCTTGTGTCCTGAGTGGCTGCTTCCCCTCTTTCCCTACAGAGCTTGACCTAGGGGACTCGGGGGACCGCGACCTGGATCCAGTTGCAGCGAAGGCCATCCTCATCACTAGAGGCTCTGGTGAATACCAACTGGATCTTAGACTCTGCGCCCTGGGGTATCTTTTGCTCAAGCTTCCTATAGGATCCCTGTTTGTGCCCTAGCGAACCTCTCCTCCATATCCACTCTGTGGTCCATCCGCAGCAGTCTGCAATAGGGTTCACTACCTTGTGGTGCACCCCTGACTCCAACGAGGTGCACTTGTCATCTGGCCACAGGTGACCTGACATATACATTTTGGTAATTATAAAATTTTGCTGCTAAAAAAAAACATTGGGGGAACCTTTCCATATTGCAGTACATGGTCGTGGGTGCAGGAAATGAGGGGAAATCATACCAAACCTAAATGTTCTAAACCAGGGGTCTTCAAACTACGGCCCTCCAGGTGTTCAGGAACTACAATTCCCATCATGCCTGATCATGTCTGTGAATGTCAGGCGGCGTACACACGACCGAGGTTCTCGCTAGAAACCAGCGAGAACCTCGCTGGGAGCTGCATTCCAGCGAGAACCTCGGCCGTGTGTACGCTCTCGGCGAGCATCCCGTCGGGAATGCCGTCGAGCCGAAATAGAGAGCACGTTCTCTATTTGCTCGACGGCCCGTCGGGATGAATGGCTGGTTGCCATTCCCGACGGGCGGGTCGCCGAATCTGACGGCCGGCAGAGAAACTCGACGGGCGGAACGATGTGTTCTGCCCGTCGAGGTTCTCTGCCGTGTGTATGCGGCTTCAGAGTTTTACAATGCCTCATGGGATGTGTAGTTCCGCAACAGCTGGAGGGCCGTAGTTTGAGGATCCCTGTTCTAAACCTTCTCCCCCGGTCTGTTAAAAACGTAAAAATAGAGACCCATACAAAACAACGATGCTTCCATGAAGTTATGACCCCGCTGCCCCCCCTCCCCCACCCTCCCGTCCACCATACACAGACGTGAGTTTATTTCTTTGCTTCATTCCCTCCAGGCTGTTTTCCTCCCTGGACTCCGAACACCCAAATCATTCCAGGTCGTGTTCCCAATGCTTACATTATGGATATTAACATTCCAATTAGCAAGCAGGTCAGAACTACGCTGACCCCGCATCTCCTCCCCGTGTCTGAATTACCCGAGAAAGCAATGTCCTTAACTGGATGTGCCTCACCTGCCTGCTGGAGGATTTAATGAAGGATTCGGGAGCACCGAGAAAATAACACTTGTTAGAAAACAAGAAATGACCAGGAGGGGAAAAACCAACACCTAGAAATTTTTAGGTAAAAACAGGTACATCCACTCACTGGTGTATTATGGTTTTGTGCTGTCCTAGGCAAGACTAAAATTGGATGTTCCCCGCTCTAAATTTGTCCCACCCTTTCCTTCTCAAGTGGCTATTTAGGGTCTCTGGTGGCTATGCTGGGTCTCAGGTGGCTATTCGGGGTCTCTGGTGGCTATGCTGGGTCTCCAGTGGCTATTTGGGGTATCTGGTGGTTATGCTGGGTCTCTGTTGGCTATGTGGGGTCTCTGATGGCTATCCGGGTTCTCCAGTGGCTATGTGGGGTCTCTGGTGGCTATGCAGGGTCTCTGGTAGCTATTTGGGGTCTCCGTGGCTATGCTTGGCCCCTGGTTCCTATGCTGGGTCCTGGGTGGCTATTCAGGTTCTCTGGTGGCTATGCTGGGTCTCCAGTGGCTATTTGGTGTAGCTGGTGGTTATGCTGGGTCTCCAGTGGCTATTTGGGGTATCTGGTGGTTATGCTGGGTCTCTGTTGGCTATGTGGGGTCTCTGGTGGCTATTCGGGTTCTCTAGTGGCTATTTGGGGTCTCTGGTGTTTTGCTGGGTCTCTGGTGCTATTTTGGGGTCTTTGGTGCTATGCTTGATCCCGATGCCTATGCTGGGTCCTCAGTGGCTATTCAGGTTCTCTGTGGCTATGCAGGGTCTCTGGTAGCTATTTGGGTCTCCGGTGGCTATGCTTGGGCCCTGGTTCCTATGCTGGGTCCTGGGTGGCTATTCAGGTTCTCTGGTGGCTATGCTGGGTCTCCAGTGGCAATTTGGGGTCTCTGGTGGTTATGCTGGGTCTCTGTTGGCTATGTGGGGTCTCTGGTGGCTATTCTGGTTCTCTAGTGGCTATTTGGGGTCTCTGGTGGTTTTGCTGGGTCTCTGGTGGCTATTTGGGGTCTTTGGTGGCTATGCTTGATCCCGATGCCTATGCTGGGTCCTCAGTGGCTATTCAGGTTCTCTGGTGGCTATGCAGGGTCTCTGGTAGCTATTTGGGGTCTCCGGTGGCTATGCTTGGCCCCTGGTTCCTATGCTGGGTCCTGGGTGGCTATTCAGGTTCTCTGGTGGCTATGCTGGGTCTCCAGTGGCTATTTGGGGTCTCTGGTGGTTATGCTGGGTCTCTGTTGGCTATGTGGGGTCTCTGGTGGCTATTCGGGTTCTCTAGTGGCTATTTGGGGTCTCTGGTGGTTTTGCTG